>JBBBDQ010001714.1:767500-787500 GCA_037127315.1 Ascarosepion bandense | reverse complement strand
ACGCATATCTGATTTGTTGACATCTCTCTGTTTAACGCAGAGACATTTGAGTGTTGAACACCCGTTGACCCCGGAGTACTATTCACTTAAACTATCGTTAATCCTCCCACTGATTTCTTTCCCAATCCTATAGCATATCAGCCAATAAGTCTACAAGACTTTTCAGTTGTTCTTTCTTTTTGTTCCGATCAACTGTGGAATCTGCAGGTCTATCCGTACTTTTTGTTTCAACAGACATTTGTCTCATTTGGACATCTTCGCTGCTAGGTGATTCCCTAGAAAAACCCTGATCTACATGAGTAGATCCAGACGTTTCGCACTTTGAGCAATCATCCTCGAACGTGGATGAAACATTGTTTATACTACCAATTCCATCATCACTATCAATAGTTGACACGTTTTTATCCGCCATTTTACGTCGCGTCATGATGCGACGCTCCATTAATGGAACATCAGACTCATCGTCTGATTCCACACGTTGGTGTCGATTTTTGTGCACTGGAAAGTCGGTCTGTTCCGCTCCGGATTCGTCATCCGAATCACCGGATTCTACTGGAGCAGCCAATACAATCTTTCGCAACGGCCTATCGGAAGTAGGGATTTTCCATTCATCAATGGACGCTGCCCGAAGATGCTCAGCATGCGTCTTAATGACTGAGCCGGTTAACTGGTCTCTAATTCTATAAGAGACCGGGCCAGTCTTTTCAATGATCACATAATATGGCCGCCAGCGCACATCTAACTTCCCCTTCTTTTGGTGATTCTTATAGTACACCAAATCACCAACCTCAAAAGTTGTATTTTTCGTCTTACCACGCGACTTATCTATCGCGGCTCTCCTCGCTTTTCTTATATTATTCCTAACTAACGTGAAGCTACGATGCATTTCCTGTAGTGCAATTTGGTGATGCTCATCACCATAATATATGCGACGAGGCCTCAGTATATTGTTCAAGGGCAAAATAACATCCCTGTTGTAGAGCAAGTAATACGGTGAAAACTTAGTGGTCTCGCTCACATGAAACCGGACAGCCGCCAACATTTGGTTAATGTAAATATCCCACGACTGTTCGTTGTTGCCGATTTTTTTTGCTAGAACATCATGCATTGTTCTGTGAAACCTCTCAACCTTACCGTTGCTCTGGGGGTGATAAAAAGAAGTTGTCACATGGTGTATATTTAGGTCTTCTAATGTCTTTTTCATTACCCTGTTGATATTTTCTGGCCCATTATCAGTTAAAAGCTGAAGTGGTGTCCCAAATCTGGGGAAAATTTCGTCAACTAAGAGATGCACCACTGTTTCTGCCTTCTTATTAGGAACCGCAAATGCCTCCGGCCAACCACTGTACATATCTATGAATGTAACTATGTATTGGTTACCTGAATGGGTCTTTGGGTAGGGTCCTGAGACATCTAAAGCAACCTTTGCGAAAGGAAAAGGAGGGAAGTCACATTCCTGTATGGGGGGTTGCTGCTTCTTTAGGTTTCTTGTCTGACACGGGATACATTTACCTACGAAATCATTTATTTCTCTAAGTAAACAAGGCCAGAAATACTTTTGTTTTATTGAGTGGAATGTCTTATCCACCCCCATATGGCCACTGTCATCATGGTATTGAACTAGCACCATTTTTCTAAGGTGAGATGGTACATACAGCCTGATGAGGGGTTCATCATCAGGTTGAGACAAATAGTACACCACCTCATCCATTACGATATATCTCTTCTGTTCTGCTTTGGTAGCCCTACCATTTCGTAATCTAATCTTCAGGTCTAAGATGTTTTTGTCTGATTCTTGCTCCCTGATTATGTCTATTCCTTTCAATGTGGGCCGTTCGGGTGCCTCTGATGAATTTCCGACATTTTTATGGGTTGCTAATTCTTCCGGCTCCATTAGGTTGGAGTTTATAACACTAACCAAGTAATTTCTATCATCTATATCTACTGGAGAAGCAATATGGTCTTCGTTCACATCAACAGCGCGTGATAAGAGATCCGCGCAAACATTATCCTTACCCTTAAGATACTGTATGCTGCAATTGTAGCCAGACATGCTCAGAGCCCAAGTCTGTATCTTCTTATTTTGTATGGGCGAATTAAGTAAGTGCTCCAGGGGCCTATGATCAGTGTATATTGTGAATGTTGCGCCATGCAGGTAGTGATTCAGTTTTTGAAGAGCATAGTGTATGGCATAAGCCTCTTTCTCTATAGTTGACCACCTCGTTTGTGTGTCACTTAATTTATGGGACAATAAATAAATCGGTTTTTCTACATCCTTCCTATTTTCCTTATCGTACACTACCTGGGATAGGCATGCGCCAATCGATTGATCGGATGCGTCAGTATATAACCTATACGCCTTATTTGGGTTGGGATAGGCTAGTGTTATCATCTCCGCGAGCTTCGTTTTTAGTGTATCGAAAGCGGTTTGGCAAGCATCGTCCCATTGGAATCGTGCATATTTCCTTGTCAAATTGACCAGCGGTTCGGCTATATCAGAGAAATTTCTAATAAAGCGGCGATAGTATGAGGTCATCCCGATAAAAGCTCTTACTTGCCTAACAGTGGTTGGAGTAGAAACTGACTTTATAGCCTTGACTTTATTGAGGTCTGGTTGTATTCCCTCTTCACTTATCTTGAACCCCAGGTATTGGGTCTCTTTCTTAAAGAACTCACACTTAGCTGGCTTCAGTTTAAGGTTGTGCTTACGTAGACTACTCAAGACTGTGTCTATATGTTTTAAATGATCTTCCACCGTATTTGAAAATATCAGAATATCATCTAAATATGCCAGAGCAAAATCTTCCTGTCCCTGTAAAACAACTGACATTAATTCCTGGAAGATGCCGGGTGCGTTTGCAAGTCCAAATGGCATAACATTAAAATGAAACAGACCCTTGTGGCAGGTGAATGCACTTTTTTCTTTGTCATCATCGTGAAGCTTAACTTGCCAGTACCCTGATTTTAAATCAAGCTTCGAAAAGTACCTTGCCGAACCAAGTGATGCCAGTATATCATCGATGACAGGAAGAGGTCGAGCATATTTCTTTGTAATCTTATTAAGTGCTCTAAAGTCTACACAAAATCTCTTACTACCGTCTTTCTTCTCTACTAAAACTACTGGAAAACCCCACGGGCTATTGGATCTCTCAATTATACCTGCCTGCATCATTTCGTCGATTGCTGAATCCATTGTCTTTCTTTGTTTGAGGGGTGTGCGATATGGGCGTTTTCTTATGGGCTCATGCGTTCCAGTATCGATACGCATCTCCACAGTATCGGTTCTGCCCAGGTTTTTGTCGTCACTAACGAACATGTCCCTATTTCTTTTTAGCAATTTGTTAATTTCAGGCTTGAATTCCTCCGATACATGTACCTGTTCCAAATCTACATCAGGACTTTTATTATTTTGTTTATCGGGCATAGTAATTTCAGTAATATTACCCGCCCTTTCCAATTTAGCCAGCGGACACCCCCGTCTCAAAGTGATTGTCTGGTTAGTGTTATTCATTATCAGTAACTGAAACTTACGAGACTTAGGCATTTTTACAACTGCGTTGGCTACTGATATACCACATAAGTTACTAACATATCCACTACTCAGCTGTTCGATTTCATATTCCTTGCCACGTCCATTTCTCAGCCTGGTTAATCCCAGACAAGCATGCAGGTGTTGAGGTCTTAATGTTACTTTTTGAGCTAACCTAACAACAGAGGAAATATGAACATCCTCCTCTAATGCCACGTATTCTTCACCAATCTTCAATGCCCCCAAATCAAAATACATTCTCACCCCGTTCTGCATCAGTCAATCTCGGCCAAGTATAATGTTTCTATTGAGATTTTTTACAACTAAAAAATCATGGGGTATGGACTTACTTCCTATCTGGACCTGTAAACGACAAAGGCCTTCAACGTATAACGGGGATCCATTCGCAGTCCGAAGTTTAATGTCCCTCTTTTGCAGTTCAAGTCCCTGTCGCAATTTTTTAAATGCCCTACAGCTTATAACTGATACCTCTGCTCCCGTATCTACCAATGCCCTATAAGGTCTACGTTCTATTCTAATAAAGATGGAATTTGGCGCGCCCATATTACCAACTATGTGCGTTGGTACCGTCTTGTTCCGTTCATTGGGCGTCGCACGAACGGACGTCTGTCGTTTCCCGGGGTGTGTCTACAAAATTTTGCTATGTGGCCCTCTTTCCCACAATTCCAACACCTAACAACGCTCCCGTTCCTCTCCCGCTCACGAGTCCCAACTTTTCTATTGTTCTTATTCCTATTATTATCATTATTATTCTTAGATTTAGCGGGGCTTACGGCTTCTATCGGTACCCGTCTCCGAGAGTGGCAAATTTCCATAGGCTCCTCTTCATATTCAGAGTTTGCATCGAGTCGAATTTTTCATCTCAACTCAGATAACGCCTTCTGATAAGCAGCCTCTAGCGTTTGTGGCTCATCCTTCATCACTGCCATCTTTATGTCCCGATCCCTTAGACCTTTTATAAAAAATCCTAAAACTTGTCTCGTCACCACCTCATTCCTCCCGTCAAACCCAACATACGCGCTCTCCGCTAGGCGGACTACTCTCTGCATGTAGTCCTGCACCCCCTCCGTTCTACCCTGCTTAATGTTTACTAATTCAACTAAGCGTGCGTCGGGGTCTAAAACTAATCCGTAATATTCTTTTAAGGAAGATTTTAACTCCTTCCACGTAAGTTGTGGGTTATTGGAAATTAATCTGTCTACATAGTGTCCAACAGATCCCCTTGTTGTGAGAAGAGCTTGCTGACACTTGTCCCCTTCTGCTACGCGCGCAACCTTAAAGTACCTTTCCATCTCCTCCGACCAAGTATTATAGCCACCATCTTCTTTGCATGCTAACGGTTGTATGTTTTTTAAAAATGATTCTCCTCTTAACGTGTTCGACACCGAACAAGCCACATTTCTCAATTCTACGGTCAGACCCTGAACGAAATCGGCAAAAGTATGTTCCATCACTTTTTTTTTTCTTTTTTTTTCTTTAATTAGCCTTAATATAAACCTACTATAACAAGAGCAGACCACACGCACTATTAAATCAAAGCGTCACTTACCTTTCGCTTGACGTCTATGGTCTATACTCGTTCGCTGCTTCTATTTTCGCCTTCTTTCTATCAACGTAGCAATTCTGTTGCCGCGGTTGCTAGATATTTTCGTCTTTCGTCGTTCGATTGAATTCCAATCACTGTCGTGGTAAACCGAATAATGTTCGTATCAATGTTTTGTTGTTTCAAAACCAAGTCACGTAGGCACCAAATGATGTTTGTTATATAGCGACAAATAACAAACACGGGTGTATATAAAAATATATCAGTGATATTTTTATTAATGACGATGGACCGTGTGGCCTAATGAACAGAGAGTTGAGGGAGCGCGCCTCTAATTGGGTTCGACGGGAGTGTAGCCTCTCTGCTTAGCTCTTCTAGCTTCTTCTTCGACTTCTGGCGAATCCTTGTTTTCGAGGTCTTTTTATATCTTCCAAAACCGGAACTTGTTTCTTCCGGGTTTTGCCTCGATCCGCGACGCCCACGCGATTCTCAGAGTCACCTGTCTGTTTGCCTGCGTAGGCATTTCCGCCGCTGTCGGAAATAGGGTCAAAGTGACATCCGCTACTTTTCATCAACCGGGAACACCCACGCTTCATCAGCCTTCTTGGGTGGGGCCAGACCGTTATATTACACTACTCTACTAGTTTATTTTCTCGCATTTATCGCCTGTGGGACTTCCGTTTTCTTCCTTCGCTGATAGCTGCAATCTCCAAAAATTTTAATGCAACGTCAAACGCCATCTTCTATCTTCTTAAATCCCATTCATCTTTTATCCTTTCTTTAATACCCTCTGTATCCAGTTTTTCTCTTCCCTGATATCTACAATCTCCAAAAATTTAAATGCAACTTCAATTACCATCTTCATTCTCCTTGAATCCCATTAATTTTTTATCATTTCTTCGATAGCCCATGTACCCTGTCATTTCACTCACAGTAACCCCCTGTGCACTGGTGACAGTCCCGTCTTTCTTGGGATGGACTGACTTTTAAAGAAATAAAAATACAACATTATGGGTTCATAAAATGTAAAGAAAAACAAATCAAAATCTTCGCTTTTCTAGGATTTTTCTTCATCTTTCCATATTTTCACCTTTTTTTTTTAATCGTTTCACCCGAGCAAGGCATTCCACTGCCACTATTGCGCAGCGTGTTACATAGGGGGAAAAGTGATGAGAAAGGATGGTTAGATATAGGAAATGTCGGAAGGAGGGTGATAGATCGGTAAGGATACCGGGAATGATGGTTGGGTAGATAGTGAGAGTGTTTGAGAGAATAGATGCAAGTTAGTGTGATAGGAGGTGTCTATTGACCTTACATTTAAACTCCTGGAGATTGTAGCTGTCGGGGAAGCAGACATGTGGAAGGGAATTCCACAGTCGGGAAGTACTTTTCTTCTTCCAATCTTCCACAAATCTCCTACCTTCTGCTGCCAACAATCTTCTGATAAAAATAATGAAAATAATTTTCCGATAAATCTGGATAAAATCTTTATGTTGTACAGAGTGTCGGTTATTTATTTATTTATTTTATAAGCGTTTCACTCCGAGCAAGGTATGTCACTGCCACTACTGCGCAGGGGGCTACGTAGAGTGGAGAAAGGATGATTAAATATAGGAAATGTCAGAGGGTGGGTGATAGGCGGGTAAGGATATCGAGAATGAGGGTTGGGTAGATGAGAGTGCTCTGGGAATAATTGGAAGTTAGTGAGATAGAAGGTGTCTATTGACCCTACATTTAAAGTCCTGAAGATTGTAGCTGTCGGGGAAGCAGACATGTGGAAGGGAAGCGCGAGAAAAGAAGCTGTTGGAGTAGAAATTACGGTTACATCTTATCTGTTTCACTGTAAAAGGGTGGGACCTAGTAGCTAATCTAGTATCTCGTGTAAATTCCTACCTAGGAGGCACCAATGATCTAAGTTCATCGGAGCAGAAGCCGTGAAAGTATTTATAGAAGAGGCACAGAGAAGCCACGCCACGCCGGTGAGAGAGTGGTTGCTGCCGGTCTGCCAAGTCAGGATCGATCACGTTACAGATTCTCTGTTGTATTTTGTCAAGAAACCCGAGGAGAATAGCAGGGGCACCCGACCAGATGTGGAAGCAGTATTCAATACACAGGCAGATGGTAGATTTATATGTATGTGCAGGATAGGTTCAGACGGGAAAAAACTTCCGGGCCCTGCACAGACAACCGACATTCATAGCAGTGGATTTAGCTATGGATTAGCTCCTCTACTTTCCTTTCTTACTCCTAATCCTTTATTATCTTCTGCCATTTTCTCCCTCCTCTGCTATCACTTTCGACGGCATCCTCTTACTACTACTTCTCCTCCTGTTACTTTTTTCCCCTCGTACACTTTCACTGCATTCTCCATCCCTCCCTAGGTTCTCCTCTATCTTGTTCGTTTCCTCCTCCTCCTCCTTCTCCTCTTCCTACTTCACTTACCTTTTGTTCTCGTAAACCTTCATTGCATCATCCTTCCCTTCCTCGGTTCTTCACCATCTTGTTCATTTTCTCCTCCACCTCCTCCTCCTCCTGTTACTTTTTCCTCTCGTACACTTTCACTGCATTCTCCTTCCCTCCCTTGGTTCTCCTCCATCTTGTTCGTTTCCTCCTCCTCCTCCTCCTTCTCCTCTTCCTACTTCACTTACCTTTTGTTCTCGTAAACCTTCATTGCATCATCCTTCCCTTCCTCGGTTCTTCACCATCTTGTTCATTTTCTCCTCCACCTCCTCCTCCACCTCCTCCTCCTGTTACTTTTTCCTCTCGTACACTTTCACTGCATTCTCCTTCCCTCCCTTGGTTCTCCTCCATCTTGTTCGTTTCCTCCTCCTCCTTCTCCTCCTCCTGTTACCTTTTTCTCTCGTACACTTTCGCTGTATTCTTCTTCCTTCCCTAGGTTCTCCTCCATCTTGTTCGTTTCCTCCTCCTCCTCCTTCTCCTCCTCCTGTTACCTTTTTCTCTCGTACACTTTCACTGTATTCTTCTTCCTTCCCTAGGTTCTCCTCCATCTTGTTCGTTTCCTCCTCCTCCTCCTCCTCCTTCTCATCCTCCTGTTACCTTTTTCTCTCGTACACTTTCACTGCATTCTCCTTCTCTCCCTTGGTTCTCCTCCATCTTGTTCGTTCCCAGCTCCTCCTCCTCCTTCTCCCCCGACTTCACTTTTTGTTCTCGTAAACATTCATTGCATTATCATTCCCTTCCTGGGTTCTTCAACATCTTGTTCATTTTCTTCTTCTCCTCCTCCTGTTACCTTTTCCTCTCGTACATGCTCACTACATTCTTCTTCCCTCTCTCGGCTATCCTCCATCTTGTTCGTTTCCTCCTCCTCCTCCTCCTCCTTCTTCTCCTCCTACTTGCCTTTTCTTCTCGTAAACCTTCATTGCATTATCCTTGCCATCCTCGGTTCTTCAACAGCTTGTTCCTTTTCTCCTCTTCCTCCTCCCCCTGTTACCTTTTCCTCTCTTACACTTTCACTGCATTCTCCTTCTCTCCCTTGGTTCTCCTCCATCTTGTTCATTTCCTCCTCCTCCTCCTCCTCCTTTTCTTCCTCCTTATCCTATTGTTACCTTTTCTCTCGCACACTTTCACTGCATTCTCCTTTCTTCCCTTCTTCGGGTTTTCACCGTCTTGTTCTTTCTATCTCCTTCTCCTCCTCCCCCTTACTCTTTTTCAGCTTTCCTCGACTCCTGTTCCGTCTTCGTCTTCATCTCGTCTTCCTTTTACTTCGTAAACACTCTCTTATGTTCATATGTGGGTTACCCCACTTTACTAAAATAGAAAAGAAAAACATCGCTAGGGGACACTCTTTAAGCCTATAAATAGTCAGTGATAACTGACCCATCCTCTCTTTCTTCCTTTTACAACTCCGGCTACAAGATGTAGTCGAACTGGGACATGAAATAAAGTGTCCCCCTATTGAGGCACTGCTTATTTTACTTTTCCCCCTGATTCCTGCACACATTCCACAAGCACAATATTTCTAGTCGAAATGTGGCCTCGCTTTGTCTGTTCTATAAATACTTTCATGGCTTCTGCTCAGACGAACTTAAGTCACTGATGCCTCCTCAACAGGTGTTTACTCGTGCAACCAGACTGGCAACTGGGTCCCACCCATTCACAGTCAGGTTAGCCAAATGCAGACGACAATTCTACTCCTGCAGCTTCTTCTCTCGCACTTCCCGCCTGTGGAACTCGCTCCCGTATTCTTGCTTTCCTGACGGCTACAACCTCCAGAAATTTAAATGCAAAGTCAATACTCATCTACTAACCACTGGCTCTCTCCCCACCCCCGTATAACCTTCCCTTTCTCTCCACCTATGTATCTGTCATCGCAACTGCTTTCTCAGCTTTCTATTGTTCCTTTCTAACTAGTTTGTACTCCTCACTCTTTTCTAATTAATCTTTTTACATTTATGTAGCCCCCTGCACATCAGTGGCGTTTCCGCCTTGCTCGGGGTGAAATGATAAAAAAAAATGTTTTCTATGTAATTAGTCTTTAGAGGCTTACTTCTCTTACTGTCATTGTATAGTTTTATCAATACATATTGCGGTTTGTTTTATGTACTGCTTTGTGTTATTCGTTTACTAGCAGTATAATCCGGCGTTGCTCGGGTGTAATGAAAGCTTTAAAACTAATCCATCGTCCTGGAGCTCAGACTCTTTGGACGTTGGCACGAAAGACTAAAAAGCAATAGTTGTTTCCAGTTAAAGCGAAACCGTAGACTGAAAGAAAAATGAATGGATGTAAGTCAAATTTTGATTTCCTGGTATTGATATCAAATAAGTTTTTTTCGTCGTAAACTGAATTTTGAAGGCAAAATAAGTTCTATGAGTAAATGGTATCATGGCTGAGACTAAGAACTACAACCATGCATACTTAGAGCCAAACCCGAAGCACAAACTAAAATAAAACGGCTGAAAAAAATACAGACATACAAACAGATAAAAAGACACACACACAAACATCTTGCCTTTTATATATATATATATATATATATATATATATATATATATATATCATCGATTTTCTGCACTATTGTAAACACTACAACTTTGAAACTTCTGAATATCGTTTCTTATGTCTTTGTCTATGAGTGTATCAAATTTGATTAAAATCGGACCACTCCTTCTAAAACCCGATTTTTTCGATTATCGATTTTCGATATTTATTGGGGGTACCTTGACACAAAAACGCTTATAGTACAACTGTGTAAATTTTCAAGAAAATCGGTTCAGCCGTTTCGGAGTCTATAGGTAACGGACAGACACACACACACATACACACAGAGACAAAGTTCCATTTATAAATAAGTTTAGATTGCCCAGACTCACATTTGATTCCGCAATATTGTTATGAGAAAAATATACGAAGCGACCCATGTTTTCAACACAAACACAACTCGCGTTCCTGCGACCCTCTGCTTCTTTTTTTTTTTTTTTATCTACCTTCGTGTTTTTTTTAATAAGTATTGTAGCTATAGAGAGATGGTTAATGTTTATTTGATTCGGCCTTGTGTCATACTTAACCGAACTCCCTACAGCTTACGGATTTATCTAGAATTATCATCATCAGAAGTTTTTCATCAGAGACTGGAGATTGATGATTGGAATTTGTGTGGAATAGTGTAAGAATATAAATATACATTTTGAATGTTAAAATAGAAATTTATTAAAAGAAAAGAATAACATAAGTTGTAGAAATTAATGTGCAATTACAAACATTATTAAGAATTTAAGGGTAGAGTTCGTAGTAGTCCTTGCATGTATGTTTGTATGAGCGTTTGTTCGGTAGGAGTGTCTTTGAATGGAGAAGAAGTAAAAGGAATCAGTACACGAGAAAGAAGGAGACAGAGGACAAACTGCGACGCGTCCTTACGTCCGGATCGTGGCTGAAGTTTCTCCCTTTACATTTTAATTGTGATTCTCTCTCTCTCTCTCTCTCTCTCTCTCTCTCTCTCTCTCGCTGCTCCCATCTGACTGACTGACGCTGATCGAAGTCATTTATAATCATTAAGATTTTTCGCACTGGATCGCGAAGTCTTTTTAGTCTTGCAAATCGATCCTGTTGGTCAGAAAACCAATTTAACATCTACTCGCGAAATCCGGTTTCGACTTTTTCTGTAAGCACGAGGTCAATCCTTTTTTCTATTTGGCAAAACCAGAATTTCACACGTCATTGTGAATTTTTGTAAAAGTGAAGAAGAAGGTTGATTTTAATTCTTAATTTTCTACCCTCTACAGTATACTGTTCGTATTGTCTGCTCACATTCGAGATCCACTAAAAAAATCAATCGTGACGGAAACCCTGTAAAAAAATGAAAATGTCTTGAAGGCAGAAGAAAGAAAGAAAGAAACAAACAAACAAACAAACAAACAAAGAGTAGTTGCGAAAAAGTGAAAATAATTACCGGAAAAAAGAAATTATAAAATCGAAATAAAAAAATATGGGCGAAAGATAGGAGAAAAAAATTAAAAATTAAAAAGTAAAAAGTATAATCTGGATAAAGAACTGAGAATTTAAAAACAAACAGAAAAAAATACTGCGTCAAAAAAAAAAAAATAGAAGGCGCGAAAAAGGATAAGAAATGCCGGAAACAGACGATAAGGATTGATCAAATCAGAAACGTGGTCAGGAAAGGAAAATTTATCGAGAGTCAAAGGAATGAATGGAGTGATGTAGGGTGGTGGGAAAGTTGCCCACAGTTTCTATGACGTTGAAAGAAATTAATAATCGTATCATACCCGAATCTGGTCATATATTCAAGACAATGAATGTCTTTGTGCACTGACCCGCAGTCAAAAATTGCAGAGCTATTGAATTCAAACAAGACGTGAATATCTATGAAGGAGTTGTCTTCGGCCATTGTCTCAGTAATAAAATCAGTCAGCGCATATTCACGAATACACATTAATAAAGACGAACCCATGTTGTCGGAAGATCTGAATTGCGGTAACGTCATTATTTGATAAATTATTCAGAGGGAATTTTCGACGTTGTATCAGGCTGCTACAGTTAATATAGTATATTTGACTAGGATGTGCGTTGTGGTGCAGTGGATATCGGCTCGGAACGAGAAATCGGGGGGCCGAGTTCAAATTCCAGTTGAATTCATTGCATTCACTTACGTGCAAATACCCTTGGGAAAGGTATTAATCCGTCTCTTCCTTCCAGTTATGGGTTAAATAACAGGACAGATTGGGTTCTATAGCCTTGGCTGGCAACCAATCTACCGCAGAAAGCAATGGCAACCTACTGCGGGATAATCTTCTGCCCAGTCAGTCATGTCTCTTTCGAGACATGATCGCCCAAGCGTGTTTCGCGTATGGCATTTAACTGACTGACTGACTTGTGTGTGTATATAATCTGTGATTTCTTTTTAATTTTGTTTTTAGTTTATTTTTATGAAAAGCATGGTTAACCATAAATCTGCGTCGGTGAAAGGGCACTTCCACGGGGAGCAATGGTTAACGAACTTTTTTCGCTCGATCAATTTACGGTCGATCGTCAGTGGGCGCCACCATACATTCAACCGTGCTACACTTAAGCTCCCGTTAGAAAAACCACCAGGACACCTCAGCGCGGTGTAATGGGTCAGCAAGCCTGTCTCGCTAAAACAATTTACAACTAAGTAGTGAGTTCACTCCTCACTGGGTGCCCAATACATTCGGCTTTTCTGCGATTAGAAAACACCGCCATACTCTTCATGCAGTAGTCAATCAGTCAGTTAAATGCCATACGTGATACATGCTTGGGCGATCATGTCTCTTTTGAGATATGACTGACTGGGCAGAAGATTATCCCGCAGTAGGTTGCCAAGGCTATAGAACCCAATCTGCCCTGTTATTTGACTCATAGCTATAGCAGGAAGAGATGTATTATATTTTTAAGTAGTAATTAGTGGGGGATCAGTTTATTACTTCATAATAATATAAAATTGATCCCCCAATTAATGCCCAGTAAAAGTCTTAATAATGTTTCCAACTATTATATTCCGTCAGTCAGTTAAGTGCCATACGTGATACACGCTTGGGCGATCATGCCTCGAAAGAGACATGACTGACTGGGCAGAAGATTATCCCGCAATAGGTTGCCATTGCTTTCTGCGGTAGATTGGTTGCCAGCCAAGGCTACAGAACCCAATCTGTCCTGTTATTTAACCCATAACTGATGTTTGTGTGTGAGTGTTTATTTGTCTGTATTTTTTTTTCAGCCCTTTTATTTTAGTTTTTGCTTCGGGTTTGGCTCTAAGTAGGTATAATTGTAGTTCTTAGTCTCAGCCATGATACCATTTACACAGAGAACTTATTTTGCCTTCAAAATTCAGTTTGCAACGGCAAAAATTTATTTGATATCGATACCAGGAAATCAAGATTTGACTTACATCCATTCATTTTTCTTTCAGTTTACCGTTTCGATTTAACTGGAAACAACTATTGCATTTTAGTCTTTCGTTCCAACGTCCAAAGAGTCTGAGCTCCAGGACCATGGATTAGTTTTAAAGCTTTTATTACACCCGAGCAACGCCGGGTTATACTGCCAGTCTAAATATATATTGGGTTTAATATTCACGAGCAGCGGTAAGTTTTGCAGAAACTGACAGATAAATAGAACTCAAAATGTTTGATTGCTAAATTTTTTATTTTTTAATCATCTCACCCTAAGCAAGGCATTCTACTGCCACTGTTGCGCAGGGGGTTACATAGGGGAAGGTGATGAGAAAGAGGGGTTAGTTAATGTGATCGATACCGACTTGGTTGACCGGCTGCAGTCACTCCCTCACCGGTGTGACATGGCTTTTCTGTGCCTCTTCTATAAATACTTTCACGGCTTCTGCTCCGATAAACTTAGATCACTAGTGCCCCCTAGGTACGAATTTCCATGAGATACTAGATTAGCAACTAGGTTCCACTCTTTTACAGTGAAACCGATAAAATGTAACCGCAATTTCTACTTCAACAGCTTCTTTTCTCTCACTTTCCTCCGGTGGAATTCCCTTTCACATACTTGCTTCCCCGACAGCTACAATCTCCAGGAATTTAAATGTAAGGTCAATAGACACCTCTTATCACACTAACTCGTATCCATTCTCTCAAACACTCTTCCTATGTACCTCGTCTATCACCCTCCTTCTGACATTTCCTACATTTAATCACTCTCTCTCACCACCTTCACGTATATAACCCCCTGCGCAATAGTGCCAGTGGAATGCCTTGCTTGGGGTGAAATAATTAAAATAAAAAGTTATAGGACATGTCAGGAGGAGGGTAATAAACGGATGAGGATACTGAGGATATGGGTGGAGTAGATGGAAAAAGAGCTTGAGAGAATGGATGCGAGTTAGTGTGATGGGAGATGTCTATCGACCTTACATTTAAATTCCTGGAAATCGTAACTGTCATGGAAGCAAGTATATGGAAGGGAATTCCACAGGTGGGAAGTGCGTGAAAAAAAAGCTTTTAGAATAGTAATTGCGGTTGCACTTTATCGGTTTCATTGTAAAAGGGTGGGACCTATTTGCTAATCTAGTAGCTCATGTAAATTCAGACCTAATAAGCACCAGTGGTCTAAATTCATTGGAGCAGAAGCCGTGAAATTATTTATAAAAGAGACACAGGGAGGCCACTTCACGCCGGTGAGAGAGTGACTGCAGCTGAGCTGCTAAGTCGGTATCGATCACATTGCAGATTCTCCATTGGATTTTGTCAAGAAACCCGAGATGAATAGCAGGGGCACCCGACCAGATGTGGCAGCAGTATTCAATACACTGGCGGATGGTAGATTTATATATGAACAGGATGGACTCAGACGGGAAAAACTTCCTGGCCCTGCACAGTGAGCAGACCTTCTTGGCAGCGGATTTAGCAATGGATTCGATGTAGTCATTCCACTTGAGGTCCGCTAAATGGAAACAAAATGTTTCATTGCAAAGTAGACAAAATGTTTGATAGATAAATGTTTGATAGATAAATGTTTGATAGATAAATGTTTGATTGCTAGTTGAGCAGGAAGTGTTTGATAGCTAAATGGGTGACAAAATGTTTGATAGGTAAACGGAGAGAAAATGTTTGATATCTGTATAGAGACAGCATGTTTGATAGCTAACTGGATGCAAAATGTATGGTAGCTGAATAGACGCCAAAATGTTTAATAGTTCAAACATTCAGTCTCTATATAGATATCAAACATTTTCTCTCCGTTTACCTATCGGAGAGAAAATGTTTGATATCTATATAGATTAAATGTTTGATATCTATATAGAGACTGCATGTTTGATAACTAAATGGATGACAGAATGTTTGATAGGTAAACGGAGAGAAAATGTTTGATATCTATATAGAGACAGTATGTTTGATAGCTAACTGGATGCAAAATGTATGGTAGCTGAATAGACGCCAAAATGTTTAATAGCTAAATGCAGGCCAAATGTCTGATAGCAAAATAGCAACCAAAATGCTTGATACTTAAATTGAGACAAAGTGTTTCATAGCTAAAATGGAGACCAAAATGTTTTATAGAGAAATGGAGGTCAAACTGTTTCATACGAAATGGAGGCTATTAGTTTTGATAGCTAAATGGAGACAAAATGTTTAGTAACTAAATGGAAACCAAAATAATTAATAACTAAATGGAGGACATATGTATGATAGCTAAATGGAGCCCAAATTGCTTTATAACAAAAATGAATGCCGAAACCATTGCTAGCTAAATAAACAACAAAATATTTGACAGGTAAATGTTTTATAAATGTTTTATAGCTAAAATTCTTGATAGCTAAATGGAGACAAAATAATTGATAGCTAAATGAAGGCCAAAATGTTTTATAACGAAACTAGCAGTTTAGCCCGGCGTTGCTCGGGTGTAATGGAAGCTTTAAAACTAATCCATGGTCGTAGAGCTCAGACTCAGCCTAAAGAATATTTGTGTGAAGTTTGGTGAGAATCGGATAAAAATTGTATAAAGGACATACAGACAGATAAACAGACACACACACAAACATCTTGCCTTTTATATATATATATATATATATATTATCGATTTTCTGCACTATTGTAAGAACTGCAACCTTGAAACTTCTGAATATCGTTTCTTATGTCTTTGTCTATGAGTGTATCAAATTTGATTAAAATCTGACCACTCCTTCTATAACCCGATTTTTTCGATTATTGATTTTCGATATTTATCTGGGGTACCTCGACACATAACCTAGCTAAGAACACTCGCAGACGCTTATAATACAATTGTGTAAATTTTCAAGAAAATCGGTTCAGCCGTTTCAGAGTCTATAGGTAACGGAAACACACACACACACACACACACACACACACAAGGTTCCATTTATAAATAAGTTTAGATTTAGATAGATTTAGATAGAGACCAAAATGTTTTATAATCAAAGGGAGACAATGTGTTGGTTAGCCAAAAAAGAGGCAAAAATGCCTGGTAGCTAAATGGAGATAAAATGTCTAATAGCTAAATGGGGGCCAAAAAAGTTTGTTAGCTAAATGGAGAACAAAATGCTTGATAGCCTAAATGGAGATAAAATGTCTAATAGCTAAATGGGCCAAAAGTTTGTTAGCTAAATGGAAAACAAATGCTTGATAGCTAATGGAGATAAAATGTCTAATAGCTAAATGGGGGCCAAAAAGTTTGTTAGCTAAATGGAGAACAAAATGCTTGATAGCTAAATGGAGATAAATGTCTAATAGCTAAATGGGGGCCAAAAAGTTTGTTAGCTAAATGGAGAACAAAATGCTTGATAGCTAAATGGAGATAAAATGTCTAATAGCTAAATGGGAGCCAAAAAGTTTGTTAGCTAAATGGAGAACCAAATGCTTGATAGCTAAATGGAGATAAAATGTCTAATAGCTAAATGGGGGCCAAAAAGTTTGTTAGCTAAATGGAGAACAAAATGCTTGATAGCTAAATGGAGATAAAATGTCTAATAGCTAAATGGGGGCCAAAAAGTTTGTTAGCTAAATGGAGAACAAAATGCTTGATAGCTAAATGGAGATAAAATGTCTAATAGCTAAATGGGGGCCAAAAAGTTTGTTAGCTAAATGGAGAACAAAATAGCATTAGCTAAATGGAGATAAAATCTCTAATAGCTAAATGGGGGCCAAAAAGTTTGTTAGCTAAATGGAGAACAAAATGCTTGATAACTAAATGGAGATAAAATGTCTAATAGCTAAATGGGGGCCAAAAAGTTTGTTAGCTAAATGGAGAACAAATGCTTGATAGCTAAATGGAGATAAAATGTCTAATAGCTAAATGGGGGGCCAAAAAGTTTGTTAGCTAAATGGAGAACAAAATGCTTGATAGCTAAATGGAGATAAAATGTCTAATAAGCTAAATGGGGGGCCAAAAAGTTTGTTAGCTAAATGGAGAACAAAATGCTTGATAGCTAAATGGAGATAAAATGTCTAATAGCTAAATGGGGGCCAAAAAGTTTTGTTAGCTAAATGGGAGAACAAAATGCTTGATAGCTAAATGGAGATAAAATGTCTAATAGCTAAATGAGGGGCCAAAAGTTTGTTAATAAATGGAGAACAAAATGCTTGATAGCTAAATGGAGATAAAATGTCTAATAGCTAAATGGGGGGCCAAAGTTTGTTAGCTTCAATGGAGAACAAAATGCTTGATAGCTAAATGGAGATAAAATGTCTAATATTGTCAGGGCCAAAAAGTTTGTTAGCTAAATGGAGAACAAAATGCTTGATAGCTAAATGGAGATAAAATGTCTAATAGCTAAATGGAGGCCAAAAGTTTGTTAGCTAAATGGAGAACAAAATGCTTGATAGCTAAATGGAGATAAAATGTCTAATAGCTAAATGGGGGCCAAAAAGTTTGTTAGCTAAATGGAGAACAAATGCTTGATAGCTAAATGGAGATAAAATGTCTAATAGCTAAATGGGGGCCAAAAAGTTTGTTAGCTAAATGGAAGACAAAATGCTTGATAGCTAAATGGAGATAAAATGTCTAATAGCTAAATGGGGGCCAAAAAGTTTGTTAGCTAAATGGAGAACAAAATGCTTGATAGCTAAATGGAGATAAAATGTCTAATAGCTAAATGGGGGCCAAAAGTTTGTTAGCTAAATGGAGAACAAAATGCTTGATAGCTAAATGGAGATAAAATGTCTAATAGCTAAATGGGGGCCAAAAAGTTTGTTAGCTAAATGGAGAACAAAATGTGATAGCTAAATGGAGATAAAATGTCTAATAGCTAAATGGGGGCCAAAAAGTTTGTAGCTAAATGGAGAACAAAATGCTTGATAGCTAAATGGAGATAAAATGTCTAATAGCTAAATGGGGGCCAAAAAGTTTGTTAGCTAAATGGAGAACAAAATGCTTGATAGCTAAATGGAGATAAAATGTCTAATAACTAGAAGTAAGGCCAAAAGTTTGTTAGCTAAATGGAGAACAAAATGCTTGATAGCTAAATGGAGATAAAATGTCTAATAGCTAAATGGGGGCCAAAAAGTTTGTTAGCTAAATGGAGAACAAAATGCTTGATAGCTAAATGGAGATAAAATGTCTAGCTAAATGGGGGCCAAAAAGTTTGTTAGCTAAATGGAGAACAAAATGCTTGATAGCTAAATGGAGATAAAATGTCTAATAGCTAAATGGGGGCCAAAAAGTTTGTTAGCTAAATGGAGAACAAAATGCTTGATAGCTAAATGGAGATAAAATGTCTAATAGCTAAATGGGGGCCAAAAGTTTGTTAGCTAAATGGAGAACAAAATGCTTGATAGCTAAATGGGGCAAATGTCTAATAGCTAAATGGGGCCAAAGTTTGTTAGCTAAATGGAGAACAAAAATGTGATAGCTAAATGGAGATAAAATGTCTTAGCTAAATGGGGGGCCAAAGTTTGTTAGCTAAATGGAGAACAAAATGCTTGATAGCTAAATGGAGATAAAATATCTAATAGCTAAATGGGGGCCAAAAAGTTTGTTAGCTAAATGGAGAACAAAATGCTTGATAGCTAAATGGAGAACAAAATGCTTGATAGCTAAAATCGAGGCCACAATATTTGACAGCTAAATGGAAAATGAAAATGAAATTAATACTGAGCATCAGGAAAAGACAGCTAAGTTCCTGGGACATGCAATGAGGAAGGAAGGCTTGGAGAACCTGATACTAACAGGCCAGATCGAGGGCTAAGAGACAGGGATAAGCAGCAGATAACATATTTGAACGGCCTGAGCAGGTGGATGGCATAACGGGGTTGCGTGGTGTAAAAAGTGAAAACGTGTTAAGAGCCACCAGAAATAGGGAGACGTGGAAACCATGATCACTTACGTCCTGAAAGGACAAGGCACACAGAAAAAGAAGAAATGAACGCAAAAAATATTTGATAGCTAAATTTAGTTTAAATGCCCGATGACTAAATGCATCCAAAGTACTTGACAGCTAAATGGAGACAAAATAACTGATAGCAAAATTCTGGTCCAAAATGTTTGTTAGCTAAATTGAGGCCAAAATAACTGATAGCTAAATAGAGGCCAAAATGTTTGACAGCCAAACGGAGACCAAAATAATTGATAGCTAAATAAAGGCCGAATTTCCGATAGGTAAATGGATACCGAAATAATTGATAGCTAAATAAAGGCCGAATTTTCGATAGGTAAATGGATGCCATAATATTTAATAGCTAAACAGAAGCCGAATTTCCGATATGTAAATGGATGCCAAAATATTTGATAGCTACCGAATTTCCGATAGGCAAATGGATACCGAAATAATTGATAGCTAAATAAAGGCCGAATTTTCGATAGGTAAATGGATGCCATAATATTTAATAGCTAAACGGAAGCCGAATTTCCGATATGTAAATGGATGCCAAAATATTTGATAGCTAAATGGAGGCCGAATTTCCGATAGGTAAATGGATACCGAAATAATTGATAGC
>JBBBDQ010001714.1:230000-765000 GCA_037127315.1 Ascarosepion bandense | reverse complement strand
TGCATGTTTCATGTCGACTATAATTTTCCCTTCAACAGGATATCCGGTCGTTCTCGGCTGATTTCATCTAAATTGCAAAGTCAATATACGTTTTATCAATGAACGTAATTTATAAACAAAAAAAAAGAGTCTTTATATTTTTCCCCCAATTTTTTTTTATACCTCTGTCGAAGGTGTGTGGATTTTCACTAAGTAAATAGCTACTTTGAAATATGAAGGAGAGTTGCGTTGTTTATTTTGTTTTCATTTTTTCTTTCTTTCTATTTTTTTTTTTTCATTTGTGAGCCGGATATTGATTATGTTTTTGTTTTGTTACGTCGTTCAGACAAACTACATTCCTTAGATCCACCATTTTTTGTTTTTAATTTCCCGGATAGATGTGTTGAACATCGGATGCTGTTGTTTTGATAAACTCTTTTTAGTAGTTGTCCGCTGACTGCGTGTTTCCTTCGCCACAACTTCCTGTTGTTTTGTTTGTTTTTTTTTTTCGTTTTTTGTTCCCCCCTCCCGCTACAATCAGTCAGTTAATTGCCGTACTTTACAAACGCTTCAGTAATCATATATTTTTCGAGCCAAGACTGGCAAGGCGGAAGACTTTCTTGCGGTAGACTGGTTGCCAACCAAAGCTATAGAATCCAATTTGTACTGCTATTCGACCCATAACTAGAAGGAGAAAAGATGGATTCATACCTCCCCGAGAGTAATTGCGCGTAAGTGAATGCAACAAATTCAACTAGAATTCGAACTCGGCTCTCCGATTTTTGTTTCCGAGCCCATATCCATTAAACCACAACGCTACAACTTTCCCTCTGCACAAATGCAGAATTCCGTCTCTCTTCTCTACCGTCCCAGAGATAATAAAAGAATAAAATAAGGCGCCTCCCCGCTCCCAGGGCTTGCATCTCAGCTCAACCCTCAGTTTCTACTTTACATAAATGGTATCCGCTTCACCCGGTCTACTGCTGATATGCTAACGACCATCACCGAGTATATATACCAGGCTCTTGACAAGAATGGTGAAGCCCGAACCGTTGCCTTGGATATCTCTAAAGCGATCGACAGAGTCCGGCATGCTGGCCTTCTACGCAAACTGCGGAGCTATGGTATAACTGGACATTTGTTTGACCTAATCCAGTCTTTCCTCTCTAACCGCACATTGAAGGTGGTATTAAACGGACATGCCTCCCATGACTACCATACGAACGCGAGTGTCCCTCAAGGCTCTATCCTAGGTCCTACGCTCTTTCTGATCTACATTAATGATCTCCCCGATACCATAAGATCCCAAGTAGGCATGTACGCCGATGACACTAAAAATCCGGTGTGGGCGACAAAGCGAACCTCGCTGCCGAGCTTAAAATGGACCTCCAGTCCGTAGTGGTCTGGGGTAAGAAATGGCTCGTAAATTTTAATGCTTCCAAAACGAAGCTGCAATCAATCAACCATCATAGACAATCGCACCTACCTCCCATTAGCATGGAACAGGCTTGCCTCCCAGAGTGTAAAACACTACGCCTCCTTGGCCTCACACTCTCAGCGGACCTCAAGTGGAATAACTATATCGAATCCATTGCTAAATCCGCTGCTATGAAAGTCAGCTCTCTGTGCAGGGCCCGGAAGTTTTTTTCCGTCTGAATCTATCCTGTGCATATATAAATCTACCATCCGCCCGTACATTGATTATTGCTGCCACATCTGGTCAGGTGCCCCTGCTATTCTCCTCGGGGCTCTTGACAAAATACAACGGAGAATCAGTAATGTGATCGATACCGACTTGGTAGACCGGCTGCAGTCACTCTCTCACCGGTGTGACGTGGCTTCCCTGATGATACAACGGTATATAGGTGCATCAAAAGCATTAGAGATTGGCAACTGATCTCTTCTGCTGAAAGGAAAAACTGCTTATTTGTGTTTCTTCTTCTTCTTCTATGTGCCCTGTCATTTCAAGACGTTGGCGATCATGGCTTTCCATGATCTCTATCCCCGGTGGCTCTTAGCACGCTTTCTCCTGTAACACCACACAACCCTCGTTCTATCATCCACTTGATCAGGCTCTTCAAATATGTTATCCGCTGCTTTCTCCTGTCTCTTTTTCCCTCGATCTGGCCTGTTAGTATCAGATTATCCAAGCCCTCCTTCCTCATTGCATGTTCCAGGAACTTTAGTTGTCTCTTCCTGATGCTCAGTATTAATTTCCTTTTCGTTTCCATCCTTTCCAAAACCTCATCATTGCTCACAGGCTCGATCCATGATATTCGCAGCATCCTTTTTTAGAACCACATTTCAATTGTTTCAAATTTTTTCTTCATCTTTGTTGATATTGTCCAGCATTCACTTCCATATTAAAGAACTGATATCGCATATCAATCCAGTACACTCTTCTTTGTTTCTTGTGAAAGTTTCTTGTCTCTTAATACTCAACCCAGCTTCTGGAACGCGCGGTTCGCCATACCAATTCGCCTTCTGATCTCTGTGTCGCCCTTTCCGTCTTCTGTTAGAACACTTCACAGGTATTTACATATTGTACCTGCTTGATTTTAGTAATCCCACCTGTATTTGCCATTTTGGGTTACTCTTTTTGCTGATGACCTTGCATTCGTGTTTGTGTTTACTGTCCCGAAGACCAAACTAGTGACGTTCCATCATCACCGAGTGGATTCTGAAAGTTCGCCTATCGCGATTAACGGCTGTTCTATCGTGGAGGCTACGTTCCTTGAACGTCTATTGAGACACACTCAACCCAGACTTGAAGGGGAATCCGTACATATGATCCCTCGCTAAAGATACTGGGAAAAGAGTCAGTTCCCTGTACTGCTCCAATGACTCCCTGACTCTTCTTCCTATTCTCAACTTTTACGAGAGCCTGAATGGAGTACTGCTGCCATATTTTTTTTTTATAAGCGTTTCACCCCGAGCAAGGCATGTCACTGCCACTACTGTGCAGGGGGCTACGTAGAGTGGAGAAAGGCTGATTAAATATAGGAAATGACAGAGGGTGGGTGATAGGCGGGTAAGGACACCGAGAATGAGGGTTGGGTAGATGAGAGTGTTCTGAGAATAGTTGGGAGTTAGTGTGATAGGAGGTGTCTATTGACCCTACATTTAAACACCTGGAGATTGTAACTGTCGGGAAAGCAGACTTGTGGAAGGGAGTTTCACAGGCGGGAAGCGCTAGAAAAGAAGCTGTTGGAGTAGAATTTACGGTTACATCTTATTTGTTTAACTGTAAAAGGGTGGGACCTAGTTGCTAATCTAGTATCTCGTGTAAATTCGTGCTTAGGCGGCACCAGTGATCTAAGCTCATCGGAGCAGAAGCCATGAAAGTACTTGTAGAATATAGAAAGGAACTGCTAAGTCTTCAATTTTCTCTCTCGACAGCATCAAAAAGCTCCTCCACCTTCTTATAGATGACAAATTATTTCCCTCTCTACAAATCTTTGCTCACCGACGAGACGTTGTAAGCCCCTCACTAGTAAATCGCTATTTCCATGGAGAATGTTCAGATGAACTACACTCCTTAGTTCCACCAGTCGGAACCTTCACTTTCTAGCTGAATAGGACTAGAGAATTTATGGTAGGCTCCCTGTACCGCTCTAGTAAGTCTCTGACTCTTCTTGCTATTCTCAACATTTACAATAGCCGGAATGGAGTACTGGTGCCATATATAGACTGGAACTGCCCAGTCTTCAATTTTCCCTCTCGATAGAGTCCAAAAGCGTCTCCACCTTCTTGTAGGTGACGAATTATTTCCCTCTCTACAAATCTTTGCTCACCGACGAGATGTCGTAAGCCCCTCACTAGTAAATCGCTATTTCCATGGAGAATGTTCAGATGAACTCCACTCCTTAGTTCCACCAGTCCGAACCTTCACTTCCTAACTGAATAGAACTAGAGAATTCCAGTAACCGCTCCAGTAAAGCCCTGACTCTTCTTGCTATTCTCAACCTTTACAAGAGTCGGAATGGAGTACTGCTCCCATATATGAACAGGAGTTGTCCAGTCTTCACTTTCCACTCTCGACAGAATCCAAAAACTTCACTGCGTCCTTGTAGGTGACTAGTTATTTTCCACCCTACATCGCCTTTCTCACGAACGAAACGTCGCAAGCCTCTCGCCTTCCTTTCGCTATTTCCATGGAAAATATCGAGACGAAGTACATTTCTTAGAGCTACCAGTTCGAAACGAACACTGCTAAGAATCCCCATGCCATACACACTGTAGCAAACCACCCTCATTCCTTTCTTAATCAATTACTGAGATATAAGTTCCACCCAAGCAGCTCCATCCCACATACAGCAGCTTTGTTGAGCCAACTCCCAAGAAGACACTTTCCCGGATGCCACTTCCGGATACAAACAGTGTTGTGAACAAAAAAATATATACAATTCAGTTAAAAGAATACAACTAAGATCTTCGGAAGTGGCCTGGCTCATAGAAGAGAACAATCTAGCCTATTGATAGAAATAACAGGTTCACTTTCAAATTCCCATCACCTGAAGAAAGCCGGAGTGTACGTCGAAACGTCGTGAATATGACAATAAAGGTCAGGACAACAGTCCGAACAATGCAAATAGTGTAAATAATTTCAATACTTGATATCAAAAATATACACGAATCCTGAAGAAGACCGGAACGTACACTGGCCGAAACATCGTGTATATGGCAACAAAATTAAAGACAACATCTCTGAAATATAGACAGATATTGAAGGTGAATATGGCAATAAAGATGAGGACAACAGTCCGAACAATGTAAATAGTGTAAATAATTACATTACTTCATCTGAGAAATATAGACAGATATTGAAGGTGAATATGGCAACAAAGATGAGGACAACAGTCCGAACAATGTAAATAGTGTAAATAATTACAACACCTCATCTCAGAAATATAGACAGATATTGAAGGTGAATATGGCAACAAAGATAAGGACAACAGTCCGAACAATGTAAATAGTGTAAATAATTACAATACCTCATTTCAAAAACATAGACAGATATTGAAGGTGAATATGGCAACAAAGATGAGGACAACAGTCCGAACAATGTAAATAGTGTAAATAATTACAATACCTCATCTCAGAAATATAGACAGATATTGATGGTGAATATGGCAACCAAGATGAGGACAATAGCCCGAACAATGTAAATCGTGTAAATAATTACATTACTTCATCTCAGAAATATAGACAGATATTGAAGGTGAATATGACAACAAAGATGAGGGAACAGTCCAAACAATATAAATAGTGTAGATGGTACATTTTTTACAACCAGAATAATTTTTAGTGCAAACTATGTCGAAGTTAAATATGTTTTTGTCTGACGCGTTTTCGTCCTTTCGGACTAAGGTGATGATTGCGTTGGATGTGACGACACATGCGCTTGAAGGAGGTGGGACATTGAGAAGTAATGAGAGCACTTCCTGCGTTAATTTTCCCGCTCTCAACGTGTATCAAATTTAATTCAACGCAGCCTCTAAACGCAAACTGAGTTGGCATTCTTTCATGACCAGCTGTGTCTCCTTTCATCACTTTCTCAGCCGGCACTAATATTTCGGCCATTAGACGTTCTTAACATTAAGAAAACAGAACGATATAAGGGTAGAATTATAGGGAAAGGTTGATAACGTCGGAGGTTGGTAGCTGTTTCGTGCAGGAAGGGCGTATCGAGAGACCGGATATTAGTGTTACAAACCAATATACAAGAAATCTGATGGTGAAGTAGGTAGTCTTGTACTTAAATTCGATTTTCGGACATTATTTAATATTCAAGTAGTTTCATCAAAGACAAATGAGACTGTAACGCATAACTGCTGTTCTCAACATTCATTTTGAAAATCAATAAACCATATTTGTCTATATTTCTGCGATGAGGTATTGTAATTATTTACACTATTTACATTGTTCGGACTGTTGTCCTCATCTTTGTCGCCATATTCACCTTCAATATCTGTCTATATTTCTGAGATGAGGTATTGTAATTATTTACACTATTTACATTGTTCGGACTGTTGTCCTCATCTTTGTCGCCATATTCACCTTCAATATCTGTCTATATTTCTGAGATGAGGTATTGTAATTATTTACACTATTTACATTGTTCGGATTATTGTCCTCATCTTTGTTGTCATCTCCACCACGTTTCGGCTGTTGTATGCTATTGCCTTCTTCAAGTGAGTGCAATTTCGAACTGAATTCTTTAGTTCTTTCAACGAGTAGTTTGTTCTAATTCCACGATCTATGACTCTTCCACTATATATATATATATATATATAGTATATCGAGGCAGCAAGTAATTTTCTAAACATATGCTGTTAAATATAAGAGACAATGAATGTCTATTATGTTTAATCATGAGCCGTTCTAAACGTCGTATTTTTGCTTTAATTTCAGTTGAAAATAAAGACAAAAATTCTCCAAAATTTGGATAATTATTTATTGGTTTTCTTCTAAGCTTTCGGCTCACATGAGCCATCTTCAGAGAGGTCGTTCAAACTGAAATATTATAAAATCCACCATCACCGGCGATTTTATTTTGTGTTGACATAAAACTCCGCTTGGCAACGTCAATAGTTACCAAAAATAATAAACGCAGTTCTTAAGTTTGCGATGCGGTTTTATGACGTCACACCGCGAGAGAGCGCGAAATGACAACAAAACCATGTAGTCAAATGCAATGTAATATGTTATTTCCTGTTTTAAAGTTGATTTTATTGAGTGTTGGTTGTTTCGATTTGATGTACATGGCCTCCAATATCTGCAGGTTCCTCTTACTGTGTGTATGAGTAAGGATCACCGTATTGTTGACCAAAATCTCTCTGATATTACCTACATGTTTATGCTTTTCAGAGAAATGCTGTTTAATCGTACTCTGATCAGAAAGATGACATGTAAGTCTACGGGAGAGCGTGGTTGTAGTAAAACCAATATATGTACTAGGTTTTTGATTAGTATCAGAGATGCAATCTCTGAATGGGCATGTAAATTGGTACACTACATTGGTTTTTTGTAGAGAATTTAGTTTAGTGCTTGTTGGGTTATTATAGACTATGAGGTCAATTGTTTTAAACTGTATAATATATAATGAGTTTAATTTGATTATTACTTTCGACTGGTTTAACATTTCTACGTATTATGTTTTTGAGAGTTTTTTCATCTTGTTTATCATTATTATGTATTTGGTTGCAATAGTATAAGTTAATAGTGTTATGTTTATTTTGATGTAAACCATTATCATTAATAGTATCATTATTGTTAGAGCTATTGTTAATTTTGTTGAGATACATTTTAATTTGTTGATCAATAACGGAGTTAGGAAATCCATTATTGACTAGTGTTTGCTTAATGTTGTGTAATTCTTTATAAAATATAGATTTGGAAGAAGATATCATTTGTGTGCGTTGAAGTAAGTTTTTTATAACAGCTAACTTATATCGTTGGGGGCATTCACTATTATAATTAAGAAGACATGAATTTATGCTAGTTGGTTTCCTATATAGAGAAGTAGTAAATTTATGTGTGCTAGAATCTATGAATACTTCAAGGAATTGGAATTTGTTATTAATATTAAGTTCTAATGTAAATTTGAGGACGGAGTGACTTTCAAATTTGTTTTTAAGATAGTTAATTTGATCGATATTCTTAGCTAAAACAAAGATGTCATCTATGTATCTTACATATATAGAGGGTTTATTGTTGTCATTAATTATTTTATTTTCTAGATTTGCCATATAATAATTAGAAAAGAGGGGACCTAAAGGAGATCCCATCGCAATACCATCTATTTGTGTATAAATATTGCCTAAGGGATCGTGAAAGGGTACTTGTGTGGTGCATGCTAATAATAGTTTTTTTAATATAGTGGGTTTAATATTGATTGATGGGAGAGTAGCATGACTGTATACATCACGGATAATGATGTCAATTGTTTCCTGGACGGGAACATTTGTGAATAAGTTTTGGACATCCAAAGATGCAATTATTTGGTTCTTAGGTTTTACGGAATGGAGAATCTGTAAAAATTTGTCCGTGGAATTAATACTATATTTACCAGGGAAGATAGGGAGTAATTAGTTTGTTAAGTGTTTTGGAAAGGTTATATATTGGTGTGGGTATTTGAGAAATGATAGGTCGGAGGGGATGATCTTTTTATGGATTTTTACATTTCCATAAAGGTAGCCGGGCTGATAATCACCTATAATCTTTTGAAGTTTATAGGATCCTATTTCAGCATTGTTTGCAGTAATAAGTTTATTAATATGTTTTTTTTTAAGTTGGGTTGTAGTATTACTAGTTAATTTTTTTAAATTTATTGTGATCGTCCAGAATGGCCTGTAATTTGGAGTGATATTCCTGTCTATTTAAAATAACAAATGTATTGGTTTTATCGGCACGTCGGATAACAATATTTTTGTTATTTTTGAGATGTGTGGCTGCTTTTATGAGAGGCGTATTTATAATATTATTAGGATTTTTATGGTAACGGTGTTTGATTGATTCAGCTTTGAGTAAATCTTTTAAGCCTACCTGTGTAGTAATATGGTTGTCCTGTTCGAGTTGAAGTATTTGTTGGTATAAAGCTTCAATTTCCATTTGTTTAAACATTGAATTAGGTTTCTGTGCGACATGAAAATTTGGTCCGAGATTAAGGAATTCTATTTCATCTGGAGTAAGTTGGTAATCCGATAGGTTAATGAAGTTGTCATTGATGTTTGGTAAAAGTATTTTTCCTTTATATAATTTGTTTAGCTTTTTTTGGATGACTTGTTTATGGGATTCGTGTTCCTTTTGTGTTGTATTGTATAATAAATCCAATATTTCCTTGAATTTTTCACTTGTGGTAGAAGACTGTAAAATTCCTTTAATATGTACAATTTCAGTGTTGATTTGTTGTAATTTCTGTTTGGCTGTGTGCATTTGACGTTTTATGAGGTTCCATTAAAATTTCTAAGTGTTAGGATCATTTAATGCTGCGGCATCATGTAACTTAAATTTAGTGTATCGAGGCAGCAATTAATTTTCTAAACATATGCTGTTAAATATAAGAGACAATTAATGTTCAAAAATGCAATACCAGGTTTTAGCAGTGGTAAACAAGTAACCTGCTGGTTTAGAGGGTGATAACTCGTAACTTCCAAAATGGGCATATATATATATATATAGCATTTATTTAGAATTTATAACATGAATATGTTATATCACTACAATAGCAGCTATTTTGTTTCGACACTACCTGTGTCTTATTAAGTTAACATCATCACTTAATAAGACAAAATAAAATAATTTTTAATAAATATTATTTCCTCTACTTTGTATTGAGCACTTTTTTAAGAATAGTGTTTCTTTGAATACGGAGTTTCATTTTATCCGAACCTACCCTATACTTGAATATATTTAGTGTATCGAGGCAGCCAGCAGATAATTTTCTAAAAATATATTGATAAATATAACAGACAATGAATATCTATTATGTTTAATCATGAGCCATTTTAAACATCGTATTTTGGCTTTAATTCCAGGTGAAAAAAAAATTGTCTAACATTTAGATAGTTTTTCATTATGTTGGTTCTAAGCTTTCGGTTCACATGTGCCATCTTCAGAGAGGTTACAGGGACATGAACATAAAGACATCCACCATCAACCATATAACTAAATCCTCTACAGAAAACCAACGTAGTGTATCAATTTACATGCCTGTTCAGAGATTGTATACCTAGTCCTAAAAATAAACCCACTACATATATTTGTTTTACTACAACGATGCTCTCCCGTAGACGTACCTTTCTGATAATACTTCAATTAAACAATATTTCTCAGAAAAACATAACCCTGTAGGTAATATTAGGCAGATTTTAGTCGATAACACAATAATACTCACATATACACATCGTAAAAAGAACCTTCAGATATTGGAGACTATCTACATTAAATCAAAGCAAACCACACTTTATAAAATCACATTACTTGTTCAAAAATGCAATACCAGGCTTTAACAGTGGTGAACAAGTAACCTGCTGGTTTAGACGGTGATAACTCGTGACTTCCAAAATGGGCATTACTACGCAAGGGATGAGAATGATATACCTCAGTGATTGTAACAAAAGGTTCGGTTCGAAATTCTTAGCACCTGAAGAAAGTCGGAGCGTACAAGGGCCGAAACGTCGTACAAATGACAATAAAGATGATACCCCCTCGTATATGAATTTGCTCGAGCCACAAGATAAGCAACTAGGTCCCACCCTTTTACGATGAAACCAATAAAATATAACCTCAACTTCTACTCTACAGCTTCTTTTCTCGCACTTCCCACCTATGGAATTCCCTTACGTTTACTTGCTTCCCTGACAGCTACAATCTTCAAGAATTCAAATGTAAAGTCAATAGTCATCTCCTATCTCACTAACTTTTGCATCCTCTCTCTCATGCTCCTTTCTTCGTCCACTCCACTCATCAGTATTCTCATCCTTCTCTTACCTTCTTCTTGACACCCCCTCTAACCTGTCACTCTTTTTCACAACTTTCCTCCAATTTAACCCCCTGCTCAACATTGGCAGTAAAATGCCTTGCTTGGGGCGACATGATTATAAAAAAAAAGCTGACGTCCGTTTTTTTTTGTTTTTTTTTTATCATTTCACCCCAAGCAAGGCATTTCACCCCAAGCAAGGCATTTCACTGCCACTTTCTCATCACTTTCCCCTATGTAACCCCCTGCGCAAGCAGGGGGTTACATAGGGGAAAGTGATGAGAAAGAGTAATTAGATATAGGAAATGTCAGAAGGCGGGTGATAGACGGGTAAGGATAGCGAGGATGGGGGTTGAGTAGATGGGAAGAGTGTTTCAGAGAATGGATGTGAGTTGGTGTGTTAGGCGGTGTCTATTGACCTTACATTTAAACTCCTGGAGATCGAGGAAGCAAGTATGTGGAATGGAATTCCACAGGCGGGAAGTGCGAGAAAAGAAGCTGTTGAAGTAGAAATTGCGGTTACATCTTATCTGTTTCACTGTAACAGAGTGGGACCTAGTTGCTAATCTAGTATCTCGTGCAAATTCATACCTAGCGGGCACCCATGTCTATTGAACAGGTTAAGAGGCTCATCCCTTGTTCCCTGTTTAGGATGTGGTTTCCGGTTTTCTTTTTTCCAATCTTCTCACTTTGGTTTTGTTTCAATTGGAGTAGATAGATCTATCTATCACCCGGTTCTCACTCCACCCATGTCTATTGAACAGGTTAAAAGGCTCATCCCTTGTTCCCTGTTTAGCATGTGGTTTCCGGCCTTATCTTTTCCAATATTTTCACTATTGCGTAGGCCCCTGCTCATCAGTGGCGTTACCACCTTGCTCGGGGTGATACGATTAAAAAAAAAAATAAACCAGTGATCTGAGCAGAAGCCGTGAAAGTATTTATAGTAGAGGCACAGGAAAGCCACGTCACGCCGGTGAGAGAGTGACTGCAGCCGGTCTGCCAAGTCGGTATCGATCACATTACAGATTCTCTGTTGTATTTTGTCGAGAACCCCGAGGAGAATAGCAGGAGCACCTGGCCAGATGTGGCAGCAGTATTCAATGCACGGGCGGATGGTAGATTTATATGTGTGCAGGATAGATTCAGACAAGTTTCTTGATACAGCGATAAGATCAGCTAAATTAATTTGTTTGTGTGGGAATGTATGTGTGGGAATGCACATACTTGCCTGTGCGCTTGGGTGTGGCTACGATTTTACCCCGGGACTGACAGACCATTTATGCATATCAGATTCATAAGGTACAGCCATTGGCTTCAGTATTTGTGCTCTTCTTCATTTCTAGGCGTTTCCAAGATTCTTGGCCCGCAGGGAAACCTTCTGCTTCTCGCCTGCTCGGTCGGTGCACTGGTCAATATCTGCGTGTGGCTGTAGTGTTTTTGCAGTCAATCGTAGCCCAGCCCAGTCCCACCTCACGTCTGCTCTTCCTTTCCCGTTTTCTAGCCCCCGGGAACGAGTAGAAAGATCAATTCCTGTAAGTGAAACAACGATAAACATGAATTGAGTCTCGTATTGTGACGCGAAACTGACTATACTAATAAAATTAAAAAATAAAATAAAAGGAGACAGACTATAGCAGGTAAGTAGATTTCGCTGTTCGCCTTCGGGATGACAGATAACATCGAGATAGATAGATAGATAGATAGATAGATAGATAGATAGATATGAATAGAATGAGATAGATAGATAGATAGATAGATAGATAGATAGATAGATAGATAGATAGATAGATATGAATAGAATGAGATAGATAGATAGATAGATAGATAGATAGATAGATAGATAGATAGATAGATATGAATAGAATGAGATAGATAGATAGATAGATATGAATAGAATGAGATAGATAGATAGATAGATAGATAGATAGATAGATAGATAGATATGAATAGAATGAGATAGATAGATAGATAGATAGATAGATAGATAGATAGATAGATAGATAGATATGAATAGAATGAGATAGATAGATAGATAGATAGATAGATATGAATAGAATGAGATAGATAGATAGATAGATAGATAGATAGATAGATAGATAGATAGATATGAATAGAATGAGATAGATAGATAGATATAGATAGATAGATAGATAGATAGATAGATATGAATAGAATGAGATAGATAGATAGATAGATAGATAGATAGATAGATAGATAGATAGATAGGTATGAATAGAATGAGATAGATAGATAGATAGATAGATAGATAGATAGATAGATAGATAGATAGATAGATAGATAGATAGATAGATATGAACAGAGTGAGATCACTAAGGGCAGAAGCAAACCTCGAAAGAGGTCTATGTTTGTAACAGTATAAATAAAAGAAGCGAGTTCAGATGATATACAAACACAGAACAACTATAAGTGCCTGACATACGAAAATTCCTCTGATTGGAACATTGGGGATACTGAGGAGCATGGAACCACCTCTTAATTGCTGTTGTTCCCAGGTCCACCCTGACCCGGAGTGGTAGCAAGGCCTCTGACTGGAAGGTTGTGAGGAGCATGGAACCACCTCTTAATTGCTGTTGTTCCCAGGTCCACCCTGACCCGGAGTGGTAGCAAGGCCTCTGTCTGGGAGATTGTGAGGAGCATGGAACCACCTCTTAATTGCTGTTATTCCCAGGTCTACTTTGACCTGAGATTTTAGCACCCGTTTGTGTCACGATTATGGGCAAATAGTAGACACCCAAAGAAACACTTCTTCTTCTTTATGTACCGTGTCCTTTCAGGGTGTAGGCGATCATGAACCTCTCCTTACTCTTATCCCTTGTCGCTCTTAACACTTTTCCTCTTGGTATCTCTCTCAAACCCTGCTTCACCATTCACTTGCTCAATTGCATGAACTATGTCTCATGTTTTTATCCCTTGTCTCACTTTCCCTCTATTCGTCTCGTAAGTCTTAGATTATCCAAGCACTCTTTCCTCACTACGTGTACCAGAACCTTCAGAACCAGAACTTCGCTTTCCCGGTGTTAGGTATAAGTTTCCTTTTCATTTGCATCCTCTCCAAAACCTTGTAGTTCCTCACATGCTCGGTTTATGGTATTCCTCCTCAGCATCTTTATTTTATAGTAAAAATATCAGCTATATATATATATATATATATATATATATATATATAAAGATTACCAATGATATACACTCCCGATCAAAAATTTAAGACCACTTAAAAATCTTTAAAAAGATTTTTTTTTTTACGGATAGATTTTAAACTCTTCCCACTTAAGGTTACCAATACTACAATCTAAAAGGTTATGGAAACAAAAAGCTACATTCCAAACATTTTATTTAGAAATTTACATTTTTATAAAATGAGGTGATTTACACATGATCAAAATTATAAGACCAGAGACAAAAATTCTACGAAATTGTACAAAAAGTGTATGAAAAGTGTATGAAAACATGCAACAACAAAATTTAATGAGTTCTACCTCCACTGCTTTTGATGACTTCAAAAATTCTGTCAGGCATGCTAGAAATATGCGTTTCCATTAAGGTGCGGGGGATTTTGCTCCAGCTTCTGAAGATGGCTTCACAAAGTTCATTTTTTGTTGAATATTGTTTGCCATTTCGATAAACATCTCTTGTCATCCATCCCCAAACATTTTCAATTGGGTTCAAGTCCGGTGAGCATGCAGGATGTCCAAGAGATGGACCCCATTTTCTTGTAGAAAGGTCAATGTCCATCTTGCAGCGTGGATTGCAGCATTATCCTGTTGGAATAACCATCCATCCCCACACAAACGATGGCCCTCCGTCATCAAAGTTGCTTTTTGTAGCATGCTAACATAACCAGCCGCTTTCTGACGACCCTGCACCACCTGGAGCTCCATCGTCTCTCTGTAAGAAAAGGCACCCCATGCCATTAGGGACCCTCCACCACTATGATGTGTGGAGAAAATTTCAGGAGGCATGTTTTTCTTATGCCAATATCGTTAGAAGCCATCAGGACCATCGAGATTGAATTTTTTTCTCATCAGAAAACAGGACTTTCTTCCACTTCTCAACGTCCCATGTTTGGTATTCACGACCAAACTTTAAGCGGTCCACCTTGTGACGTGGAAGCAGCCAAGGAATTTTTTTACGCTTTTTATTTACTATGCCTTTTTGTCTTAAGTGTCATCTGATGGTTACGGGACTGCAATCAGCATCTGTGACTGCCTTAATTTGACTAGAAGAAAGTCCCCCGTCTTTCATAACAACCCGTTTTATTCTCTTACTCAATGCAGGAGAAATTTTTGGGGGCCTACCAGAGGATTTTGCTTTTCCATAATTCTCACTGTTCTTCAGAAAGTTGCAAATCAGTTTTACTGCGATTTACCTTAGCTGTGATCGCTCGCTGTGACAAACCTTGCTTATGGAATTCTAGAATTCGAGAACGCTCAACTTTGGTAAGTTTGCTTGCTTTAGATATGGTAACACCTTTACGCAATGATTGCTAATCTCTAACTGAATTAAAAACATTGGAATTACCATAGATCTAACAATTTATACCACTAGTCTTATAATTTTGATCATGTGTAAAAAGCCTCATTTTATAAAAATGTAAATTTCTGAATAAAATGTTTGGAATGTAGCTTTTTGTTTCCATAACCTTTTAGATTGTAGTATTGGTAACCTTAAGTGGGAGGAGTTTAAAATCTATCCGGAAAAAAAAATTTGTTTTTAAAGATTTTTAAGTGGTCTTAAATTTTTGATCGGGCGTGTATACTTATAGTACAATTAACAACAAGACCTAATTATAAGAAAATAACTACAAAATATATTTTACTAGCAGTATAGCCCGGGGTTCTCGGGTGTAATGAAAGCTTTAAAACTAATCCATGGTCCTGGATCTCAGACTCTTTGGACGTTGGCACGAAAGACTAAAAAGCAATTGTTGTTTCAAGTTAAAGCGAAACCACACACTGAAAGAAAAATGAATGGATGTAAGTCAAATTTTGATTTCCTGGTATCGATTTCAAATAAGATTTTTTCGTCGTAAACTGAATTTTGAAGGCTAAATAAGTCCTCTGAGTAAATGGTATCATGGCTGAGACTAAGAACTACAATTATACCTACTTAGAGCCAAACCCGAAGCAAAAACTAAAATAAAAGGGCTGAAAAAATACAGACATACAGGCAAATAAACAGACACACACACAAACATCTTGCCTTTTGTTATATATATATCAATTTTCTGCACTATTTTAAGAACTGCAACCTTGAAACTTCTGAATATCGTTTCTTGTGTCTTTGTCTATGAGTGTATCAAATTTGATTAAAATCGGACCACTCCTTCTATAACATGATTTTTTCGATTATTGATTTTCGATATTTAACGGAGTTACCTCGACACAAAACCTAGCTAAGAACACTCGCAACTGTGTAAATTTTCAAGAAAATCGATTTAGCCGTTTCAGAGTCCATAGGTAATGGACACACACACACAGACACACACACACACAGACACACACACACACACACACAGAGTTCCATTTATATATAAGTTTAGATCTGTCGTTGAAGGTATACAGTTGGGTTCAAAATACATTTCGTTGAAGCCATAAAATTGTCTTAAAAATCTTTAGATTTCGGCATCAAAAATCCCATGGCAGTGTTGATATACCGCTAAACAAACACTTCCTGCTTGTAGAATTCCCTTCCGTTTACTTACCTCCCCGACAGCTACAATCTCCAAGAATTTAAATGTAAAGTCAATAGTCATCTCCTATCTCACTAACCTGCATCCTCTCTCTCTCTCTCTCTCTCTGTCTCTCTCTCTCTCTCATACTCCTTTCTCCGTCTACTCCACTCTCATCAGTATTCTCATCCTTCTCTTACCCACTTCCTGACACCCCCTATAACCTGTCACTCTTTCTCATAACTTTCCACCTATGTAACCCCCTGCAAAACAGTGGCAGTAAAATGTCTTGCTTAGGGCGATATGATTATATAAAAAAAATCAACTAACCAACCTACAAGGAGAGAAAGAGAATTGATCACTCTTCACAAGAATATCAAACGTTCGAAGAAAAAGCCGAAACCGCATACCCTTGATTCAGCAAACATTCATTTTACAGAAACCAGATCTGCATTTTTTCTTTTTTTAAGTATAGAAAGTTTGGTGAATTTTCGTTTTGTTCCCCGAAGGCCTTTACCCCTTGAAATTTTTCCAAAAACATCCTTAATTCCGTGCAAATGCATAAGCGGAACTCAAATCGATAATTGTTTATTAAAGAAACCTACTTTTTTTCATGATATCGGCCAGAAATATATCGGACTCTATCTCACCCCTTACCACCGTTGTCACATCTGATTTACCGCTGAATGACATGATGCGTAGGATACATATTTCGGCCGATTTACTCCCGTTGAACAATTACTCCGCGATTTGTTTGGTTTCGGAACTCATTTTCCGCGTACTAATCACAAAAAGGAAGTAAAAAGAACGAAAATTCGTAAAACTACGCGTGAACTCAGTCTGCAGTGAATAACATTTTTGAACCGTGGTTACGGGGTGAGATAAACAGCGACAAGAAGTTCCATATTTTTCTGCTGGATAATATGAAAAAAAAAATTGGTTTCTTCAATAAACAATTATCGATTTGAGTTTAGCATATACATTTGCACGGAGATAGGTATGTTTTGGAAAGATTTGAAGGGGTAAAGGCCTTCGGGGAACAAAATAAAAATTTACCGAAAATTTAATTACGTTATTTTTTTTTTTTCAGGTGTTATTGACATTACATTTTTCGCTACACACGGTAAATTCTACGTCTGAGATCAAATGATTTATATCGATTACAGAAATTGAAGACAGACTTATGCTTTTGAAAACGAAATAAAAAATGAAAGAAAAATATTCATTCCTAACAGATCGTAAATAATGGGGACTATTCATTATTTCATAGTTTTTAACCGTCACATTTTTTTATTATTTTAATTTTATTTTTTTATTTTGAGACACAAACAGGATTCGTTTTAATTTCTAACTGTAAAAGAGAAAGAAAGTTTTTTTAAAACATGAGGTGACGTGTTTTTTGCCAATTTCCAGTCATTTCAAAACGAGGCTATAAAAGTAATGGTTGACGATAATTTGAACAAGTTTAATACGGCCATTTTTATTTTCAGTAAATAAATGAAAAATGGTAAAGTTTAAAAAAGAAAAAACAGAATAGAATTCTGCCTTACTTTTTGAAGCGGCAACTTCTAAGTACATGCCAAATACAAGCAAAGAGACACACATATTTCGCTCAAATACACTATCAGTCAGTTAAGTTCCATACATGCTACACACTTAGGCTATGATGTCTCTTTCGCGTCATGACTGACTGGGCAGAAGATTTTCCCGCAGTAAGTTGCCATTACTTTCTGCGGTAGACTGGTTGCCAACCAAGAATACAGAACTCAATCTGGCCTGCTATTTAACCCATACCTGGGGGGGGAGAAGAGACGAATTATTACTTTTTCCAAGAGTATTTGTGCGTAAGTGAAAGTATGGTGGGTGCTTATCTATTCTTTTGTGTTAGTAGTGGAGAGTCCGTTCTAGTGGAGGGTAGTGGTATACTGTTGCAGGTTAACGGAATTTGGCCTTGTTGTAGATAGCCCACTATAAGTCATAAAATGATTACAAATCAAGAAAGGCAATTTTGGTAGAAAAATAACATTTTATATATAACACACATCAATTAATGTTTTTACAATTGAAGTAATACATGAAGTATAGGTCCAACGGAGGTTAAAAATGTTCATGGCAATAAAATGCTGAAAGAGAATTAATGCTTAGGAATTTGGAAGCGTGTAAGTAAGGAATGTCTTTGATGTATTCGCTCCTTAGGTCAATAAGTAGTTTTTGAGGCAGGGAAGAAGGAAAGAGGTAAGGGAGGCGAGCGTAGTAGCCGCTTGACTTAGGTCAAGGGGATATTAATTACTCTCTTCTCCTCGAGTCGGTCTGCCTGGCGATGCTTTCTGTATCCGCTTTTTATATCTTCTTTTTGGATCACAGCAGCTCATTTGGGATTTCACACTTGTCTTTGGTTCTGGGTTTCCCATTGGCTGATAAATAAAATTCGCGTAGGCTCGCGAACTGGAAATTTAATATTTAATTAATTTTTAGCTTTCAACCGGAACATCTGCGCGGAGCCGGCGGCGCAGCGACGACTTTTGGTCATTTTCTTTTTGGTCGTGAAAGCGCAAACATCCGGTCCATCGCTTTTGCTCGTTATCACCACAAAAGCAACGAATGCAACTGGAATTCGAACTTGGCTCTCTTATTTCTCGTTCCGAGTCGATATCCACCGCACCACATATTAAATGCTGTATAAGTCTCGTTTGTAAAAGAAAATTTAAAGTTGAATTCCCTTTACTACTAAACTGTTAGTTTTCTCAATTTTAATTTTTAGCAGTGTTCACCCTCCACAAGGCTCGAGAGCCACTCAAGTTTGAGGTTAAAATAAAAGGCACACTTTTATGCGGATATATAGGGAAAATTCCTAGAAGAACTAGGTTCCTTAGTTGCACTCCTTCTCTCCCTCACTGCTACAATCCACCCTGCCATGCACACTGTAGCGAACCACCCTTATTCCCTTCGTATTATCTCGGCGAGATGTAAGTTCCACTCGAGCAGCTTCTCTCCGCTAATCGCTGCTCTGTGGAACCGACGACAGGAGGACGTGTTTCCCAATCACTACAATCTCAACCTGTTCAATTCTAGCTTCAACCTATATGCACATATCCGCAAAGAATTGGTAGCTACCACGAGTGGCTCACGGGCCGCGTGCATGACTTTCACTGCATAAAAAGAAGGCTTCACGTTGCTTACACTGATACAAAACAATGTCTAGAATAGCATGGAAATTCAAATGTGACCGATGTTACAAGCTACACTGTGCGCTGTTTAACCAGAAATCGAGAATGGTTAAAAGCTAAGCTTCGTTTTCTAAGGAAGGGTAAATCTTTTGTTTTTGCCTCTAAATCTAGAATGGGTACAAGCTAACTTGTATTTGGCATGTACTTTGTAAGTTGCCGCTTCAAAAAGTAAAGCAGAATTCTATTTTGTTTTTTCTTTTTTTAATCTTTTTACCATTTTTCACTTATTTACTGAAAATAAAAATTAAACTTGTTCAAATTATCGTCAACCATGGTGTCATGACTTTTATAGCCTCGTTTTGAAATGGCTGGAAATTACTGGTTACTACGGGATTGATATAGATTGCATTATGAGATTTCTATCAGTTCTTTATCCCCTTGCAATCTACCAGCCTCGAGACAGCTACAGCCAGACTCACATGAGTCGACCAAATAATGTTTGCGGGACAAATTTTGCAATCAAGAGTCCCATAACCCTAGGGTTTTAGGAACGTCACATTGTCGATGTGCGTTGTGGTGCAGTGGATATCGACTCGGAACGACAAATCGGGATACCAAGTTCGAACTCCAGTTGAATTCCTTGCATTCACTCACTTGGGAAAAGTATTAATCCGTCTCTTCCTTCCAGTTATGGGTTAAATAACAGGACAGATTGGGTTCTATAGCCTTGGCTGGTAACCAGTCTACCGCAGAAAGCAATGGCAACCTACTGCGGGATAATCTTCTGCCCATTTAGTTATGTCTCTTTCGAGACATGATCGCCCAAGCATGTATCACGTATGGCACTTAACTAACTGACTGACTGACTGAATATAATAGTTGGAAACATGATTAAGGCTTTCAGTGGGCATAAAGTGGGGGACAAATTTAATATTATTATGAAGTAATAAACTGATCCCTCACTAATTACTACTTAAAAATTTCATACATCGCTTCCTGCTCTAGGTATGAGTCAAATAACAGGACAGATTGGGTTCTATAGCCTTGGCAACCTACTACGGGATAATCTTCTGCCCAGTCAGTCATGTCCCTTTCGATACATGATCGCCTAAGCGTGTATCATGTATGGCACTTAACTGACTGACTCCGGGATAATCTTCTGCCCAGTCAGTCATGTCCCTTTCGATACATGATCGCCTAAGCGTGTATCATGTATGGCACTTAACTGACTGACTACTGGATAATCTTCTGCCCAGTTAGTCATGTCCCTTTCGATACATGATCGCCTAAGCGTGTATCATGTATGGCACTTAACTGACTGACTACTGGATAATCTTCTGCCCAGTTAGTCATGTCCCTTTCGATACATGATCGCCTAAGCGTGTATCACGTATGGCACTTAACTGACTGACTCCGGGATAATCATCTGCCCAGTCAGTCATGTCCCTTTCGATACATGATCACGTATGGCACTTAACAGACTGACATTTGTGGTATAGTGGATATCGGCTCGGAATAAGAAATAGGAGATTGAATTCGTTGCATTCACTTACGCGCAAATACCCTTGGGAAAGATATTAATCCATCTCTTCTCTTTCTAGCTATGGGTTAAATAGCAGGATAGATTGTATTCGATAGCCTTGGTTGGCAATCAGTCTACCGCAGAAAATAACGGCAATCTGCTGTGGGAATATCTTCTGCCCAGTCAGTCATGTCTTTTTTGAGACATGATCGCCCAAGCGTGTATCAAGTATGGCATTTGACTGACTGATTGATATGTACTGCAACCGCATTAATTGTAGCAATGTACCTTGGGTAAGATAACCGAACGGAACCCATCCATCTCCAGGCTAGCTCGCTTTCAGAGCTCGCTGATAAAGAAGGTTATAGAACCCAGTCAGTCCATCGTTGGGCGGGGGGGGGGGGAGATGGATTCATCTCTTTCCCAATGGTATTAGCACGATATAATTAATGGATGTAATGAACTCGACATGAATTCGAACTCGGCTATGAACTTTGATTACTCATTTCGAGCCGCTGTCTATTACTCTATCGTGTCTACATAAACAAATGATCACTGCGATAAATGTACCAGGAGGCATGAAATGCTAATACCTTTCCAAATTTAGCTGATGAGCTTAAAAAGGATCTTTAATCTTTGGTGGATTGGGGTAAGAAATGGCTCGTAAATTCTAATGCTTCCAAAACAAAGCTGCTATCATTTAACCGCCATAGGCAACCGCTTTTACACCCCGTTAGAATGAATCAGGCTAGTCTCCCTGAAAGCAAAACACTGCGCCTCCTAGGTCTAAATCTATCAGCCGACATCAAATCGAATGACTACATTGAATCCATAGCTAAATATACTGCTCGAAAGGTTGGTTCCCTTTGTAAGGGCTTACAGCCATATCACGTTGAATACACCGGTTCTCGCTCGATCACTGAAGTTAAGCAACGTTGAGCTCGGTCAGTACTTAGATGGGTGACAGCTTGGGAATACCAGGTGCTGTAAGTGCTTAATGACGGATGTGCGTTGTGGTGCAGTGGATATCAGCTTGGAAAGAGAAATCGGTGAGCCGAGTTCGAATTCCAGTTGAATACCCTGCATTCACTTAAGCACTGGTACCATTGGGAAAGGTATTAATCCGTCCCTTCCCTCCAGTTATGGGTTAAATAACAGGGCAGGACTTGGGAACACTGCCCTTAAAAACAAATCCCCAATGAATCTTGGTACTCGAAAAGAAAAAAAGTATTACTAGACACAAAACTTATATAAAAGAACAACAATAAATTGTTGAAAAAAAAGGTATTACCAGCAATCTAAACTTATTTATAAATGGAACCTTGTCTGTGTGTGTGTGTGTGTGTGTGTGTGTGTGTGTGTGTCCGTTACCTATAGACTCCGAAATGGCTGAACCGATTTTCTTGAAAATTTACACAGTTGTACTATAAGCGTCTGCGAGTGTTCTTAGCTAGATTTTGTGTCGAGGTACCCCCGATAAATATCGAAAATCGATAATCGAAAAAATGTATTAATCCGTCTCTTCCTTCCAGTTATGGGTTAAATAACAGGACAGATTCGGTTCTATAGCCTTGGCTGGCAACCAGTCTACCGCAGAAAGCAATGGCAACCTACTCTGGCTATTGGGCGTGTATAATGATAACGTACACGCTAAAAAGTCTACCTTCTTCTACCGAGCGCCCATAGCCCAAAGGTAGAATCGCCGACTGACGCCAATTCGGTCGGGTTTCAATCTTGGGTTAAAAGCAATTGGAGTCTAACTTTACTGATGAGCTGTGATAACGCGAAACAGATCTGTCTGCGGATGACTATATATATATATATATATATATATATATATATATATATATATATTCCATTTGTATTGTGCTCATTTACGATATTTTTTTAGGCTCATCACTTTTCTTCACAAAAAGCGACATTTGTTTGTTTGGGTTATTTAGTTTTGTTTTGCTTTTGTTTTTGTATTTTGTCTTCGTGTAATCAGTCTTGAAACATTTATTTTCGACCGAACAATGATGAGATTTTGTCACCTCGTTCCAAATGGTTTTTGTTTTTTGTTTTTTTGCTAAGAAGACGTTTCCAAATCTTCTCGTCTACGAAACGAAAGAAGAAGTAAATGTATGTAAAAGAAAAGACGGGGAGGGGGGAAAGAAAGAGGTTATAAGGTGGGAGGAAAAAGAAAAAGAGATCAGAAGGAGTAGGAGGAGGTTACTTACGCGGGAATCAGGATAAAACATAAAAGAAGACGAAAACAACACAGAAGGAGGAGGAGGAGGCGGAAGAGGAGGAGGAAGAGGAGGAGGAGGAGGAGGTTAGCTAAGCGGGAATCAGGAAGAAAAATTAAAGAAAAGATGAAAACAGTACGGAAGGAGGAGGAAATTAGTTATGCGGGAAATCTAGGGAAAAAAAAGGTGATCAAAAAGGAGAATCAAGACGTAGGAGCTCATAGCTCTCCACATCTTCGTGTCTCTTGTAGCATTTAATAAGTTTTGTCTGTTTTTTATTTTCCCAAACCCTGTTCGACCATTCATTTGCTCAAGCTAATCAAGTATGTTACGCACTGCTTTTCATATCTCTCTTTCTCTCAATCTATCCACTGAGCATCAAATTTTCCAATCCCTCCTTCCTCATTACGTACCCCAAAAATTTGAACTGCCCTATCCTGATGTTAAATATTTTTTTTTTTTGTTTCTTTTCTTTCCAAAACCTCATCGTTGCTTACATGTTCGGCCCATGGTTTACTAAGCACTCTTACTATCGGACAGCATTTCTGTTGCTTCAAGCCTCGTTTTCATCTTTGAGAAGATTGTCAAGCATTCACTGTCATATAGACGAGCGAGTAGTAGCAGTCGCAGAATTACCTCTACTATTGACACTGTCAGCTGTCTGCCTTCGGGCGGAGAGCGTTCTCTGCCTTCGGGCACTAACCCAGTCGTAGCTCCGCCGAAGGGTAGAGTCACGACTTGGGAAAGATAGACAAATATTTTTGACCGGGCTATATGGCCCGGAAGACCCACATTAAAAAGACCTTGTGTCACATTTTGCCTTAAGTGGGCAGGTGACTAAATACTGTCATATAGACAGGCGGATGTCATGTAAACAGTTCAGGAAAATAAGAAAAACAGAAAAATTAGAAAACAATTGAATGAAGGAAAAAAAGATAAAAAAAAAACAGACGGCAAGAAGAAGTTCAAATCGACGGAAACCATTAAAAGAAAAGATAAAGGAAGGAAAAGCAAAGAAGAGGATAATTAAAGAAACGAAGGAAAGTGGAAAATATATTATACATGAAGCGGCAGAAATACCTCTCCGATTCTTCTTCTTTTACGTGCCGTGTCCGTTCAGGACGTATCAACCATTACAGGCAACCTCTTCTGCCTCCCATAAGCATGGACCAAGCGATTCTCCCGGAGAGTAATACACTACGCCTCCTCGGACTTACCCTGTCCTCAGACCTCAAATGGAAGCACTATATTGAATCCATAGCAAAATCTACTGCTAAGAAGATTGGGTCACTATGTCGATCCAGGATGTTTTTTCCGCCTGAATCCATCCTGCATATATACAAGTCAACCATCCGTCCGTGCATGGAGTACTGCTGCCATTTATGGTCAGGTGCCCCTGCCGTTCTCCTCAGTGTTCTTGACAAGCTCCAAAGGAGAGTCTGTAATGTGATAGGTACTGATCTGGCGACTCGTCTGCAGCCACTTTCCCATCGTCGAAATGTGGCCTCCCTCTGTCTCTTCTATAAATACTTTCATGGCTTCTGCTCGGATGAGCTTAAGTCACTGATGCCTCCTCAACAGGTGTTTACCCGTTCAACCAGACTGGCAACTGGGTCCCACCCATTCACAGTCAGGTTAGCCAAACGCAGACGACAATTCTACTCCTGCAGCTTCCTCTCTCGCACTTCCCGCCTGTGGAACTCACTCCCGTATTCTTGCTTTCCTGACGGCTACGACCTCCAGAAATTTAAAAGCAAAGTTAATACTCACCTACTAACCACTGGCCTCTAGCTCTCTCCCCTCCCCTGTATAACCTTCCCTTTCTCTCCGCCCATGTATCTGTCATTGCACCTGCTTTCTCAGCTTTCTATTGTTCCTTTCTAACTAGCTTGTACTCCTCACTCTTTTCTAATTAATCTTTTTACATTTATGTAACCCCCTGCACATCAGTGGCGTTTCTGCCTTGCTCGGGGTGAAATGATTAAAAAAAAAAAAAAAATGAATCATAGCTCTCTACATCTTCCTGTCCCTTGTAGCTTTTAATAGCTTTTGTTTTATTATTTCTCTCAAAACCTGCTCAACCATCCACTTGCTTAGGCCAGTCAAGTATGTCACGCGCTGTTTCCCCTGTCTCTCTTTCCCCCTATCCGCCCTGTGAGTATAACATTTTCCAAACCCTCCTTCCTTATTACGTGCCATCCATTTGCTTAAGCCCATCAAGTATGTTACGCGCTGTTTCCCCTGTCTCTCTTTCCCTCTACCCGCCCTGTGAGTCTCAGATTCTCCAAGCGTGTTCAATCTATGGTATCCTCAGCATCCTTCTGTAGAACCACATCTTTGTTACTTCGAGTCTTTTCTTCATATTTGAGGAGACTGTCCGGCACATTCGCTGCCATACAGAAGGGCAGATATCACGTAACATTCCAGTAATCTTTAGTTTGTTTCCACTCCCAGATTCAGTCAGTCACTTAAGTGCCATACGTGAAACACGCTTTGGGCGATCATGTCTCGAAAGAGACATGACTGACTGGGCAGAAGATTATCCCGCAGTAGGTTGCCATTGCTTTCTGCGGTAGACTGGTTACCAGCCAAGGCTATAGAACCGAATCTGTCCTGTTATTTAACCCATAACTGGAAGGAAGAGACGGATTAATACCTTTCCCAAGGGTATTTGCCCGTAAGTGAATGCAATGAATTCAGCTGGAATTCGAACTCGGCTCCCCGATTTCTCGTTCCGAGACGATTATCCACTGGACCACAACGCACATTACTCACTTGAAATACAGTAAATCAATACAGTAAGGCAATGGTGTCTTCATACGGCTAATGTCTTAAGGTGGGAAGTAACTCTTCCACACCCTGTTTGAAAAATACAAAAATGGTGACGTACATAACGAATTTTTAAAGCGAAATTAAAATGTTGTTATGTAGATTAATTTCATTCTGAAATAAATGAGAAAGAACAGAATATTAAAATAAATGTTTTAAGATAAACGACAATTAGCTAAAAAGGCTTTAGTATAATCTATTTTGATTGCCAGAAATTAAAGATGTCATTAAATTTATTTTTAAATGATATTTTAATAAATTCAATATTCTTGAAAAGTCAGGCGACTGTTAAATCGGCTTATTTTTGTTTTCAAAAGTCATAAAATTCGAAAAAGATTAAACTCTTTTAAAATTATAATTTGTCAAATATTATCGACACCAAAAATGAAAAACGTCATTTAATAAAATAAAAATCCTACCGTTGCTAGGCAGGTTTTTGTGGTCGTTAACACTGGCGAAGCCGATAGGTTTATTGGCTCGACATAAAATCTAACACAACGGAAGTTTGAATTTTAAGCAGTAACAAAACATGGAGGATTGATGACAGAAGTAGTAGTAGTAATAATAATTATTATTATTATTACTACTACTACAACAAAATTATTATTATCATTATTATTATTAGATTTGTTGGAAGTATTTCTTTTTTTCATGTTCTCTGACACAGATCATCATCCAGTCTAATCTATTTTCCAGGCATCTTTGAAGACCCGTTTTTGTAGTTTTGTAAGACAGTTCTAGTTGAACTAATCCTCTACCTCCGTCGGATCTGGGCACATACAAACGATCAACATTAGCTTTAGGATGATGCATGAGGTGACAAGTGAGAAGATTTCTCATTTTGACATTATTATTATTATTATTATTATTATTATTATTATTATTATTATGTCATTTTTCATCATATTTCGATTTCTGCTATGGTCGCACTACCAAGCAAGTCTGCGGGAAGACCTAAGGCAGGTCGTGGTGTGTTGTTATGGCTCAATTTCATGTTTTTTTCTATCTTCACTTTCATCCCTAGCGTTACATAGACAACGTTCTCCTTAGTGTGTGGGCTGTACTTAATAAGACAATTTTTTGTATATCTCTTAAGCTGGGGTTTCCAGGGATTCTTTCAATGTGTTGTTTTGTTCCATTTTTTATCATTCCAAGTACACCTACTATCACTGGCACAACTCTTATTTTCAATTTCCACATTTTTTCTATTTCAATTACCAGGTCTTTATATTTTGACAGTTTTTCAAATTCCTTGGTTGCTATGTTACAATCCGCTGGACAAGCCATATCAATTAATAGACAAGTTTTCTCCTTCTGGTTTTTAACAATAATTTCTGGCCTGTTTGCTTCAATTTTTCTGTCTGTGTAGATGGTGTAATCCCATAGAATGGTGGCATCTTCTATTTCTGTAACCGGTGCTGGGTGATGTTCATACCAGTGTTTGTTTACAGCTTTTCCATAATGTTTGCACATTGTTTATTATTATTATTATTATTATTATTATTATTATTATTATTATTTAGCGAAAGAGAAGAATGCCAACAAAGTGATACTTTAAATATAAGAGACCTAATGCACTCATGTATGTACGTTGTGGCGCAATGGATATCGGCTCGGAACGAGAAATCGGGGAACCGAGTTCGAATTCCACTTGAATTCTTTGCATTCACTTATGCGCAAATACCCTTGGGAAAGGTATTAATCCGTCTCTTCCCTCCAGTTATGGGTTAAATAATAGAACAGATTGTGTTCTATAGCCTCGGTCAGCAACCAGTCTACCGCAGAAAGCAATGGCAACCTACTGCGGGATAATCTTCTGCCCAGTCAGTCATGTCTCTTTCGAGACATGATCGCCGAAGCGTGTGTCACGTATGGCACTTGACTGACTGACTGACTGACTGACTGACTGAATGCACTCATCATGGCCTCCTGTCTGATAAGGCACATGCATCACTGCCAAATATGGGTGACATTTTGACAGGTTTTAAATAAAAAAAACAGCGGATAATCTTGCAATGAAGGCTTATAGTCAGCGTTAGAAATAAATTTATTCTTTTTCAATTCTGATTTTTAAAGATTAACTCTTTAGGGCTCCGAAAAAGAAACAACTTTATCCGGTTTAAGGGTTCCACAGCACCAAGAAATTTGGTAAAAATGATTCACTGCATTTGTCTATATTTCTGAGATGAGGGATTATTTACATTGTTCGGGCTGTTGTCTTCGTCTTTCTTGCCATATTCACGACGTTTCAGCCTTTGTACGCTTTAACCTTCTTCAGGTGTATTTTAAACTGAGCCATTTATTTCGATCAATTGTTCTCGTTCCACGAGTCATGTCACTTCGGGATGTCTCAATTATCTCCCTTTAACTCAACTCTTAGTTTTTTGTTCACCACTGCTGTAACCAAGTATTGAATTCACAATTCGTTGGTTCAAGTCTAATCAACACTTTTATCGAAAGACATCCGGAAGCAACAAGACTCAGGGAACGAGAACAATCTGCCCCAGTAACCGAAATAAAGGGTTCAGTTCAAAATTCCAATCATCTGTAGAAGGTCGGGGCTTAAACGGCCGAAAGGACAACAGCTCGAACAATGTAAATAATATTTCAGTGTAGAACAACAAAAATAGATCGGAGCAGAAGGACAAATGCGAAGATAAAGGGCAAAAGCTTTTGCTTTCTTCTCGGGGTGCTTTGCGCTGCAGTAGGTGCATTATGGCTCATTTGAGCTTCTTTATCCACTTAAAGAAAAAGATGAATTCTCGTCCTTTCTTTTATTTCTTCTTTTCAATCCGTCTTCTTCTAATTATTATTATTATTATTTCCATCCCATCTTTTTCTTCTCTTTTTTCTTCTTCTCATCCCTTCTTTTTCTTCTTCTTCTCCATTTTCTTCTTTTTTCCATCAACTTGTTGTTGTTGTTCTTCTTCTTCTTCTTCTTCTTCTTCCCATCCTTTCTTCTTCTTCTTCTTCTTTCTTCTTCTTTCTTCTTCTTCTTCTTCTTCTTCCTTTCCATCCCTTCTTCTTCTTCTTCTTCTTCTTCTTCCCATCCTTTCTTCTTCTTCTTCCCATCCTTTCTTCTTCTTCTTCTTCTTCTTCTTCTTCTTACATCCTTTCTTCTTCTTCTTCTTTCCATCCTTTCTTCTTCTTCTTCTTCTTCTTTACATCCTTTCTTCTTCTTCTTTCCATCCCTTCTTCTTCTTCTTCCCATCCTTTCTTCTTCTTCTTCCCATCCCTTCTTCTTCTTCTTCCCATCCCTTCTTCTTCTTCTTCTTCTTTCCATCCTTTCTTCTTCTTCTTCCCATCCTTTCTTCTTCTTCTTCTTCTTCTTTACATCCTTTCTTCTTCTTCTTCTTTCCATCCTTTCTTCTTCTTCTTCTTCTTCTTCTTCTTCTTCCCATCCTTTCTTCTTCTTTCCATCCCTTCTTCTTCTTCTTCTTCTTTTCACTTCTTCTTCTTCTTCTTCTTTCCATCCCTTCTTCTTCTTCTTCTTCTTCTTCCTCTTTCCATCCTTTCTTCTTCTTCTTCCTCTTTCCATCCTTTCTTCTTCATCCCATCTCTTTTTCTTCTTCTTCTTCTTTCCATCCTTTCTTCTTCTTCTTTTCATACCTTCTTTTTCATTTCATCCTTTCTCCTTTTTTTCTTTTTCTTCCTTTTTTCATCACATCTTCTACTTCATCTTTTCATACCTCCTCCTTCTTATTCATTTCATCCCTTCTTCTTTTTCTTCTTTTTCTTCTTATCCTTTCTTCCTCATCCCTTCTTCTGCTTTATCTTCACCCCTTATTCTTATTCTTCTTTTTATCCTTTCTTCTTCTTCACTCTATATTCTTCTTTTTCTTATATATATATATATATATATATATATATATATATATATATATTTGTGTATTTAGGCAGCAAATTTTCTTTCAGACATGTCTGATTAAACAAATTGCAAACACTGCATTTTAATAAAATTCGTTCATAATAAAATTCTGTTTCTGTTACCATAACTCACACCCCTGAAGATGATCTCGGAAGGAGATTGAAAGTACTTGGGTACATTGAGAAATGAATGATAATAACATCTGTCATGTTACAGCTCATTTCTGACATCTTTCAACTATAACACGCAAAAGATTATCCGTGAGTATGAACGGAATTTATTAAAAATAAGCAGGCACAAATGACAGAGAATATATTATCATTGAGTTTTTTATATAATTTTTTATGTTTTCTTATGATTTTTATTTCTTTTCAGAACTCAAATTAAAAGAATTTTCCAAAAGTTTTGTACTTTCGAGTGCTTTCGGCTATACTTTTTGCGATTATCAATAATTAATTTTGTTTTACTTGTAAATAAATATGTGTAAAATTTATATATAGAGAGTCAAGTGTATGTTAAGTTCCGAACACGGTAAGTACATTGTTACCGTGTTCATAATTGATGTAATTAAGAGTAGAATTTCCGTTTTTATTAAAAATGACTCCATTATTTTTCATCTATATTTTTTTTTTTTTTTTTTTTTGCATGTTCATGGTGCTATTACTTATGTATTGTCAACACGTACATCACGGATAAGTCCTGGAAGATCCCGATGTGTGTTTAAATGAGATCGAATGGAAATGTTGTGGGAGAGGTGTAAGGTCAATCTTCTAGTCAATTTTGTGTCGGTGTGGCTAATGTAATTATTTACCAATCCGGATAGTTGAGAAACACAGTTCTTCAAAGGAAATCTAAATTCGGAAATGACACCGGTTCTCTGCAGTTTAGATTTTGCAAGTGAATTATTATTATTGATAACGAGGCTGGCAGTTTTGAATTTTTCTGTAATAGACAATTTAATTTTCTTACTTCAGTTGGCCGGTAATTTCGGATGATATTGCGAAGTGAAGATTCGTCCTGTCTGCAATTACTGTGCATTTCGTTTATTTAAAATATATTAATGTTATTATTTTTGTCCACGTTTGTAGTTGCCGTTGGTTACATTACGAAGAAAAAAATCGAGTAATTTAGAAAGCCATTGTTAACAAGCGTTTGTCTCAAATTATGGAGCTCTTTAAAGACAAGCGGTTGGGAAGACGAATTCTAGTACGCACTCGTTAGGAAATTTTTAATAACACCAATTTTGTATCTAATAAGACATTGATTAATAAAATTAAGGTGGCAAGAATTTTTACTAATGGTAAGCACTCGATTGAATAGGAATGAGTAACTTTGGCGAGAAAGCAGCGATACGGAGGCTGCCACACGTTGTCCCCTGTGGACCTCCAACAGCGTTTGCGGAACCCACTTGCACAGTTTGTACGTCTTACCTAGGCGGTGCAGGTGAAGTTTAACTGTTTCATCGGAAACGTTGAACTGTCTTGCAAGTTCACCACACGTTAGACTACTGTCCTCTTCAATAGCCGCCTTCAGGACTCCGTCATTCAAGACCTGTGGTCGTCCACTGCGAGGCTCGTCATGGAAAGACAAATCTCCCGACTTGAATTTTCGAAACCAGCGCCTTTCAGTACGTTCATTCACAGCACTATCCCCAAACGCTTGATATATGCGGCGACTTGATGCAGCTGCTGATAAACCCACTTTGAAATCGTAAAGCAAACAGCCCCGAACGAGACCTCTAGACACTTCCATCCTTCTCACAGCTGTCCGGCTTATAACTGATGGCCGGGCACGGTGTGCGCGTTTTTTTATAACATCTGATGTTCCTACTTCCTGCTGTCCGAATTTGAAAACAATTGCTACACGCATTTTGTATATATTTTAACTTCATTCAATGACTAATCAAAAAACGGACAGAACGTTTTTGGGTTACCTTCTATATATATATATATATATATATATATATATATATATATATATATATATATACGGTGGCGAGAAAGCAGCAATACGCAGGCTGCCACTCGTTGTCCATTGTGGACCTCCAGCAGCGTTGTCGGAACCCATTTGCTCAGTTTGTATGTCTTACCTAGGCGGTGCTGGGGAAGTCCTAAATGTTTCATCTGAAACGTTGAACTGTCTGGCAAGTTCACCACACGTTAGGCTATTGTCTTCTTCAATGGCCGCCTTCAGTACTCCGTCATTTAAGACCTGTGGTCGTCCATTGTGAGGCTCATCATGGAGAGACAAATCTCCCGACTTGAATTTTCGAAACCAATACCTTGCAGTACGTTCATTCACAGCACTATCCCCAAACGCTTGACACATGCGGCGACTTGATGCAGCTGCTGATAAGCCCAATTTGAAATCGTAAAGCAAACAGCTTCGAACGAGATCTCTAGACACTTCCATCCTTCTCACAGCTATCCGGCTTATAACTGATGGCCGGGCACGGTGCGCGTGTTTTTTTATAACATCTGATGTTCCTACTTCCTGCTGTCCGAATTTGAAAACAATTGCTACACGCATTTCGTATATATTTCAACTTCATTCAATGATTAATCATAAAACGGACAGAAATTTATTGGTTAACTTGTAATTACTGACGAATTATCAAAATAAATTGAAACATAAAATTATTTATATTAATTTCTTTTATTAAAAAAAGCTTTACAATAAATAAATAGATCTTAGAAAGATGGTATAAGGATAGCAGGGAATAAATCAGAAAAAAGAAAGAACAAAAATGCCATTTATAAATCAAAGATTTCGTGAAAATTAAAACTAGGAGACAAAAATGATAAGCAAATCAAAAGGACTGACTTGGTACTAAATGGGCACATCACACCAAAGATAATAAAACTAAGCGAAAAAAAAGGAAAATGATAAGACTTCTTAAGGGCAGATTGACATCTTGACCGTTAAGGCGTGAAAAGAAAAAAGGGGAAAAGTAAGATAAGGGAAGGAAAAAAGGAGGGAAAAAAGAGACAAAGTTGGTCAGTATGTATTCTTTGGGGCCAAATTCCAAAATGAATCTTTGCTCTGATTAGTTAAAAGAAACACATGTAAATTTTATATCTTCACACATACATACACAGCAAACCAAAGGTTTTTGCATTTAAATGTAAATCATCTGTACAACCAACATCAAACATTACATAATGAAGAGAACCTATCTCGAAACATAGAAATTTCCGTGTCGCAATGTACAATTAATTCATAACTATATATATCGCACTCCACCCACGTCTATTGAACGGGTGAAGAGGCTAATCCCTTGTTCCCTGTTTAGGATGTGGTTTCCGGCTTTCTCTTTTCCAATCTTTTCACTCCTTTTTTTTTTCTTTTTCAATTGGAGTAGATAGACTAAAATATCGCCCGGTTCCCACTCCTCCCACGTTTTTTGAACAGGTGAAGAGGCTCATCCCGTGTTCCCTCTTTAGGATGTAGTTTCCGGCTTTCTCTTTTCTAATCTTTTCACTCTTATGTAGCCCGCTGCGCATCAGTGGTGTTACCGCTTTGCTGGGGGTGATATATATATATATATATATATATATCCGAGTGAATAAGGAACGAAGAAAAATTTACAACGTCCAAAACATTAATTTAAAACAGTGCTCGATATATAATATAAAGCTGTGAATATTTATTATAAATTATATTTTAGAACATGTACAATTTTTTTTTTTTTATCCACTACAAAGTGTACATTTTGTTTGGACATTGAAATTACAATGTCTCATCAGGTGGTGTGGAAAGGAATGGAAGGCCTCTTTTCTTATATTTGGCGAATTGTGTGTGGGATGTTGGTGGGGGTTAGCGATAAGGGAATAAGTCTTGAAAAGTGTTCGTTAGAATCTTGAAAGAAGTGGGGTGGGTAGGGAATATAGATGATTAATGAAAGTGTCGGGAATTTTGTAGACAGATTTAACATTAGAAGGTGGGACATAGGTTTATGGCCTCATGGCTAGACTTTATTCTTTGGGTTTATTAGAGGGGGAGAGTAAGGAAGTGTAAAGGGTGGGAGGGATGTGATTGGACCAATCTTTAATGTTTTTTGTATAACTATAGAATATTTTAGTATTTAAACACAGTTTTTATAATTAATCTAATTTTGTATATTTAACCTTAATTTTGAATTTAGGAAATCACTTTTTTCTATAAAACTTTAAATTAGATTACATTTTTTTATAATTAATCTAAATTATAGTTATCATTCAACTGAAAAATGTTCAATTAGAACATGTTCATGTTCAATTGTAGTTACTTACATGTTCAATTAGAACATGTTCATGTTCATTTGTAGTTACTTACATGTTCAATTAGAACATGTTCATGTTCATTTGTAGTTACTTACATGTTCAATTAGAACATGTTCATGTTCATTTGTAGTTACGTGTTCAATTAGAACATGTTCATGTTCATTTGTAGTTACTTACGTGTTCAATTAGAACATGTTCATGTTCATTTGTAGTTACGTGTTCAATTAGAACATGTTCATGTTCATTTGTAGTTACTTACATGTTCAATTAGAACATGTTCATGTTCATTTGTAGTTACTTACATGTTCAATTAGAACATGTTCATGTTCATTTGTAGTTACGTGTTCAATTAGAACATGTTCATGTTCATTTGTAGTTACTTACGTGTTCAATTAGAACATGTTCATGTTCAATTGTAGTTACTTACATGTTCAATTAGAACATGTAAGTGACTTTAAAAAAAAATGCACCTCTTAAATATTTAAACGTCTGATGTTGACATGTTCTCACAGTGGACGAAAAGTGCAACACTTAGACCCGAAGGCGTCTGAGTTTGAGTTTTGTTTAACGGCATATCAAACTCTGTGGGTTATTTAATGTCAAAAAAGCAGGGTTTTAAGATATTTTTTTAATATTCGGTTATAGTGAGAAGGTTGATTTAGTCAGATTTTTATGAAATATTTCTTTATTATAATTATTTGAGAAAACTGAAGATGTCTTCCAGTTTTGTATTCAAAAATGTATTTCTGGTAATAATTTTTCATTAAAAATGTATATTTTTCTATAAAAGTAGTTTTATGTATATATTTCTATATTTTTATACTGTCATGGTGTTTTGACCCCAGTTTGGGGATAAACTATTTGCACATAGTTGGGACCCTAACAGGTGCTACCAGCCCGGGTCAGGGTAGACCTGGGAACAACAGCAATTAAGAGGTGATTCCATGCTCCTCACAACCTTCCAATCAGAGGCCTTGCTGCCGGATGCAGTTTTTTGTCATACCCAGAACCACTGAAGACGTACTGACATGACCAAGAACGCATTCCAAAACCTAAGTAGAGTATTGAGAGACAGGAAGATTTCGTTGGAAACAAAAAAAATAGTACTGGGCTGTTACGTGATATCTGTTCTCCTATATGGCAGTAAATGCTGGACAACCTCCTCAGAGATTAAGGAAAAACTCGAAGCAATAGAAATGTGGTTCTACAGAAGGATGCTGAGAATGTCATGGCTCGAACATGGGAGTAGTGAAAACGCTTTGGAGAGAGTGAAAAGGAAAAGGAAACTTATGGTTAACATCAGGAAGACACGGCTGAAGTTTATGAGACATGTAATGAGGAAAGAGGGCTTAAAGAATCTGATACTCACAGGGCTGATAGAAGGGAAGGGAGACAAGGAAAAATAGCGCAAAAAAATGAGCTTAAGCAAACAAATGGCAGAGCAAACTTTGGAAAAAGTCAGTCATTTTAAGTACCATACGAGATACACGCTTAGGCGATCATGTCTCGAAAGTGACATGAATGAATGGGCAAAAGATTTTTTCCGAAATAGTTTGCCATTATTTTGACCAAGGCTATAGAACCCAATCTATCCTGCTATTTAGCCTATAGCTAGAAAGAGAAGATAGCGGATTAATACTTTTCCCTAAGGGTATTTTCGTGTACTTGGAATTCGAACTTGGCTCTCCGTTTTTCTCGTTCCGAGCCGATTATCACTTCCCCACAACGCACATATTGGAAGAAATAAATAGACAAACTGTATTAAGAGCTACAAGGGACAGAAAGATGTGGAGTGTCATTTTCACCTACGTCCTGAATGGACACGGTAACATAAAAGAAAAGAGAAGAATGACAATCATTTCTATCTTCCTGCAGTTGATAAATTCTTTATTAGGAAAGTAACTGTCAGAAAACAAAAAGAACCTCGAAGCAAACGAGAAACTCGTCAAGGAAACGTGCTTTTTTAATTGATAAAAAAAAACAGTTCAAGCGGTTCATTATTTTTCAGATATAGACGCCAGATTACACCCTCGCTCGGTAACTAAAGAAAAATAAATAAATAAATAGGAACAAGTTTCGGGGAGAACAGACCTGAAGAAGGCCTTATCGTGTCTTTGCCATTAATCATAGCCACTGAAATCGACTGGCGCCAATCTTTGGAGATCTTTTTGCTCGTACGTGCGCCTCGCTATTCTGTGGTCGGTTAACTTACCGAAGATTCTGTTATCTCTACCTGTGATTGTCTGGTTGTGATGGAGTTAAAATGAACTAATCTTTTTGTTCTTTTTTTTTCTATTTTATTTTTTTTTTTGCTTATTTAATTAATAATATTTTTCGGAATGCGTAGAGGAAAAGGTAAAGAAGCGGTTACTAAAACAGATAAAAGAATGGGAGGGAAAAAGGATAGAGAGAGAAAGTGAGTTGAAAAAGAGAGGAGGAATAATGAGGAAAGAAAGAGGCTAGGTTTTAAATATATCAAAAAGGGTAGGAGGCGTTCTGTTTGTCAGACGAAAGTCACAGAAAAGAGAAAAGAAAGAAAGACGAAAGCAACGGGAAAGGAAGGAAAGAAGGAAAGAAAAAGAAGGAAAGAAAAGGAAAAGAAAGATATAATGAAAAAACGAAAAACAAAATGAAAAAGAAAAATGACGAAATTAAAGAAAAAAGAAAGAGAGATTAAAAGAATGACATAAAGAATAAAAAAGAATGAAAGAAAGACGAAAGTAAAAAAGAAAGAAAGAAAGAAAGATGAAAGCAAAGGGAAAAGAAAGAAAGAAAGAAAAAAGATGAAAGCAAAAGGCAAAGAAAGACAAAAAGAAAGAAAGAAAGAAAGAAAGAAAGCAAAGGGTAAAGAAAGAAAGAAAAAAGATGAAAGCAAAAGGCAAAGAAAGAAAGAAAGAAAGAAAGAAAGAAAGAAAGAAAGAAAGAAAGAAAGAAAGAAAGAAAGAAAGAAAGAAATGAAAGCAAAGGGACAAGAAAGAAAGAAAGAAAGAAAGAAAGAAAGGTGAAAGCAAAGGGAAAAGAAAGAAAGAAAGAAAGAAAAAAGATGAAAGCAAAAAGCAAAGAAAGAAAGAAAGAAAGGTGAAAGCAAAGGGAAAAGAAAGAAAGAAAAAAGATGAAAGCAAAAGGCAAAGAAAGAAAGAAAGAAGAAAGAAAGATTAAAGCAAAGGGAAAAGAAAGAAAGAAAGAAAGAAAGAAAGGTGAAAGCAAAGGGAAAAGAAAGAAAGAAAGAAAGAAAGAAAAAAGATGAAAGCAAAAATTAAAGAAAGGTGAAAGCAAAGGGAAAAGAAAGAAAGAAAAAAGATGAAAGCAAAAGGCAAAGAAAGAAAGAAAGAAAGAAAGAAAGAAAGAAAGAAAGAAAAGCGAATAGAAAGAAAAAGATGAGAGCAAAGAGAAAGAAACACAAACTTATTGCAACAAAAAATGTCGAGTCGAAAGCTGTTTCAGAAATGTTCTCGTTTTGTTATTGAATTAAATAAACCGCCGTTTGTCGCAGTATATTAACAAGTTTGGTTTGGAAAGGTAATATTTTATGCACCTTATCTAGCACTTTCGCAAGAATCTGGGTGAGCAGTTTTCGTTCTAGATCTTGTCTTGATTTGTCACTGGATATTAGTCATGAAGACTCAGAGAGTGGCCCCCTGTTGCACATGAGTCTGTCGCTATAATACAATGATCTTCGTGTATATATGCGCCATCCGTCGGATTTTGCAGACTGTGGCTCTTCTCCCAAAAAGTTTTTTTCCTTCAAGCAAAATTCACCCAGGCGGCAAGGTGAGCGCTCTTTGGCGACGTCTTCTTGCTTTAGAAATCTTTGAAGCAAAGATGAGGTCACACTCGTTCTATCTTGCTGGTAGCTATTTCTCGATAGAGGACATTCGGGATCCTCCCATCGGTAGACTGTTGCTTCATGTGATTTGCTGTTGTGTCCTCTCCTGAGCACATGTCTGGGTAGGGTTTACTGAGAGATCGGCGGTTGCCCATGCAGCACAACTCCCTTCTCCACACTATCGATGTTGTCCAAGGAAAAAGTAGAGAGCAATACAGCATTTTACTCTAAATACGGATGATTGATAATTCGTAGTTAGGCGACGCGGAAGTGTACTCTCCACTGTACAGGCCTGAGTAGGATTTTATGAGAGATCAGCGGTTGCCCATGCAGCACGTCTTCCCTCTCCACACCACCGATGTTGTCCATGGGAAAGGTAGAGTCCAATAAAGCTTGGTACCGGCGTCGTCGCAAAAGTGGCCAAAAGTTAAACAAGACATCAAACTCCCTTCGGGACTCCGGCTCCGGATTCGTCCTCGGGGTTTATATATATATATATATATATATATATATATATATATATTATAAGAAAGTGAAAAAACACGAAAACACGTAGATTAAAACCCACTGTTCAAGCATTTACTTTTATAAAGATATCGAGAAGGGCTTAATAATGTAATTTTGTTAAGTCAACCATCCGTCCGTGCATGGAGTACTGCTGCCATTTATGGTCAGGCACCCCTGCCGTTCTCCTCAGTGTTCTTGACAAGCTCCAAAGGAGAGTCTGTAATGTGATAGGTACTGATCTGGCGACTCGACTGCAGCCACTTCCCCATCGTCGAAATGTGGCCTACCTTTGTCTCTTCTATAAATACTTTCATGGCTTCTGCTCGGACGAGCTTAAGTCACTGATGCCTTCTCAGCAGGTGTTTACCCGTGCAACCAGACTGGCAACTGGGTCCCACCCATTCACAGTCAGATTAGCCAAATGCAGACGACAATTCTACTCCTGCAGCTTCCTCTCTCGCACTACCCGCCTGTGGAACTCACTCCCGTATTCTTGCTTTCCTGACGGCTACGACCTCCAGAAATTTAAATGCAAAGTCAATACTCATCTACTAACCACTGGAGTCTAGCTCTCTCCTCACCCCTGTATAACCTTCCCTTCTCTCCACCTATGTATCTGTTATCGCACCTGCTTTCTCAGCTTTCTATTGTTCCTTTCTAACTAGTTTGTACTCCTCACTCTTTTATAATTAATCTTTTTACATTTATGTAACCCCCTGCACATCAGTGGCGTTTCCGCCTTGCTCGGGGTGAAATGATTAAAAAAAAAATTACGATGGTTTATAAAAGCATTATATTACTACACAAAATGTCCATGTTTAAGAAGAATACTGTTCTTCTTGTAACTATATGTTGAAGAACAGTACTGATCTGAAACATGGAAATGTTTGTGTACCGATATAATGCTTTTATAAACCATTGTAATAACAAAATTATGAATATATATATATATATATGTGTGTGTGTGTGTGTGTGTCTCATCAGGTAGTAAACGCTATTTTTTGAATGGAGATGGAAAATTCGCTTCCTTATATTGGTAAATTTTGGTGTGTGAAGTAAAGTGGGTAGACAGCATATATATATATATATATATATATATATATATATATATATATATATATATACTGATAATAAAACCGACTCTGTCCGTATTCTACTCTTAAAATATTACACAATAATCTTTTAAAGACTATGAATAAGCAACAGAATCTAACTCCGTTACCGTCCTCGGCTATAGAGCTTTGGACAAAGAGGGGACAAAAAAAGAAAACTGCGTAGGACCGACAATGCATACGGTTCTTCACAGTAAAGAAAAACCCTCTAACGGAACGAACCACCAGGAAAGAAAAGTGCTCGATACAAACTAACCAAAAGTGTTAACCAAAAGGCAGTTACGCAGAGCAAAAACACATGTACGTTTTTTCGTCCTTATCGTCTAAGTTATTTAGAAAGAAGAATGCCCTCCATCTTAACCTGCTAATAAAATGCTCGATCTTATGGAGTAGCTGTTTTTCATAAAATTCTTTAGAAGGGATCGGGATGTCTTTAAGGGAACAGTCTATATTTATTTGTTCCATCACTAGTTGGTAAAAAGTGCTCGATGGATAAATCGTTGTGTATGTGTATGTGTATATATATATATATATATATATATATATATATATATATATATATATATATATTCCCTCCTGTCACGCTCAGTAGGGATTACGCCTGAAGAAACAGATAATAATGCTGTCAAACATTTTGCCTCATACGTACATATTGACGCAATAAAACGAACACAAGACATCTCAGTCAGTTAAGTGCCATACATGGTACATGCCCAAAGGCGATCATGTCTCGAAAAAGACATGACTGACTAGTTAGAAGATTATCTCTCTGTAGGTTGCCATTGCTTTCTGCGGTAGACTGGTTGCTAGCCAAGGCTATAGAACCCAATCTGTCTTATAATTTAACGCATAACTGGAGGGAAGAGACGGATTAATACCTTTCCCAAGGGTATTTGTGCGTAAGTGAATGCAAGAAATTCAACTGGAATTCGAACTCGGCTCTCAGATTTATCGTTCCGAGACGATATCCACTGCACCACAACGCAGATGACATCTACCCAACCAATGAAAACAAAACAAAACATCATAGAAATTCAAACGTATAACAGCGCATTACTGGTGATTTTTCTGTTTTTCTATTTACTTAAATAGTGAAACGTAATAAATCTATTATGATGTGCATTGTGGTGCGTTGGATATCGACTCGGAACGACAAATCGGGGAGCCGAGTTCGAATTCTAGTGAAATTCATTGCATTCACTTACGCGCAAATACCCTTGGGAAAGGTATTAATCCCTCTCTTCCTTCCAGTTATAGAGTTAAATAACAGGACAGATTGGGTTCTGTAGCCTTGGCTGGCAACCAGTCTACCGCAAAAAGCAATGACAACCTACTGCGGGATAATCTTCTGCCCAATCAGTCATGTCTCTTTTGAGACATGATCGCCCAAGCGTGTTTCACGTATGGTACTTAACTGACTGAATAAATCTATAAACGTTTTCGAACGATTTACCTTTTTTTAAGCAACGTCACGTGATCACAGAGCAGACGCTACGTTTTTTTTTTTTCCTTAGTCACGACGAACTGTTTATACGGTGGTAGGCTGAATTAACTAAATGGTTGATTTGTTTGTTCAACGGCATATGACAAATTATGTGTATAAACGTGTCGAATCCGGGCGTCCATAGTAGCCATTATCAGAAATTATGAGAGTTAACGATAGTTAAGAAAATAACCAATAAAACATAATAGACAGTCTGGTCGAGAACTGTTCTTTAGTGTTCCCATCAAAACTTAAAACTGCAACCTGGCTAGCAAATCTTTTTTCTCGCACGGCAGAATTCGATTTAACTTAAGTTTTAATAGGAGAATTTGGCCACCAGGACGTGGTGTAATAATAATTTAGTAAGTTTGTACGAAGATTTAAATATCTGGGAGGTGTTCTAACTGAAGACGGAAAGTGCGACACAGAGATCCAAAGGCGAATTGGCATGGCGAAAGTCGCGTTCCAGAAGCTGAGTAACGTATTAAGACACAGGAAATTTTCACTAGAAACAAAGAAGAGATTACTGGATTGCTATGTGATGTCAGTTCTTCAATATGGCAGTGAATGTTGGACAATATCAACAAAGATGAAGGGAAAACTTGAAGCGAACTGAAATGTGGTTTTCCAAAAGGATGCTGCGAACATCATGGCCCGAGCATGTGAGCAATGATGAAGTATTGGAAAGAATGGATACGAAAAGGAAATTAATATTGAGCATCAGGAAGAGACAACTGAAGTTCCTGGGACATGCAATGAGGAAGGAAGACTTGGAAAACCTGATACTAACAGGCCAGATAGGGGTAAAAAGAGACAGAGGAAAGCAGCGGATAACATATTTGCAGGGCCTGAGCAAGCGGATGACAGAACGAGGGCTGAGAGACGTTACAGGAGAAAGCGTGCTAAGAGCCACCAGGGATAGGGAAACGTAGAAGGCCAATGATGGCCTACGTCCTGAAAGGACAAGGTACATAGAAGAAGAAGAAGCTTGTCGCATTACATTTAAGTAGTGAGTTCGATCCTCACTGGGTACTCCGTACCTTTGGCCTTGTGTTACATCTAAGCTGCGCTTAGAATATCACCTTAATAGGAGAACTTAGGCCTCCTTGACGTGGTGTAATAATAATTTCGTAAGCTTGTAGAGGATAAATCCTTTACAATATTTATATTTAGGATTCGATATGATCAGACAAAACTCTTGAACTAAAATAACAACGCCAATGTAACCAGAATAAACATGTATCTATCTAAACCTAAACTTATTTATAAATGAAACTTTGTCTCTGTGTGTGTGTCTGTGTGTTTGTGTGTGTGTGTCCGTTAACTATAGACTCCGAAACGGCTGAACCGATTTTCTTGAAAGTTTACACAGTTGTACTATAAGCGTCTGCGAGTGTTCTTAGCTAGGTTTTGTGTCGAGGTACCCCCAATAAATATCGAAAATCGATAATCGAAAAAATCGGGTTATAAAAGGAGTGGTCCGATTTTAATCAAATTTGATACACTCATAGACAAGGGCATAAGAAACGATATTCAGAAGTTTCAATGTTGCAGTTCTTACAATAGTGCAGAAAATCTATAATATATATATATATATATATATATATATATATATATATATATATATATATATAAAAGGCAAGATGTTTGTGTGTGTGTGTCTGTTTATCTGCCTGTATGTATTTTTTTTCAACCCTTTTATATTAGTTTTTGCTTCGGGTTTGGCTCTAAGTAGGTATAATTGTAGTTCTTAGTCTCAGCCATGATACCATTTACTCAGAGGACTTCTTTAGCCTTCAAAATTCAGTTTACGACGAAAAAAACTTATTTGATATCAATACCAGGAAATCAAAATTTGACTTACATCCATTCATTTTTCTTTCAGTCTACGGTTTTGCTTTAACTGGAGACAACTATTGCTTTTTAGTCTTTCGTGCTAACGTCCAAAGAGTCTGAGCTCCAGGACCATGGATTAGTTTAAAGCTTTCATTACACCCGAGCAACGCCGGGCTATACTGCTAGTTAACAATAATTCGAGGAAAAGCATGCAAATTACTGTTAACAAGCGAATAGAGGGCGAAAAAAGCTCTCTCCCATAGACTCTAGAGGAAGTCAAATGTTCTTGGAGAAAGGTTGATTGGAATAAAGTTTGTTCTGATGGAAAGAATAATGTACATACTGTTCTTGTAACGGCTTCCTGCCGTTGAGTTCTCATTGAAGTTTGTATTGTAAGATTTTTGGGTGTTTACATACATGTATGTGTGTGAAATGATTCCGCGCCACCGACTACTACCTGCAATCGGGCGAGGTGTGTATGTGTGAGCCAGGAAATTACGTCATACGTCCCCACGACCGCTGGCCGCGGCCGGGGCCTAACTAGCTTAACCAATCATTGTCTACTAATGTTGCATGTCCCGCAGATGAAAACAAGCGTGTTGTCTTAATGCATGTACGTGTGTGGGTGTGAACATAATGATGTTCTATAAACTTGTCTCATTACAATTGAGTAGTGAGTTCGATCCTCACTGGGCACCCCGTACTTTCGACCGTGTGTTACATCTGAGGTGCGCTTAGAAAATCACCTTAATAGGAGAACTTAGGCCACATTGACGTCGTGTAATGGTTAGCAGATTTGTCTCGCTAGAACACTTACGATTGAGTAATGAGACTGATCCTCACTGGGAGTGCCATACCTTCGACTTTATGATACATTTAAGCAACACTTACTTGGATAATTACTTCAATAGAACTTTAGGAAAATATATTTTCTTCTGTGCGCCGTGTTCCTTCGGGACATAGACGATCACGGCCTTCCACATCTTTGCAACTCTTAACAGCCTTTCTCTTGTTACCCTTCCCAAAACCCAGCTCTGCCATCCATTTGCTCAAGCCCATGAATCTAGAATATAAATGTATAGAAACTAATGTGACCACAAAGTGAGGGATCAGTTTATGCATTTATTATGATGTGGAATTGATCTCCCATTTTATATCCACAAAATTTCTTATTTGTTTATCAAATTCTGATTAGGCATGAATCCACCTCTTCTCAATTCCATTTCTTCTTCTATGTGCCGTGTCCCTTCAGGACGTGGCCGATCATGGCCTTCCACATCTCTCTATCCCTTGTAGCTTTTAACACCCTTTCTCTTGTTACCCTTCCCAAACCCAGTTCTGCCATCCATTTGCTCAAGCCCATGAATCTAGAATATAAATGTAGAGAAACTAATGTGGCCACAAAGTGAGGGATCAGTTTTTGTATTATTATAATATAGAATTGATCCCCATTTTATATCCACATAATTTCTTATTTGTTTATCAAATTCTGATTAGGCATGAATCCACCTCTTCTCAATTCCATTTCTCCTTCTATGTGCCGTGTCCCTTCAGGACGTGGGCGATCATGGCCTTCCACATCTCTCTATCCCTTGTAGCTCTTAACACCTTTTCTCTTGTTACCCTTCCCAAACCCAGTTCTGCCATCCATTTGCTCAAGCCCATGAATCTAGAATATAAATGTATAGAAACTAATGTGACCACAAAGTGAGGGATCAGTTTATGCATTTATTATGATGTGGAATTGATCTCCCATTTTATATCCACATAATTTCTTATTTGTTTATCAAATTCTGATTAGGCATGAATCCACCTCTTCTCAATTCCATTTCTTCTTCTATGTGCCGTGTCCCTTCAGGACGTGGCCGATCATGGCCTTCCACATCTCTCTATCCCTTGTAGCTTTTAACACCCTTTCTCTTGTTACCCTTCCCAAACCCAGTTCTGCCATCCATTTGCTCAAGCCCATGAATCTAGAATATAAATGTAGAGAAACTAATGTGGCCACAAAGTGAGGGATCAGTTTTTGTATTATTAAAATATAGAATTGATCCCCCATTTTATATCCACATAATTTCTTATTTGTTTATCAAATTCTGATTAGGCATGAATCCACCTCTTCTCAATTCCATTTCTTCTTCTATGTGCCGTGTCCCTTCAGGACGTGGGCGATCATGGCCTTCCACATCTCTATCCCTTGTAGCTCTTAACACCCTTTCTCTTGTTACCCTTCCAGAAACCCAGCTCTGCCATCCATTTGCTCAAGCCCATGAATCTAGAATATAAATGTAGAGAAACTAATGTGGCCACAAAGTGAGGGATCAGTTTTTGTATTATTATAATATAGAATTGATCCCCCATTTTATATCCACATAATTTCTTATTTGTTTATCAGATTCTGATTAGGCATGAATTCACCTCTTCTCAATTCTATTTTCCTTCTATGTGCCGTGTCCCTTCAGGACGTAGGCGATCGTGACCTTCCACCTCCCTATCCTTGCAGCTCTTAACAGCCTTACTCATGTTCCTCCTCCCAAACCCTGCTCTGCTATCCGTTTGCTCAACCCCAGCAAGTATGTTATGCATTACTTTTCCCTGTCTCTCTTTTTCTCTGTCCTGTGAGTATCAGATTCTCCAAGCACCTCTTCCTCATTACATGTCCAAGAAACTTCAGCTGTCTTTTCCTGGTGTTAAATGTAAGTTTTCTTTCCGTCTCCATCCTCTCCAAAACCTCCACGTTGCTAAGATTTTCAGTCGATGGTATCCTCAGCATCCTTCTCTAGAACCACATTTCGTTTGCTTCAAGTCTTTCTTTTATCTTTGACTAGCAGTATAGCCCGGCGTTGATCGGATGTAATGAAAGCTTTAAAACTAATCCATGGTCCTGGAGCTCAGACTCTTTGGACGTTGGCACGAAAGACTAAAAAGCAACAGTTGTTTCCAGTTAAAACGAAACTGTAGACTGAAAGAAAAATGAATGGATGTAAGTCAAAGGTTGATTTCCTGGTATCGATATCAAATAAGTATTTTTCGTCATAAACTGAATCTTGAAGGCTAAATAAGTCCTCTGAGTAAATGGTATCATGGCTGAGACTAAGAACTACAATTATACCAACTTAGAGCCAAACCCGAAGCAAAAACTAAAATAAAAGGACTGAAAAAATACAGACATACAGGCAGATAAACAGACGCACACACAAACATCTTGCCTTATATATATATAATCGATTTTCTGCACTATTGTAAGAACTGCAACCTTGAAACTTCTGAATATCGTTTCTTATGCCCTTGTCTATGAGTGTATCAAATTTGATTAAATTTGGACCATTCCTTCTATAACCCGATTTTTTCGATTATCGATTTTCGATATTTATCTGGGGTACCTCGACACAAGACCTAGCTAAAAACACTTGCAGACGCTTATAGTACAACTGTGTAAATTTTCAAGAAAATCGGTTCAGCCGTTTCGGAGTCTATAGGTAACGGATACCCCCCCCCACACACACACACAGACACACACACACACACACACACACACACAAACACAAAGTTCCATTTATAAATAAGTTTAGATGAGATTGTCCAGCATTCGCTGCCATATTAAAGGACAGACATCACATCCAGTACTCAACGAGACAAGCTTGCTAACTATTATATCACGTCGAGGAGCCCTCAATTTGATAACTAGGTTTTATATTTAATCTTTTGAAATGTATGTTAATACCACAAAGGTTAAGGCTTAGGTTAACTGAAAAGTTGATGCACAACAACGCACATCCCTGCACCACAACGCACTCCCAGATTCAGTCAGTCAGTTAAGTGCCATACGTGATACACGCTTGGGCGATCGAGTCTCGAAAGAGACATGACGGACTGGGCAGAAGATTATCCCGCAGTAGGTTGCCATTGCTTTCTGCGGTAGACTGGTTGCCAGCCAAGGCTATAGAACCCAATCTGTCCTGATATTTAACCCATAACTGGAAGGAAGAGACGGATTAATACCTTTCCCAAGGGTATTTGCACGTAAGTGAATGCAATGAATTCGGCTGGAATTCGAACACGGCTCCCCAATTTCTCGTTCCGAGCCGATATCGAATGCACCAAAACGCACATCCTGAAATACCTGCCACATAATAGTAAGGCATTAGCAACAACGGCGTATTCATCTAGTTAATGTCTTCATGTGGGAGGTACCTCAGCGGTACCCTGCATTAAAAATTTTAAAGCGAAAGTAAAAAAACAATAAAAATAAAAAGTTGTTACGTAGATTAATTTCCTTCTGAAATGAATGAGAAAGGACAGAATATTAAAACAAATTAAGTAACAGTAGCAGTTCAGTACTTTTTTCTTTACTTCCAACGAAATTTTCCTGTCTCTTAATACTCTACTTAGATTTTGGAATACGCCTTCGGATCTCAGTGTCACACTTTCCGCTTTCTGTTAAAACACTTCCCAGTATTTACATTATTCGGACTATTGTCCTCATCTTTGTTGCCATTTGTACGATGTTTTAGCCGTTGTACGCTCCGGCCTTCTTCAGTTGCGAGAAATTTCGAACCGAACCCTTTATTACAATTACTGGAGTATATCATACTTATTACTTGCGTAGTAATACCTCGATTGGAAGTCATGGGTTATCTCCCGCTAACCCTGCAAATTACTTGTTCACCACTGCTGTGGCCTGGTATTGAAGTCACAACTCTTTGAGTCAAATCACAGGAACTAACCAACGTCTATATCCACTGGATCATGTGTCCTTTCAATCGAGGCATTACTACGCAAGAAATGAGAATGATATACCCCAGTGATTGTAATAAAGGGTTCGGTTCGAAATTCGTAGCACCTGAAGAAGACCGGAGCGTACAAGGGCCTAAACGTCGTACAAATGGCAATAAAAATGAGGACAATAGTCCGAATAATGTAAATACTACCTCATCTCAGAAATATAAACAAACACTTCACAGATATTTAAATTTCTGTACCTGCTTGATTTTAGTATCATTGACCTGTAATTGGCATTTTGGGTTCCTCTTTTTACCGATAATCAAGCATTCAGTTTTATTGTGGTTTAGCGCTTCCCCTCGCTACCTTATGTCGGAGATTTTTTTTACTACCGAGGCAGGAGTAAAAAGCTGGAAGCTCATGTCATCGGGAACGTCGTTAATGAAAATTAAAAACATCTGAACAAGAATGGAGAATTTGAAAAAAAAAATCCTGTCGCATGTTTTTACTCCAGCCACTTTCTCATCAGCCGAATGTGGCTTCCCTCTGTCTTTTCTACAAATATTTTCATGGCTTCTGCTCCGAAAAACTTAAGTCACTAGTGCCCCCTCCACAAGAATTTACTCGGGCAGCCAGACTGGCATCAAGGTCCCGTCCTTTTACAGTAAGATCAACCAAATGCAGGCGACAATTCTACTCCACCAGATTCTTTTCTCGCGCTTCCCGCCTGTGGAACTCCCTTCCATATACTTGCTTTCCTGACGGTTACAACCTCCAAGAATTTAAATGCACTTAGGGTCTGTAATGTGATAGATACCGACTTGGCAGACCGCCTGCAGTCTCTCTCCCACCGGCGAGACGTGGCTTCCCTGTGTCTCTTCTATAAATACTTTCACGGCTTCTGCTCCGATGAACTTAGATCACTGGTGCCCCCTAAATACGAATTTGCACGAGATACTAGATTAGCAACTAGATCCCACCCTTTTACAGTGAAACCGATAAAATGCAGCCGTAACTTCTACTCCAACAGTTTCTTTCCTCGCACTTCCCGACTGTGGAATTCCCTTCCAAACGATTGCTTCCCCGACGGCTACAATCTCCAGGAGTTTAAATGTAAGGTCAATACACACCTCCTAACACACTAACCTGCTCCCATTCTATCAAGCACTCTTCCCATCTGCCCGACCCTCATCCTCGCTATCCTTACTCATCTGTCACCTTTCTCCTGACATTCCCTATGTCTATCCACTCCTTCTCTTTACCTTCCCCTATGTAGCCCCATGCGCAATAGTGGCAGTGGAATGCCTTGCTTGGGGTGAGATGATTAAAAAAAAAAAACTTAACTCCAGCCCAGTATTTCATGTATACCCCGTGTATCATACGCTTTTCCTTTCTCTCTACCTTCGTAACTGTCTTCACTCCTGTGTTCACATCTTTCTCTCTACCTTCGTAACTGTCTTCACTCCTGTGTTCACATCTTTCTCTTGCCCTTTCTCTTTCACCCCCTGTAGCTGGTTTGTCTTTGTCTTCACTCTCCCCCTGTCTAAAACTTTAACTCTCTTATGCAGCCCCCTTCACATCAGTGGCGGTACCGCCTTGCTTGGGGGTAAAACGATGAAACAAAACTACAGACAGTAAAGTAACAATTCATTTTCACGTTGTGCTTTTAATTTCATTCTCCTTTTTTTAATAACCTATTATCAAAAATCACCAAGAAGTACAGAATGGCGTGATTTCGCAAGACATGGTCAGCATAGCCAGGGCCATTTATTCTTGCAGATTAAATGAAGAGTTAGTTCTGAAATTCTCTAAGCAGTCATCTGGACCGACCAGCACTTGATGTGATGTTGTGATAACAACAATAAAAAAGAGGACAATAGTCCGTATAAAAAAAATTTTTTTTTATTTTAATTCACCCCAAGCAAAGCAATAATGCCACTTAGATGCAAAAGGCTACTGGGATTAAAAGGGAGTGAAGAGGCTGGAGAAGGAACCAGAAACCCAATCCTAAACATAGAACAAGGAATAAAGGTCTGTGGCGGATAGGAAATTAAGAATTAAAAGCAACTTTCTTCTTCACTTTTACAAAAATTCACAATGACGTGTGAAATCCTGGTTTTGCCAAATAGAAAAAGGATTGACCACGTGATTAAAGAAAAAGTCGAAACCGGATTTCGCGAGTAGATGTTAAATTAATTTTCTGACCAATGGAAGCGATTTGCAAGACCAAAAAGACTTAGCAATACAGTGCGAAAAATTTAAATGACTATGAAATGCATCGATCAGTGCCAGCCAGACAGTCAAATGGGAGCAGCGAGACAACACACCAAAATGTCACGGAAGAAACTTGAACCACGACCCGGAGGAAAGGTCGCGTCGCACATCGTCACCCTTCTCCTTCTTTCTCGCGTGCTGATTCCTTTTACTTCTTCTTCTCCATTCAAAGACATTCCTACCAAACAAACGCTTATACATACATAGTGACCCAGACATTTGTCCCCCTTCTCCTTTCTCACGTGCTGATTCCTTTTACTTCATCTCCATTCAAAGACATTCCTTCCAAACAAATGCTCATACATACATACATACATACATACATACATACGTACGTACGCATAAACTCTTTCTAATAAATTACTACTACGAACATTTATCAGCCTCCTGCCGATCTTTGGCAAAGTGTTACAAGCCATCATCAACGCCGAGGTGGTGCAACATCTCTCAAACCACAGTCTCTTCTCTGACAAACAGTATGGGTTCCGCTTCACCAGGTCTACTGCTGATATGCTCACGACCATCACTGAGTATATACACTAGGCCCTCGACAAGTACGGCGAAGACCGAACTGTTGCCCTAGACATCTCCAAACCGTTTGACAGAGTCTGGCATGCTGGCCTTCTATGCAAGCTGCAGGGCTATGGCATAACTGGACAATTGTTTGACCTAATCCAGTCATTCCTTTAAAAATCGAACAATGAAGGTAGCATTGAATGGACAAGCATCCCAATACTATCACACGAACGCGGGTGTCCCTCAAGGCTCTATTCTGGGTCCTACGCTTTTCCTTATTTATATCAACGATCTCTCCGATGTAATAAGATTCCAAGTAGGCATATATGCTGACTACACTATGGTTTACTCTCGTCTCGATCAAAAATCTACTGAGGCTGACAAAGCAAACCTCGCTGCCGAGCTTGAAAAGGACCTTCAATCTGTATTGGACTGGGGTAAGAAATGGCTCGTAAATTTTAATGCTTCCAAAACGAAACTGCTATCTATTAATCATCACAGACAATCGTTCCTACCACCCATTAACATGAATCAGGCTTCTCTCCCTGAAAGTAAAACACTGCGCCGCCTCGGATTAACTCTCACATCAGACCTTAAGTGGAATAACTATATAGAATCCATAGCTAAATCTGCTGCTAAGAAAGTCGGTTCTCTGTGTAGGTCCAGGAAGTTTTTCCCGTCCGATACAATCCTGCACATATACAAATCTACCATCCGCCCGTGCATTGAATATTGTTGCCATATCTGGTCTGGTGCTCCTGCTATCCACCTAGGGTCCCTTGATCAAATCCAACGGAGAGTCTGTGATGTGATCGATCCCGATTTGGTAGATCGGATACAGTCGCTTTCTCACCGATGCAATGTGGCTTCCCTGTGTCTCTTCTACAAATACTTTCACGGCTTCTGCTCCGATGAACTTAGCTCACTCATACCTCCTATGTATGACTGTCCTCGAGCCACAAGATTAGCGACTAGGCCCCACCCTTTTACTGTGAAACCCATAAATTTTAAACGCAAATTCTACTCCAGCAGCTTCTTTTGCAAATTCTACTCCAGCAGCTTCTTTTCTCGCACTTCCTGCTGTGGAATTCCATTTCGCATACTTCCTTTCCCGACAGCTACAATCTTCAAGAATTCAAATGTAATGTCAATAGTCATCTCCTGTCTCACTAACCTATATCCTCCCTCTCATGCTTTTTTCTCTGCCCACCCCACTCGTCAGTATTCTCTTCCTTCTCATACTCTCTTCCTGACACCCTCTGTAGCCTGTCACTCTTTCTCATAACACTCGTCCTATGTAGCTCCCTGCACAACAGTAGCAGTAAAATACCTTGCTTGGGGGCCACACGCTTATAAAAAAAAAAAAAATATAACTCTTGATACCCTTAACTTTCTCATTGAACATAAATCTCTACAATTTTTGTTATTCTATTCTTTTAATAAATTTCTATTTTAACATACAAAATGTATATTTTTATTATTCCACTATTCCACAACCTTCTGATGCTTACCATTCTGATGATAAAAAAAAATCCTAATACTCATTCCAACCTAATGAAAACCTTCTAATGAAAACGAATAAATCTATAAGCTGTAGGGAGTTCGGTTATGAATGACACAAGGCCGAATTAATAAAACATCATCCATCTCCCTATAGCTCGATGTTTACTCTTGTTCAACAAACGGAGGAGGATTGTAAACCGGACGATTAGCAAAACTATTCCTATTGAGGATACCAAATGAATAAAATAGTAAGTAAAATTTCAAAGTTTACGTGGATACATTAGACGTATAGAATAGAAGTAGGTTTTAGAAGAAATCGGAAATACAGTCCTAAAAGGAAACAATGAATAAACCTCTACTCCTGTTCAAAAGACCGGAAAGAAATGTGAACCGGACATTATGCGAACGTATCTGTTGTAGGGGCCACTGCTATGCTTGTCAAATTGGTCTTGTACCAAACACAACCGAAGTTCCCACAATTTAAATATCAGAAGGTTGAATGGTGGATGTTGAAATGTAGAAGGATAAAGTATTTCGTTTCTACATTTAAGTAAAATTTTTATTAACAGAATAAGAAAATTGTAAGAAGAAAAATAAAATGTTCATAGAGAAAATGCATGTAGTTAATTGTTCAAAGAGAAATTAAGTAAATATCTAAATGGCCCACAGAAATTCAGTTCTTAGTTGATAGTAGCAGAATGTGTCTATCTAAAAAAAGTTATAAAGGTTGCTAATGAAGATCTGTTCTTTTACTTTTTATGGCCGGAGAAAAAGTGAAAAGAAAAGTCAAGCAATTGGACTTGGAGTTATCGAAGTCAGTTGAAGAATCTTGTCGCTGTTGTTTTCTTTGAAGGTGTGTGGGTGAAGACGAAGAAATGAAAATTGAAAAGAGAGGTAGAACGAATGTCTGACGCACCCTTACGTCCGGATCGGCTTCTTGAAATTTATTCCTTACATTGTGTCGAAGTTCTTCTGATTCGCTCCCATGTCGGACTGATTTGACCGGTCGAGGGACGTGGTTTAAGTAGTGAAAGTTATCACGTGACTGGATCGAAAGCACATACCCATTTTCTAGGTGTTAGGAAAAGTTGACCGGGGTCATAGATCAAGTTGCTATTTCCTATCCAATCAGAATCCAGAATCTTTCTTTTCACACTAATTTGTGAAATTTGCCTTGGTCTAGGTTTTTTCCGAAATGTTTTTAGTCGTTTTATCACGTGTCTGGATCGAAAGGACATGCCCATTTTCTAGGTGTTAGGAAAAGTTGACCGGGGTCATAGATCAAGTTGCTATTTCTTATCCAATCAGAATCCAGAATCTTTCTTTTCACACTAATTTGTGAAATTTGCCTTGGTCTAGGTTTTTTCCGAAATGTTTTTAGTCGTTTTTGATCCATTTTTGATCCAGTGTGCAATTTTACTTTTTTTCGTTTGAGTTCATTGTTAGATGATAAAGGATTTGTATCGTATACTATTTGTATTGAGAAATAAAATAGAAAATATAATTTTACTTTTAAAGAAAGAGTTATTAGAAGAATCCAGTTGAAAAAAGGACCAGAAATCTAATCCTAAAAAGGAAACTTTTACTCCTGTTCAAAAAAAAAAAAAAAAAAAAAAAAAATACGGGAAGAAGTGGGAACAGACAATATGCGAACGTATCTACTCCTATTGATAAACAAAATAGTAAATAAAATGTCAGGCGGATACATTAGAAATAGAGTTGATTTTCTAAGTGCAGCTTCGATGTGGCACAAGGCTGAAAACAAGAGGCACTCAATAAGGATCGAACGCACTACTCAGTTGTAATAGGTTCTAGCGAGACAAGCTTGATAACTATTACACCCCGTCGATGTACCCTATGTGATACACGGTCGAAAATATTAGGTACCCATTGAAGATCGAACTCACTACTTAGTTGTAATAGGTACTAGCGAGACAAGCTTGCTAACTATTACACCACGTCGATATCTAGATAGACTAAACTATCGTCCGGTTCACACTCCACCCACATCTATTGAACAGGTGAAGAGGCTCATTCCTTGTTCCCTGTTTAGGATGTGGTTTCCGGCTTTCTCTTTTCCATTCTTTTTACCCTTATGTAGCCCCCTGCACATCAGTGGCGTTATCGCCTTGCTTGGGGTGATATGATTAAAAAGAAAAAAAAAAATACCCTATGTGACACAAGGCCAAAAATACTGGCTACCCAGTGGGGATCGAACTCACTACTCAGTTGTAATAGGTACTAGCGAGTCGGTACCCAACGTTAGAAATAAAGAGTTGAAACGGACTTTAAGATAATTTCACATTTCAGAAATTCAGGCAAAAAAATAAGTAACATAACCAATTTTTAAAAAGTAACAAATAAAAATAGTTCCTTAAAAATCCGCTGAAAACCCTGAAGAGATGACAAACGTTAGATTATCAAAACGATATCTGCTGACAAAGTACAAAGATGACTTTCAGGATTTGAAATATTGACTGGAGTCTGCCGGCACTTACCGGAAGAGACTGCAGCTTTTTGGACAAAGCGTGCAATTATCAGCCATTGTTGGTCTTGTCTTCTGCCGGGGGTTGGTCATCATTTTGTAAATAGCATTATTATGACGTCTTTAGTTATGGCTTGGCAATAACAGCGGGAACAAATCGTTTCTTGCCATCATCGATTGGTCTAAAATATCATACGTACTTTGTCGTCATTCACAAAACATAGCAAAGTCTGACACAACGCTACAGCAAAGGGGATGCTCGACAAGACAAACCTGTCTCAGTACCATGTTTGTAAGTGTATATCTTTCTTCGGATCTATGTGTGTGCCTGCATGTAACTCTTTTTTCTGTCATTCAGTCAGTCCCTATGGTACCTGGACTGTTTGTATCAGGGTAATTTATAGTTGAAATTGCTAGATGTAGCCGTAAGTTCTATGCTAACAGTTCCTTTTCTCACACTTCTCGCTTGTGGAACTCTCTTCTAGCTCCATGCGTTCCAGCCAACTTTAATTTTTAGAAATTTAAATGCAATGCTAATCGCTTTTTTCTGTTCTGGTTCAGTTAAGTGCCATACACGCTTTGTCCGATCCTGTCTCGAAAGAGACATGACTAACTAGGTAGAAGAATCCCGCAGTAGCTTGCCATTGCATTCTGCATTAGACTGGTTGCTAGTCAAGGCTATAGTAACCAATCTGTCCTATTATTTAACCCATAACTGGAGGGAAGAGACGGATTAATACCTTTACCAAGGGTATTTGTGCGTAAGTGAATGCAAGGAATTCAACTGGAATTCGAACTCGGCACCGCCGATTTGTCGTTCCTAGTCGATATCCACTGCACCAAAATTTGCCCATTTCCATATAATGCACTCTTGACGTACAAAAATATTGTTTTATTTGTGTCTTATAGTTGGCAAATCTGATTCGTACATCGACAAACTAGATTTGCGCGGGTCAACACGAATTTTGATGCCAAAAAATTAAAGCACACTTTGGTGGAGGCTGATTCCGAAAATGACCTGAGATTTTCATGGTTAGCTACAGTTTTTGCTGTACTGAAATTGGTTTATTTTTTTGGAAAAAATATCAATTTCCGATCTTGGCCGATCGCCACATTTAGTTAATAACCGAACTCCCTACAGCTTACAGATTTATTCTTTTTCATCAGAAGGTTTTCATCAGGCTGAAATGTGCATTAGATCTTTTTTTATCATCAGAATGGTTAGCATCGTAAGGTTGTGGAATAGCGTGGAATAATAAAAATATACCTTTTGTATGTTAAAATAGAAATAATTTGTAGAAACCCATCAATTTTCAGGTAGGCCGAGCAATATATGTCAGACACCTGAAATAAACCATTTTTATAAGAAAAAAATATTGTAAAATAGAAATCCCGAATTTTTCCGAATTATCGCCAAAATTCAAATTAACTGATAAATGTTATCAGTAAATCTATATCAGTAACACACTAATATAGGGTGACCCCACCCCACCCCACCCCACCCAACCCAAAAACCGTGAATTTTTTTATTTGTCTGTTTGTGATTTTTTACAGTCAAAAACCAAAAGATGTTGGTGATTTGAAAAATTACGTAAGAGATGCTTTTCAAGAAATTAATACACATAGATAAAGATTTTTTTTTTTTAATCATTTCACCCCGAGCAAGGCAGAAACGCCACTGATGAGCTGGGGGCTACATAACTGTAAAAAGATTAATTAGAAAAGTGTGTGGAGTACAAACTAGTTAGAAAAGAGCAATAGAAAGCTAAGAATGCAGGTGCGATAACAGATACATAGGTGGAGAGAAAGGGAAGGATATACGGGGGTGGGGAAAGAGCTAGAGTCCAGTGGTTAGTAGATGAGAATTGACTTTGCATTTAAATTTCTGGAGGTTGTAGCTGTCAGGAAAGCAAGAATACGGGAGCGAGTTCCACAGGCGGGAAGTGCCCAATCTGCTTCCAAAAATCTGACCAAATCATAAAACATCAAAATTTTCTTCAGAATCTTTTCTTGGACAGAACTAAAACCTTCAGCACTCAATTAGCTACCAAAAGAAACAGACATACTATAGGTGTTTATAACTGCAAATATTTTTTTTTTTTATTGGATACTTGTGTTTGAACTAGATACCTAATTTATCTGTCTTTTTTCTAAACAGTGCATATTATGTCTATTTAACTTGCCTCTTGTGTGAAGACTGGGTGGGCATAATACACAGTTAAAAAAAAAAAAAAAAAAAAAAAAAAATAGCACATCTATTTCAAAAATGGGTATCCCATAAAAATAATGTTTGAATAAAAATGTCAGATTAAAAATAAATCTGTTAATTCTTTGGAAATATGACTAAAGTTGCTTGTTTTTATTGACTGACTGATTTATTTTCTGGGGTTTATCAAACTCTTGCAGGTTATTTAAAGCCAGAAAACAGTTTTAGATTGCAAGTACTTTTTGGGAGATAATAATGATTTAGTGATACAAGTTTTACTAATTAGCCCATAGTTAGGGGAGAAGAGGTGGATTTGTACTTTCCCCATGGTTATTTGCACATAAGTAAGTATAATGAACCTAAAGGGAATTGGATCTAGGCTCTCTGATTAACAATTCTGAGCCATCGTCAATTTTACCACTTATATATTCAAGCTCACATTCTGGATATTCCCGAGTAGTAACTTATCTAGGTACTGACCAGGTCTGACATTGCTTAACTTCAGTAGTTGTATGGGAACCAATGTTTCAACATGATATGGCTGTAAGCTTAAAGTTGCTTGGGAATCTAATAGAATGATTAATACAGAAGACACCATAATATATCGGTTGTTAATATATAAGACATTATTAAACAGCATTGTCTTAGTATATAAGTGAATATAATTTGCCCTGATGAAAATGTATTAAAACTGTCATGTTCAAGGATGTTCGCTTCTATTAATATATGACCATGGCTATTATCAATTTATTATGTTTTTACTTAATATGAAAACAAGTGTGAAATAAATAAGGATGAAATCAATATATAAATATTGAAATTAATTAAAAATCTAACTTCTATAACAATACAGTAAAAAAAAAAAAAAAAAAATTACACTTTCAAATGTTTAACATGAACCCTGTTCTGTCTAGCTAATGAAGCTACTTTTTGTTCTTTTCACTGATGATGCCAGCTAATATATATATATATATATATATATATATATATATATATAGTGATGTAAAATAATAAATATACATATGATACTGCACACATGTAAAGCATTATTATTCAGGTGTTAAAAAATGTGCTGAATGTATAAAAACAGAGCTGTATTATACATATATTAATAAATATACATATTATCCTTCGTCTATGGCACAAGTTTCATGCATTATGCAATCATCAGGTGAAAGTCGAAAATTTTTACATTCCTTATCATCAAAAAGAAAACATGTAAGAATACTGGAAAAATTAAATAAAAAATTAATAAAATCTACCTTGTCAGTTGTTTTAATGAAACATTTAAATGAAGGATTGCTGCCTATATATATATCTTTCTTTTTTCTTATTACTTTTAACACTATTCTTGTGGGCACATGTGCCTGAGTCAACACCTTTGCTGCTTTTTTCTTTGTCTTGAAATTAATGCCAACTGATCAGTCAGGAGGTAAAGTTTTTTTTTTTAATAGAACTTCTCAAATGGTCATATCAAATCAAACACATGTACCCACTCACAATAATAAGAGATAACATCTGACTAAAAACATTATATATATATATATATATATATATATTTCTCTAAACATATGCTGTTAAATATAAGAGACAATGAATGTCTATTATGTTTAACCATGAGCCATTCTAAACGTTGTATTTTTGCTTTAATTTCAGTTGAAAATAAAGACAAAAATTCTCCAACATTTGGATAATTATTTATTGGTTTTCTTCTAAGCTTTCGGCTCACATGAGCCATCTTCAGAGAGGTTGTTTAAACTGAAATATTATAAAATCCACCATCACCGACGATTTTATTTTGTGTTGACATAAAACTCCGCTTGGCAATGGCAATAGTTACCAAAAATAATAAACTCAAATCGAAACAACCAACACTCAATAAATCAACTTTAAAACAGGAAATAACATATTACATTGCATTTGACTACATGGTTTTGTTGTCATTTCGCACTATCCCGGTGTGATGTCATAAAACCGCATCGCAAACTTAAGAACTGCATTTATTATTTTTGGTAACTATTGCTGTTGCCAATGACATTCATTGTCTCTTATATTTAACAGCATATGTTTAGAAAATTACTTGCTGCCTCGATATACTAAATATATATATATTCATTTTTAAATGAGTTATTATGCGACCTTGGTTTCTACCATGAGTGGTGTTTTCAGACGATTTTTAATAACTGATTTTACTTTTTAGCGTTTTTCTTTTTAAGAACGCTCAACATTCTCTGCACGTTAACGTTCAAATAAAACACCGTTCCAAGAGCGTTCTTCAAAAGAAAAACGGTTAAAGGTAAAATCAGTTATTAAAAATCACCTGAAGACACCACTCATGGTAGAAACCAAGGTAGCGAATTAACTCGTTTAAAAATGAAAAATATTCAAAAGTTCTACAATATACAATACTGAATTAGCATGAAATGAATATGAAAATTCAAAGAGAATACACAAGGAGTGAGAATGGCAAAAACACTTTTTAATACAAATGTATACTGGTCTAACCCTATTAGGACCAAAAACCAAGTATTAGACAATCAATCTATATATATATATATATATATATATTTCATACTTAATTTAACCGATGTTATGTGCATATATGTATATGGAAGTAATGAAAGGAAATATGCATTTGAACATTTTTAGATAAAAAGTGGCACCACCTATAGGAGGAATATTAGAAAATTAGTTCTGTAGGCCATATCTAGTGTAGCAAATTCAATCTTCACTGGATGCTCCACTATTGTGGCCTATACGCAACATATAATCAAAGAGTACGCGTAAAAGCAGATGTCAACTAAAATCTAAAGATACATTCAGCCTGTCAGTTAAACTGGTGACCTGAGAATTTGAAACATAAAGAAAGTGGGTTAGGTGAGAGAGAAAAAGTGAGATAGTGTTATGAAGAAAATATCTTAACCCTCTAGGACCATTCGTATCATATTTGATACAGTATGAAAACAAGCCTTGAAAGAAATATTTTCCTGAAAAATTTTTTAAGAGAAATATTTTATAAATTTCAAATGAAAGCAGTAATGACTGCTCAGTCAATGAATACCAAATGTTTCCTTATAGGGAAATACCAAATGTTTCCTTATAGGGAAATACTGTATCAAATATGATACGAATGGCCCTAGAGGGTTAAGTAGTAATTAGTGGGGGATCTGTTTATTACTTCATAACAATATAGAACTGATCCCCCACTTTATGACAAGTAGAAGCCTTAATCATATTATATTATTAACCCTCTAGGGCCATTCGTATCATATTTGATACAGTATGAAAACAAGCCTTGAAAGAAATATTTTCCTGAAAAATTTTTTAAGAGAAATATTTTATAAATTTCAAACGAAAGCAGTACTGACTGCTCAGTCAATGAATACCAAATGTTTCCTTATAGGGAAATACCAAATGTTTCCTTATAGGGAAATACTGTATCAAATATGATACAAATGACCCTAGAGGGTTAAAGCGTAAACGAAAGGGGGAAAAGAAGAAAGAAGAGAGGAACGAATTTAAAATAGAAAGAAAAGAGGATAGGAGAAAATGAAAGTAAAAAATAAAAATGAATATTATATATTAAGAGTGAAAGGATAAGAAATTGGAGTTTAAAAAATTAAAAATATATTTAAGAGATAATAGTCAATCAAACCTTTGCAATCACAAAACCATCACACCACTATATAATCAAAATTATACTGATTATACAATCAACAAAACAAATATAATACAATATAAAATTTTAAAAATTAATTTAAAAGTAAGCCTGATTGTTCTATTTAAATTTAGTTGTTTAAAATGAATTATTTAGTTTAAAAATAAATTTACACATTACTAGTGAAAGGATAAGGAATTGGAATTTTTAAAATACCTAAGAAAATTAAACAATTAAGATATACTAGTTAATCAATCCATTTTAATCACAATTGCCACCACACAACAATATAATCAAAATTATACGAATTATTCGGTTAACAGTACATTAATAATAATAATACAATATAACTAATAATACAATAATGTAGGTAAATTTTTCGGTCAACAGTACAGTTATAATACAGTATAACTTTAGTAATGTAAAAAAAAAAAAAAAAAAATATGTACACATTCAACTCACACACCATTTTGGTCGGGTTTCAATCCTGGGTAAAAAAAGCAATCGGAGTCTAACCATACTGATGAGCTTTGATACGGTGAAACAGATCTGTCTGCAGATGACAATATATATATATTGTATCCTTACAATTGCTGGTGAGTCTGCGAGTGTAACATTTTTACACTTTTAAACACTCTTGTGGAATTATATGTGTACACCACCCCCTTACATTTTATGTGTTTTTTTTTTCAATAAATTTATTTTTAAACGAGTTCCATCGTCTCCCAGCATTGAAAGTAATTTATTTTGCCTTGTCCTTTTCCTTAATTCCCTTAAAATTAAAGCCAACGAGAACCCTTGATAAGAGTTGGCCGAATGGTTCCTCGGGTTTAAATAATATGACGTCTGTCCTTTTTAAAGATATATAAACAAATATATATATATATATATATATATATATATATATATATATATATATATATATATATATATATATATATATATATATATATATATATATATATAAATATAAATATAAATAAGTGATATTTTGGATGTGGGCCTTTCTATACTAGAAACAATGAGTCTAATCTGTGATGTCGTGTTATTTTTGTATTTTTATGAGCAAAACTGTATGCAGCAATAGATACGACAAATCAGATAGCTATAACACCAGGTCATAAAGCAAAGCCCTCTACCACTTTGGAAAAAGTCAAACTATCAGTCAGGTCAACTCATACTTAGATAAACCACATATTAAAGCGGACTGATATCATCAAACCGTAAAAAGGCCCTAACTATCAATCACTAACACTAACACACACACACACACACACACACTAGCATTAATGACAGCAATAGCAGCCAAGAGTGACCTTTCATTGAAAGGCACGGACCCTCGAAAACAATTATAGGTGCATCCTTGGAACGTAGGTGTTGTCTACTATAGTCCTCAGGAGTAGGAATGTCTGCTGGGATGAGGTTGTAGCAGTGTAGGCTTGAAGTGGCGATGCATTCCATTATTAAATCAACCGCTGGGTGAGCCGGTACTGACGTTGTATAGTGAAACAACATCAAGGCTAAATGCGTATTGGTTATGCTGCAGGTGGTTTTGTTGAATTCCATGTAGTCAAGGGATGACTTCATCGGAACTTTTGACGTGTTCGGGGAAAGTGGAGAGTATGGGTTTGAGGATTTGTGACAGGAGCCATAATATTTTGTATGTGGGCCCTTCCATGCTAGAAACAATGGGTCTAATCTGTGATGTTGTGTTATTTTTGTGTGTTTTGATGAGGTGGTAGAATTTTGGGAGGTTGCTGTTCTTGATAGTAAAGTTTAATCTGTATTTGTTAGGGAGTTTCCGTAGTTTGCATATATCGTCCCATGCAGTGTTGATGTGACATCCTATTTGGGTTGGGGTAATGCCTGTGACTTCTGTGTATAGTTGGATATTGCTGAGGTGTTCAAGTTGTATGTATCTCGGGATATGACACTGAATTCCTTTCCTTTATTGGATGGGAGGTATATGAGGTCCTTCTCTCTCAGGGTGTGGCACAGTGCTCTGGAAAGGTTGTGTGGTATTCTCCTAATATTGTCTTTGAGAATTGTGAATATGGATTGTTTCAGGTTAAGTGCGTAGTTGTTGGGGGTGGTGAAGTGGATTGTCTAGGGTGTGGGTGGAGAACTGCTTAGGTGCATTCGCGGTTGGTGTTGGGTCGCTGTTTGTGTTGTTGATAACTGATAGCCACTTCAGTTGGCATGCTGTCTGGCAAAAGTTTGTTTCGACATCTAGCAGTGTTTTGTCGTTCAGCTTCTGTGTTGGTATAAACTTTGGCCCGAGACTTAGTAATTCCAGTTCCTCATGTGAGAGGGACTTAGACAAGTCTGTTAGCAGTGGTTGCTTTGTGGGTAGTGCATCGTGAAGTTTGTTTGTGCCTGTGCGGTGGGGATTGTTTAGATGTTTATTATAAATCCACAGAAATCTTCCTTTGAGGCGTTCCTTTTCATGGTGTACACATATGTGGTAGCTTCTGTTGAGGGCTATTGTGATTCATAGAGTAGATTCTGGGGTTGTTTTTAGTGTTTGTAGAACTTTGTGGTATGTGCGTATGTAGTGTATGGTGTAGGTGTTGTATGACCTTTCTTATGCAGAATTTACGTAGGTAGTTCAGCAATTGTTTGTGGCTTGATATACACACACACACACATATATATATATATATATATATATATATATATATGTATAATACAAATTTCTTATAGATTTTAGTTCTGGATCTGTTAAAACCATTTAATATTAAATTATGAATGAATTAGGATTAGTAAAAAAAATTAACATAAATCAAACTTTCTTTTATTTACATGTAGTTCATGTTTGATTAATTACAGAATAGTTTTCTTCCGCCCACAATAATCAAGAAATAAACTGTAACTAGGAAGTGACCTTGCCATCCCTTAACCCTTTGGCATTTAACCCTAACTCAAACACCCAATAAATATTGGTGGCGAATGTCACTCAGTCTGCAACCAAAGTCTTACAGTCTGCAGCTAAAGTTTCACTGTTTGTGTGACAGTCTGCGTTATTTGCCATAATGAAGTCACATTGGCAGAATAGTCATGGGGTGGGTTACCGCAAGTTGAACGTCGAGAACTGATATTTGGAGGGCAGGTTAAATGCTGAAGTGTTAAATTAGTATAAATAAAGGGATAAGTTTCTGACCACCACATGAAGTTAGGGCTTCAACACTAAAAAGTTTTAGCACATCCAACTCTTAGAAGAAAAAAATAGATGAAAATAATAATTAAACCTGGTTTATTCTAATCAATGATGAAATTCTTCATTGTTAGTCTGACGGTCTTTTCCTGCTTTCTGCCCGAAGATTTACTTTTTGATCTATCCTTAGCTTTTTTCACAATGGCCTTGAGGAGCCTTTCCAGTCTGGCATGGTCAAACTTTGGTGCAGTCTTTGGCTTTATTATCTTCGATTTACCATTTTTCTTTTTCTTTCGTCCCTTCTTCTTTGGATGACAGCTTACTCTGTGAGCTTTCAGTAAATTACGTTGCTCGAAGTCCTTGTCACACTCCTGACAAGCATATTTATTTTTGCCATGGAGAAGTTGACAGTGTTTCCAGTAGTTCAGATTCCTAAGAAATACCAGATGACAAATCTGGCAAACCAGGCTCTCAGAAACCGGAATCGGCTGTCCAGGATTCTCTGAACTCTCCTTGGTTCGAACTTCTCCAGTGGAAGAAATTTCAACCCCACCTGAATTCTCTGCTTCCGTTTCTAAGCAAGATCTGCCTGCATCCTCTTCTTTATCGGGACTGTTTTCACTTATCAAACCAGAAGAATTCTCAACGACTCCAGCCTCAGCAGAGACAACAGAAACTGAAGATGGGTTTGCAGAAGGTGAGGACAATTTTTGTAAAGGGCTTGGATGGCCAGCACAGTGCTGAAGAAGTTGTTTATATGTGGGAAATGCCATCACACATGCCTTGCACTGATATGGAATATTCCGGTGTGTCTTGCGATGAGACAGAAATTCGAGATAATAACAGAAGCCCTTATCACATACGTCACACACGAAGACTTCCACCTCTGGATGGACATTACGCACGTGTTTAGCCAGCCGAGACGACAGAGCGAATTTTTTGCTGCAATATTTGCAGCGGTTATGTCCTGTTTGCAAAGAGATCTGTAGTGTCGGCTTTGTGCATGTCCCACCCATTCTTTTTTTGTGCATGTCAAGTAAAAACAAGGAACGAAACCCTCGCCCACACTGCTCACAGGAATACCCATTGCTGCTTTTGTGAGTAATCATGTGCTTCCGCAGCCACTGTTTATAGGTAAATGTCTTTCCACATAAACTGCAAATGTACGAGTCCTGGGTATCGTGCAACCGTGTATGTAACTTAAGTCCGACAGATCTGGAAAACCGTTGGTCACATACAGAACATGCAAACGGCTTTTCGGTGTTGTCCTTGACATTATCTTCTGGTAACTCTGGATGCACTTGCAGACAGTGACGGTTCAAGTTGGAATTTGAAGAAAATGACTTGCTACACTTCTTACACTTGTAGCTCTTTGACTGCTGGTGAGTGTTCTTTTTGTGTGTCAAGAGATTGTTTCTCCAAAGAAAAGTCGCCCTGCATATGTTACAAGTGAAATGCTCCTGCTCCCGCTCAGGCAAATCTCCATGAAGTGAATTCACATGTGCCTGGAGGCTCTGCTTCCCAGAGAATGATGCCTGGCAAAATTCACACTTGAATGGCTTCATTTGCTGGTGGGAGTTCTGGTGCCGCTTCAGGGAAGAGTTCTGCGAAAAAGAGGCTCCGCAATCAGTGCAGGAAAACGGTTTTACGTTCGAGTGAATTTTCTGATGCCTCTTTAGGGCAGATGACTGTGTGAATTTGCGGTCACATTCCTCACAATGGTAGGGCCGGCTTCCATCATGTGTCCTCGCATGTTTCTCAAGGTCGGTCTTTTGAGTAAACACCACTTTGCACATCTGGCACTGGAAGCCCGAACCGTGTTTCGAATGAGTTTTCAGGTGGAATTTCAGGCTCTTCCGATATTTGTAGAAACGACTGCAGATGGGACATTTGTGAGGAGCATCGGTGCTGGAGTCCGAGTCATTGTCCTCAACTTCCGAGCTGCTGTCAGATTTATCCCATTCCCTTGAAATGAAATCATCATCAGAGGAGAAATTTTTTCGTAAACGCTGCTTCTTGGCTTTGAGGTTTGTAGTTTCTCTCTTGGAGACAAACTTCCGCTTTGCATTTCTAGCAGACAACCGTTTAGCAACTTTGGGAATTACAATTTTGGGATTTCTACATAAATCTTTACCAGTAGACACTCTTTCTTTCTGGCACAAATCCTCTGTAGAGCACCCTTTTGGACGAGCAGAAACAACTTCTGGTAAATCCATTATCTCCCTGCAGGAAGTCAAAGAGTTACTTAGCTAAATTCCTCCAGGTTGAAAAAAAAAAATTCTTTTAAATAAACAACCCCACCCAGAAACAGTATTCTTTAAGTTTTCCTCAGTGCTAATAACCAAAGACTGCTTGAAGTATATTTCTCCCAATCTAGAGTGAAAGTGTTTTCTGAAGAAATTGCAAAATTTAAATGCTCAGGTCTGCAATTACGTGTCTTTTATATGTCAACCTCCCCCCGTTTTTTTTTTGTTTTTTTTTAAATACAGTTCTTGTGCAACTTAATATCCAGGATTTGATTCACAGTCTTAACTGCTTATAGAAATCCCAAAATTGTGAATTTCTTTTCACAACAAAAAAGTAAATGTTTAAAAAAAAAAAAAAAAGACGCTGAAAAGAAAAATTAAATTTTTCCTAGCAATTTTGCTTCCTTATTCTGGATTACAAGTCTTGTCAGGATAACGGTATTTAAATTTGTGACCAACAGCTTTTCTGAAGAATTTACTGATGGAGGGGCATGAACTGAGGCAGACGTCACTGGTTGTCATGGGTCCAGACTAATACTTTTCAGCATGTTTCTTTCAGGTAACATGGAAATCTTAAAAAAAAAAAAAAAAAAAAAAAAGTAATGTGCAATAAATAAGAAAAACGTCTTTAAATTTAAGAAAAGTTAAAATATGCAAATAAATGAAGTTATTAAAGTTGTAAAAAAAAAAAAAAAAAAAAAAAAAAAAATTGTTTAAAATATGTTAATTAAAGAAACATTTGAAAAAAAAAAAAAAATTGTTTAAAATATGTTAATTAAAGAAACATTTGAAAAAAAAAAAATTGTTTAAAATATGTTAATTAAAGAAACATTTGAAAAAAAAAAATTGTTTAAAATATGTTAATTAAAGAAACATTTGAAAAAAAAAAATTGTTTAAAATATGTTAATTAAAGAAACATTTGAAAAAAAAATTGTTTAAAATATGTTAATTAAAGAAACATTTGAAAAAAAAATAAATAAATAAGAAAAACATCTTTAAATTTAAGAAAAGTTAAAATATGCAAATAAATGAAGTTATTAAAGTTGTAAAAAAAAAAAAAAAGGCGAAAGCAAAAAGAAAAGATAAAAAAAAAAATTTTTAATCAAATTCAAATAGACAATATATAACTGAATAATTCAACATGACTGAAGTGTGTGTGTGTGTGTGTGTGTGTGTGTGTGTGTGTGTGTGTGGTAATCTTGTTACTAATTATAAAAGCGTATCCTACACAAAAAATCGTCATGTTTCAGAACATTGTCCTGCAGGTGATATTTTAAAATAAATAGTGAAAAATGATCTGTTCTGGAAAATATAAAATGAATTCATGGTTATTTAGAAAGTTAAGGAGGGTGGTTGGAGTAAGTTAAACATGATCAAGGTGTATCTGTATTACTCAATCAAAAGTGAGAATTAGGTTGGACTATAAAATCAAACATTTATCTCCTATGAAGTTGAATTATGTCATGATAAAATGACACTTATCTCTGAGGAATGCATATTCAAAAGTGTACACAATGGTTTTTATGTTAGTAAAGTAATTAAAGTTTTATACTACTAAATTTTTTAAAGGGGCAAAACTGTTTAAGTCAAAATTTAAATGTAATAATTATGGCGTACCATTGGAGTTATGATAAAGCAAATAAGGATTTATAATAAAATAATTGTTATGCAACATTAGAGCATAAATTAAAACTAAACATAACTAAATTTTGAAGTGAAATATTTAGTGTTTTTATAAAACTGTGAATTCATTTCTATGATTTAGTAGTACTTTATTTTTAGGAAATTTTATAGTACACATATAAACTTTTCTAAAAATAAAGTAGGACTAACTCACACCAAAAACAAGGACAAAGGTCCATGTAAACATACATCCGCAAATCCTTTGTTTTTTTCTAGTTAAGTTGAAGGAAAGTTGACAGTAGATGGCACTGTGTTCCCATATATAGATTAGGTTACATTTGTCATTTGTGTACATTAATGGCTAGTTGGTCCTCAATTTAACATGTGTACTAGAGTGTTAACCGAGACGTGCTCCGTTTAACAATGGTAGGATATCCATACCCTGAGCGGGCAAAAACGAGTCTTACATAGAAATGCATGAATAGTAATAAATACAAGGCTGCACGGCCGTATCAGATTGAGTTTCCAGACAGAAGGCAGACGAGTCACCCAACCTTTGCTGCTGCTTATCACGCATTGTTGAGACCGGTTCAGTGGCAACACAAAATATGGATTGAAAAAGTCCCAAATCTATGGCTTGTAGTGCATACATGCAGAGAAGTGAGCAGGGGACATTTTAAATAAGTGCTATGAGTTGCTGCATTGGGGCACAACAATGGCGGTATAGACATTTTACCTAGTTTTGGTGTGAGAAACCCACACCTAAAATTTGTGCAAGTATTTGTCAAACAGCCTATGTTTTAGAGAGAGAGGAAAGAGAGAGTGGGTACAGAGAGAGAGTGTACAAATTGTGTGTGTGTGTGTATATATATATATATATACACACACACACACACACACACACACACACATATATATATATATATAAAGAGAGAGAGAGTGTGTACGGAGAGTGTACACAGAGGGAGCAAGTGAGAGTGTACACAGAGTGTACAGAGAGTGAGTGAGAGCGAGTGGGAGTGTACAGAGAGCGAGTGAGAGTGTACAGAGAGTGAGTGAGAGTGTACAGAGAGTGTATAAAGAGAGAGAGAAAGTGTATATAGATATGGAGAGTGTATAGAGAGAGCGATATGGAGAGAGATTGAGTTTTGTTTAATGGCATATCAACCCCTGTGGGTTATTTAATGCTAAAAAGGTGGAGTTTTAAGGTATTTTTTTTAATGTTTTGTTATAGTTAGAAGGTTGCTTTAGTCAGATTTTGATGAAAAATTTTTTTCTATTTTAAACAACTGAAGATGTCTTTTAGTTTCGTATTCAAAAATGTATTGTTGGTAATATTTATCCTTCAAAAATGTATATTTTTTTCTTTTTATAAAAGTCTATTTTTATGTGCATATTTCTATAAAAGTCTGTTTTTATAGGACCTGTGAACAATAGCAATTCAGAGGTGGTCCCATGACCCTCTCAAACTCCCAGTCAGAGGCCTTGCTGCCAGATGCATTTTAAAGTCATACCTAGGACCGAATATATATATATATATATATGAGAGAGAGAATGTCTTTACCACCACTTCCAAGACAATAAGGTATATGATTAAGAAGTGAAATAAATCCGTTACCAATTTAGATACTAGGATTTATCAAATAAACAGCTCGCAATGTAGATACAATTTCATTGGCATGATCACCAGTGATGGTAACTTTTTGCCTCCATTCGTCTTCCCACAAAACCTCAAACTCCAAACAGAGGACTTATATCAAGTGGCTTTTAGTGGTAATGCATCCTCAGGTCAAGGAAGTGGCACTTGGAAAACCCCATGTTTGGCAACAGTGCTCAACAGCACCATGGCACACAAACAAGAGAATGCAGTCACAGCTGTCAGACAAGTGTGTTGATCCTATCACCCCTTACATCTGGCAACCCATCACTCCAGACTGCAACCAACTTAAATGCGTGCGGTGCAGTGAGAGAACAACAAAACTGCTTGTCACACCAAAGATGAATTGAAAGCAAGGATTAAGGTAACATTTGCCAACTTAAACAAGACCATATAGAAGAGGTGCAAAAGATTCCATATTGAATAAATTTACTTTTAGTATTTCAAGATACCTTTGTGTAATTTTGGTAAATTACATCTGTTAAAAAAAAATCGAGATTACAGGATTATTTTCATTTTTGCGATATTTAGATGACAATTCATTCATTTCGCATTGTTTTTAATGATAAAAAAAAAATGAAGTTTATATGTTGGTTCTATAATTCAAAATAATCTTTGGAAAGAAAAATAAGTCTACCTAGATAGCTTTGAAAAAATGTAAAAAAAAAATAGAGATCAATTTTACGATGTATCAATTTTTCTTTTTTTGTTGAATAGCATTCATTTAATTCCCTTCCCAAAAAAAAAAAAAAAAAAAAAATGAATGAAGTTTACATGTTGGTTCTATAATTCAAAATAATCTTTGGAAAGAAAAATAAGTCTACCTAGATAGCTTTGAAAAAATGTAAAAAAAAATAGAAATCAATTTTACGATGTATCAATTTTTCTTTTTTTGTTGAATAGCATTCATTTAATTCCTTCCCCCCCCCCCAAAAAAAAAATTTAAATTAAATAAAAAACAAAAAAAAAAATAGCTCAATGTGCAGTATGTGTCAAATTTGTGCTTTTTCTTTTTAACTGTCTAACTTATTTTTTTTAAATCATTTCACCCCAAGTAAAGCAGGACAGCCACTAGTGCATAGAGGGTTACAGTGAGAAAAAAAAGACTGGGTACAGGGTGAATTGAAAAAAGAATAAAAGATAAAAGGGATTCAAGAAGATAGATGGCAATTGATGTTGCATTTACAAATTTTTGGAGGTTGTATCAGGGAAGATAAAAGACTGGGTACATGGTGTATTCACTGGAAAATGGATTATAAAAAAAAATTTAAAAAAATGGGCAAATTTTTGATTTAGCACCCGTATGTATATGCTGAACTCAAATCGATAATTATTTATTGAAGAAACCTACCTTTATTGATATTAACAACCAGAAAAAAAAAAAAAAAAAAATCAGACTTCTCGCTCTTTATCTCACCCCAAACCACCATTCTCGTATCTAATTCAGTGCTGAATGACTTTAGGCGTAGGAAGCTAATTTCGGCCTATTAACTTCCTTTGTGCAATTAGTACGCGATTTATTTTCTTTCTGAACTCAGCAGAAAGTTGCGTGTATTTCTTTTTTTGGGGGGGGGGGGGGGGTATAGAATATTTTTTTGTTTAAGTTAACTTTCAAATGTAGGAAAATAAGTGTAGTTTAATTAACCTTCAAATACATTGTGTGTATTTGCAAGTTTTTTTTTTCTTTTAATTTCGGAAGAAAGTTAACTTTCAAATATATGAAAATAAAAAAGTGTAGTTTTACTTAACCTTCAAATATATAAGTACAAAAAAAAAAAAAAAAAATTTTATATATATATATATATATATATATATATATATATATATGCACACGCGCACGCAATAACCCTAACCCAATTATCACTTATTCTTTTTTTTTTTTAAATCATTTCACCCCGAGCAAGGCAGAAATGCCACTGATGAACAGGGGGGGGGCTACATAACTGTAAAAAGGTTAATTAGAAAAGAGTGAGGAGTACAAACTAATTAGAAAGGAGCAATAGAAAGCTGAGAAAGCAGGTGGGATGACAGATACATAGATGGAGAGAAAGGGAAGGATATACGAGGGTGGGGAGAGAGCTAGAGTCCAGTGGTTAATAGATGAGTATTGACATTGCATTTAAATTTCTGGAGGTTGTAGCCATCAGGAAAGCAAGAATATGGGAGCGAGTTCCACAGGCGGGAAGTGCAAGAGAAGAAGCTGCAGGAGTAGAATTGTCGTCTGCATTTGGCTAACCTGACTGAATAGGTGGGACCCAGTTGCCAGTCTGGTTGCACAAGTAAACACCTGTTGAGTTAACTTCTCAAATTAAGTACACGCAACTTTCTTAAATTCATTACCAAGAAAAAATAATTAAATAAAGTAAAATAAAAACACGCAAAGATATTTTCATCTATTTGAAGGTTAAGTAAAAACTACAGTTATCACTTATATTTTCATATATTTGAAAGTTAAATTTCTTCTGAAATTTAAAAAAAAAAGGAAAAAACAGGCAAATGCATGCAATGTAATTGAAAGTTAAAGAAAAGTAAACATTCAAATATATGAAAATAAGTGATAAATGTAGTTTAATTAACCTTCAAATATACAAGTACCAGAAGAAAAAAGGGAAAAGAAAAAGGGGGAAAAAAAAAAGAAAAAAAGGAGAAAAAAAAGAAAAAAGGGAGAAAAAAAAAGAAAAAAATACACGCAATAACCCTAACCCTAAATTTCTATTTGAAAGTTAACTTTCTGAAAAAAAAAAAAAAAAAAAAAAAAAAAAAAAAAAAAAAAAATTCTACACCCCCCACAAAAAGAAAAAAAAAAGAAAAACACAAATACACACAAATTTTAGCGGAAATTGGGTTCCGAAACAAAAATCGCGTAGTAATTGCACAAAGGAAGTAAATAGGCCGAAATTAGCTTCCTACGCCTTGTCATTCAGCACTGAATGACATTTAAAAAGGTGGTTGAGGGGGAGATAAAGAGCGAAAAGAAGTTCGATTTTTTCTGGTCGATAATAATAAAAAAGGTAGGTTTCTTCATTATTTGTTGAGAAGAGTTCAGCATATATACATTTGCACGGAAATAAGGATGTGTTGGAAAAATTTAAAGGGAATAAAGGCCTTCGGGTGCTAAATCGAAAATTTACGGAAAAATCTACTTGTAAACTAGCAATTTGATTTACTAAGATTTTTTTTTAATGTCCGGATGTTGAAATTAAACAAATTTCCACATCACGAAAAGTATTCTTATGTCAAATTATATATAATAATTTTTTTTTAAAAGCATTTAAATTGTAAAAAATTTAAAAAAAAAACAAAAAATTAAAAAAATGATACTGGTTAGGTTTCAAATAGTATGGTTTCTGAGTTTACAAATTATAAATGGAAAACAACTTCTGGAAAAAAAAAAACGTTTACCTAGAAAAGAGTAATTTACGTAGGCCTCTAGTATTTCCAATTTCCTTTCATTCAAGTTTTGTTTTGTATTTTTTTTTTTTTAGTATTAAAAAAAAAATTTACTATTTTTAAAACAGTAATTTGTTTTTATACAAGTCAGTTAAATTTGTTTCTATTTTACAATTATTTTTTCTTTGTCATTTCCGTTTTGTCATAATAACATTTTATAAAAATTAAAAATGTTAAAAATAGAATGGAAAAAAAAAATAAATAAATAAATAAATAAAATATGTCAAAAATAGAAAAAAAAAAAAAAGAAAATGTATACTTTGAAGTTGTTGGTTTTATTTTTGAATTAAACATTTTGACAATAAAACTGCTAACCCCTCTTCATCAAGTTAGGGACCTTTTTCTTAACGAATGAAGTGGTGTTTTTATGGTGGCTTGTTAAATTAAAAAAAAAAAAGCTTTTTAAGTTCGACGCACAAAATGGTTGTAAGTGTGTGTCCCAATTTACAAAAGCGAATCAATTTTTACATTTAAAAAAGTAAATTTAACAATGGAAAACTGGAGTGTCTCCAGTCCAAACTTTTTACTTTATGTACAAAAAAAAAAAAAAAGCACAATTCAAAAATTGTGTGGTTGTTTTCTTTTTAGTTCCATGATTGGAGAGCTGAGTCTCAAAGGAAAAAAAATTTTTTTTCTTCTCTAAAAGTCTAAAATTAAAAAGACTAACGAAACAAAAGATTAAAAAAAGATAAAAAATTTAAAACAAAATAAAAAGTGCTTGCTAATAGCATAAAAAAAAAGAAAAGAGGACACTAAATAAGTCCAGTATTTAACACTAAAAAAATTTTTTTAAATAAAAAAAATGAAAAAAAAAAAAAAAAAAAGATTCTAATATGACTTTAGTTTTTAAAACGTTTTAACTTGGAAAATTAAAATTAAAATTAAAATAAAAACTTCCCTGACTTTTGAAATGTGAAAAAATAAAAAATGAAAGAAATACTGCTTTTTTTTATACTTTTAAATGTTAAAGAAGGTAAAATGTTTAAGAATTCGATCAATATTTTCTTACGCTTATTATTCATTAATTCAGAAAATCGGATTTTATTACGAATATTAATTTTTGCTTATTTGAAATTGGCGCGCTTTTAGTATTTTTCTTTTTCATTCCAATCATTCCACAAGTGTTTATAAATCTCTATGGTTTTACTAAAAAAAAAAATGGTGTCAACATCGTTATTTTAAATTTTTGTTAAAACAAAAATGTTATTTCAGAAATAAACACATTCTCAAGTCGATTAAAAAATATATCAGTTACCATAAAATTTATTTAATAATAATCTTTACGTCGCACATGTAAAAATTTTAAAAAAATGCCGCCACCACAATGAAGTTTCGAATTAATTTCTTCAAACTTTAATATATATATATATATATATATATATATATATATATATGATAAGAGAGAAAGACCTCAATTTTAATTAATTAATTAATATTTTAAGGAGTTAAAAAAATAAAATATTTACATTGTGCTTTCTATTTTTCTTCCTTGGATGACAAAAAGATGGCGAGGTGCAGAAAATGTGGGGAAGACTGTCGAAAAAGAAAACAAAGAAAGAGTGTCACACATGAACAAGAGATGATGACTAATTCCTAGGTCAAATAAAGAAAAAAAAATCTTCAATTGTGACAATTTTTGAGCTAATTAATTATTCATTTTCTGTCTTAATAGAGAGAGATAGTTTCAAGATAAAAAAAAAAGAACTGTAATGTCGAGAAATGCCGAAAAATAGAAAAAACACACACAAAATAAATAAATAAATAAATAAAACTAACAACCAAATCATAAAATTCAACATAAAATAAAAGGAATTGATATTTACTAAAATTCATCCAACTCCGAGGGCCTTTCTGTTGCACGCTGGGCGAGTTGACCTCTGTAGGGGACACGGGTGCGCCGGGTTAAATGTGTGGCTTCTACATTCGCACTCTCCACTATAAACAAACCAAAAACATTACATTTTTATTTATTTATTTTTAAATTGTAAAAAAAAATAAAATTAAAAGAAGATATCGGAAGTACCTAGAATATTATCCTCACTTAGGAAATATGAATAATAGCTCCCTGATTTTTTTTAGTCATTTTTCATTTGAGTTATTGCGAATCATGCTAAAAAATTAAAAAAATAAAAAATTTATAATTTTTTATTTTTAAAACTTAATTGCAAAGGAGTGTCAAAAATTTAATAAAAAACAACAAACTTTAATTTATAATTTCTTGGGGTGAATTAATAGCAATATTTGCAATAAGTAACTTTTAAACATTTATTTGGACTTGGAGTGACTGTGAAATTTAACAAGAAAAAAACCCGATAACCCATCCCAACTTTCGTTTTTGGCTTTTTTACGCGACCATGCTGACTCACCGACCACTTGAGGATTTTTTAATTGAACTTTAAACTCAAGAGTGAATTTAGTTAATCATTTTGATGAAGCTATTTTGATCTACGTGCACACATCCTAACCAGAATACAAGGTTGAGTTTGTGTGATATGCAGGAGGCCATTCAAATATTGCTAGAGCCGCCGTCTTCCCTTGGCACTTCTCATTCTGGGAAGCCCCAGGCGCCAGCTAATGATCCCAGCTCTATCCAGAAAGAGAGATATCGCAAGAGGGGATGGACCCTTGGGATTTGAGCTCATATTAATTTCAAGTAGTATAAATCTTTTCTTTTTCGTGTAAGAGTATGAATACATGCCACCACAAAAAAAAAAAAAAAAGAATATATGGGTGGGTAAACTAAAAGTCCTACATATGGTTCCCCAATCATTCAAGTTTAAGTTGAACCGTTAAGTTGAACCGTTATCATACTAACATATTCCGTTTAAGTTGAACCGTTATCATACTAACATATTCCCATAAACTGTGCCTCTTATGTTGTGACTCAATACCTCGAGTGGCTCTTGTGGCTTGTACATGGCAAAAATTGTTGTAAAACAAAAAAAGAAGACATTAAATGGTGCTACTATAGTGCAAGGTCTATCTCTCATTTTAATTATAGTGTGACGGATGTGTGTTGTGGTGCATTGGATATCGGCTTGGAACGAGAAATAGGGGAGCCGAGTTCAAATTCCAGCCGAATTCATTGTATTCACTTACGCGCAAATACCCTTGGGAAAGGTATTAATCCGTCTATTCCTTCCAGTTATGGGTTAAATAACAGGGCAGATTGGGTTCTATAGCCTTGGTCGGCAACCAGTCTACCGCAGAAAGCAATGGCAACCTACTGTGGGATAATCTTCTGCCCAGTCAGTCATGTCTCTTTCGAGACATGATCGCCCAAGCGTGTATCACGTATGGCACTTAACTGACTGATGTCTACCTTAATATAGCATGAGTTCTACTTCCCATTTCCACTATAGTGTGAGGTTTACCACAGCATTATAAGATTGTATGTGTATATATATTTATTTATATCTTATATTAATATTTATATATCTATATACTATTTAGATTTATTTTAAAGGTAGAGAGGTAAAAATAAACATGCTATCAAATACAATACATATATTTATTTTAGCGGTGAACACTTCATATATCTCCTTGGAATGACACAAATAGATATTTGGAATTTTTTCTCATCAACTTCTAGTAAAAACTGATAGTATGGCAAAGGCTGCATTCCAGAAGCTGAGCAGAATATTAAGAGTATTGAGAGTATTAAAAGTATTGAGTATTAAGAATATTGAATATTGAGAGTATTGAAATAATTTGAGTATTAATAGCATTGTGAGTATTGAGGGCATTAAGAGTATTGAGGATATTGAGTACTGAGAGTATTAAGAGTATTGACTGTTAAGAGTATTGAGTTTTAAGAGCATTGAAAATATTGATTTTAAGTGTATTGAGAGTATTAAGTATTAAGAGTATTGAGTTTTAAGAGTATTAATATCTCCTTGGAATGGCACAAATAAATCATTGGACATTTTTCTCATCAACTTCTAGTAAAAACTGATAGTAAGGCAAAGGCTGCATTCCAGAAACTGAACAGAATATTAAGAGTTTTGAGAGTATTAAAAGTATTGAGTATTAAGAATATTGAATATTGAGAGTATTGAAATAATATTATTATAATATAATAATATTAATAGTATTGTGAGTATTGAGGGCATTAAGAGTATTGAGGATATTGAGTACTGAGAGTATTAAGAGTATTGACTATTAAGAGTATTGAGTTTTAAGAGCATTGAGAATATTGATTTTAAGAGTATTGAGAGTATAAAGTATTGAGAGTATTGAGTTTTAAGAGTATTAAGACTATTAAAAGTATTAAGAGAATTGAGTATTAAAAGTATTAAGAGTATTGAGTATTAAGAGTATTAATATCTCCTTGGAATGGCACAAATAAATCATTGGACATTTTTCTCATCAACTTCTAGTAAAAACTGATAGTAAGGCAAAGGCTGCATTCCAGAAACTGAACAGAATATTAAGAGTTTTGAGAGTATTAAAAGTATTGAGTATTAAGAATATTGAATATTGAGAGTATTGAAATAATATTATTATAATATAATAATATTAATAGTATTGTGAGTATTGAGGGCATTAAGAGTATTGAGGATATTGAGTACTGAGAGTATTAAGAGTATTGACTATTAAGAGTATTGAGTTTTAAGAGCATTGAGAATATTGATTTTAAGAGTATTGAGAGTATAAAGTATTGAGAGTATTGAGTTTTAAGAGTATTAAGACTATTAAAAGTATTAAGAGAATTGAGTATTAAAAGTATTAAGAGTATTGAGTATTAAGAGTATTAATATCTCCTTGGAATGGCACAAATAAATCATTGGAAATTTTTCTCATCAACTTCTAGCAAAAAATGATAGTATGGCAAAGGCTGCATTCCAGAAGCTGATCAGAATATTAAAATATTGAAAGTATTAAAAGTATTGAGTTTTTAGAGTATTGAGTATTAAGAGTTTTGAAAGAATTGAGTATTGTGGGTATTAAGAGTATTGAGTATTGAGAATATCGAGTTAAGTGTATTGAGAATATTAAGAGTATTGATTATGAAGAGTATTGAGTTTTAAGAGCATTGAGAATATTGATTTTAAGAATATTGAGAGTATTGAGTATTGAGAGTATTGAATATTAAGAGTATTGATTCTTAAGAGTATTGAGACTATTAAAAGTATTAAGAGAATTGAGTATTAAGAAAAGCAGAAATATCGTTTTACAGAAGGGAAGTCTTCTGATAGAGGACAGAAAGTGAGACACTGAGATCCGAAGGTGTACTGGCATGGCCAAGGGCACATTTCAAAATCTAAGCAGAGTATCAAGGGACAGGAAGATTTCATTGGAAAGAAAGAAAAGAGTACTGGATTGTTGTGTGATGTCAGTTCTTCAATATGACAGTGAATGCTGGACAATCTCCTCAAAGAAGAAGGAGGTACTTGAAGCTACTGAAATGTAGTTCTACAGAAGGATGCTGAGAACACCACGGATTGAACATGTGAATAACTATAAGGTTTTGGAGAGAATAGAAATGAAAAGGAAACTAATACTTAACAATAGGAAAAGACAGCTGAAGTTCCTGGGACATGTAATGAAGAAAGAGGTCTTGGAGAATCTGGTACTCACAGGTCAGATAGAAAGAAAGAGACACAGGGGAAAGCAAAGCATGACATATTTGATGGGATTGAGTGAATGGATGGTAGAGCAGAGTTTGAGAGGAGTAACGGGAGAAAACGTATTGAGAGCTACAAAAGACTGGAAAATGCGGAGGGCCATGATCACCAAGACCCTGACGAAACATGGCACATAGAACACAAAAATTATAAACATCACATTGTAGTTGGTTTACATATTTTAATAATTTTGTAGATTTTTATTAAATTTTTTGATTAAAAGATTTTCTTTCAAATTTATTTCCTTACTAGCAGTATAGCCCGGCGTTGCTCGGGTGTAATGAAAGCTTTAAAACTAATCCATGGTCCTGGAGCTCAGACTCTATGGATGTTGGCACGAAAAACTAAAAAGCAATAGTTGTTTCCAGTTAAAGCGAAACCATAGACTGAAAGAAAAATGAATGGATGTAAGTCAAATTTTGATTTCCTGGTATCGATATCAAATAAGTTTTGTTCGTCGTAAACTGAATTTTGAAGGCTAAACAAGTCTTCTGAGTAAATGGTATCATGGCTGAGACTAAGAACTAAAATTATACCTACTTAGAGCCAAACCCGAAGCAAAAACTAAAATAAAAGGGCTGAAAAAATACAGACATACAGGCAGATAAACAGACACACACACACAAACATCTTGCCTTTTATATATAAATATATTATCGATTTTCTGCACTATTGTAAGAACTGCAACCTTGAAACTTCTGAATATTGTTTCTTATGTCTTTGTCTATGAGTGTATCAAATTTGATTAAAATAGGACCACTCCTTCTATAACCCGATTTTTTTCGATTATGGATTTTCGATATTTATTGGGTGTACCTAAACCAAAACCTAGCTAAGAATTACTTGCAGACACTTATAGTACAATTGTGTAAATTTTCAAGAAAATCAGTTCAGCCGTTTTGGAGTCTATAGGTAACAGGGACACACATACACACACATACACACACATACACACACAGGCAAAGTTCCCTTTATAAATAAGTTTAGATAAAAGGTTAAAAAAGGGTAAATAATAAATATTTGTAAATACTGCATTGAATTCGGTTCTCATATTTTTATAATCTTGTGGGTTAAGATTGCTGAGGGAGTCAAAAGTGTATAGAGTAATAGTAGTCTCAGAGGAATGACTATCGCGATGGAGTACTGCTGCCATTTATGGTCAGGTGCCCCTGCCATTCTCCTCAGTGTTCTTGACAAGCTCCAAAGGAGAGTCTGTAATGTGATAGGTACTGATCTGGCAACTCGACTGCAGCCACTTCCCCATCATCGAAATGTGGCCTCCCTTTGTCTGTTCTATAAATACTTTCATGGTTTCTGCTCGGACGAGCTTAAGTCACTGATGCCTCCTCAACAGGTGTTTACTCGTGCAACCAGACTGGCAACTGGGTCCCACCCATTCACAGTCAGGTTAGCCAAATGCAGACGACAATTCTACTCCTGCAGCTTCTTCTCTCGCACTTCCCCCCTGTGGAACTCGCTCCCATATTCTTGCTTTCCTGATGGCTACAACCTCCAGAAATTTAAATGCAAAGTCAATACTCATCTACTAACCACTGGACTCTAGCTCTCTCCCCACCCCTGTATAACCTTCCCTTTCTCTCCACCTATGTATCTGTCATCGCACCTGCTTTCTATTGTTCCTTTCTAACTAGTTTGTACTCCTCACTGTTTTCTAATTAATCTTTTTACATTTATGTAACCCCCTGCACATCAGTGGCATTTCCGCCTTGCTCGGGGTGAAATGATTAAAAAAAAAAAAAATTCACCATTTTCTTTTAGGGGCACAAAGGTTAAGCATTACCAAAAATTCTTACAATCTAAAAATGTTTTCTGGCTTTTAATAACCTGCAAAAGGTTGATAAGCCATAAAAAAATCAGTTAATTAAAATTATATATTGTATGTATGTGTTTGGTTTCTATATTTTATGAAAAATGGCTGTACAATAAATTGAATTTCTCAGGAGTAAAAAATATTCAAGACAGATGATGCCAGCGAGTTGGAAGGTGGTTCTGTCTGATGAGGGGTTCCTTTATTTTATTAGTCTGGGAGCCCCAAAAAGTCTTAACCCAATAATGACAAAATTGCCGTCTATTAATATTTTTTTAATCTTTTCAGATCTATCTATCTATCTATCTATCTATCTATCTATCTATCTATCTATCTCATTCTGTTCATATCTATCTATCTATCTATCTATCTATCTATCTATCTATCTATCTATCTATCTATCTATCTATCTATCCCAGTCTGTTCATATCTATCCCAGTCTGTTCATATCTATCTATCTATCTATCTATCTATCTATCTATCTATCTATCTATCCCAGTCTGTTCATATCTATCTATCTATCTATCTATCTATCTATCTATCTATCTATCTGTTTCAATCCTGGGTTAAAAGCAATCAAATGTCTAACCGTACTGATGAGCTGTGATACAGCAAAACAGATCTGTTTGCAGATGACTATTTACACTCTCACACCCTGATTGAGCACTCTGGAAGAATAGTAGACTTTGAAAAAACAGTAGCTACTCTAGCATCTACACATCGCTCATTCAGTAATGAATTAGAGCAATCTGGCTATTAATGTATGATACATCATATGCTAAAAGTCTGCTCCTTCTACCAAGCGCCCATAGCTCAGAGGTAGAATCACCAACTGATGCCAATTCGGTCGGGTTTCAATCCTGGGTTAAAAGCAATCGGATGTCTAACCATACTGATAAAGCTGTGATACAGCGAAACTGATCTGTCTGCATATATATATATATATATAAATCCATGTGAAGAGGATCCAAGGTTTTATGATTTTTAGTCCCCTGGCATTTATTTTTTGTATAAACAGTGCTCAATACAATAAATATTGTAGAGCTTAATATAATCATATAATTCTGAATTAAATGTACATTGCAACACGGAAATTTCTATGTTTCGAGATAGAATCTTGTCATCAGGTAATGTTGGTTGTGGAAATGATTTACATTTAAATACAAAAAACCATTGGTTTCTATTTATGTATGTGTTCCTTTTAACTAATCAGAATAAAGATTCACTTTGAAATTTGGCCAGTAAGTTCGACATATTTACTTTTCTTCTTTCCTCCATCTGTTGCTAAACATGTACCCTCATCAATAGAATACAGAATTAGTAGAAATTCAGCAAATGAAGAAGTATTTAATAAGCATAGCAATTTTTATAACACTGCCTTAAAAAACAGTGGATATAAAAACCCAGATATTAAATATGTAAAAGAGAAAAAGCAACCCCCGAAGAAAAAATAGAAATAGAAATATTATTTGGTACACACCCTCTTTCAACCAAATGACTAGTAGTAAATTGGGGTGAAAATTCTTCACGTTAATTTAGAGACACTTTCTGGAAAAGAATCAATTAAGTAAGATTTTCAATAAATATACTATCAAATTAAGTTACAGCTGTATAAGCACTCTGGAAAAAAAATCACAATAATAATATTTTAAAAAAACATAACAAAACTAATAAAAACAACCTAATAACGGAAAATAACAATTTAGACAAGAAAAAATATAATTGTAGAAACCCTATAGCCTACTATAAAACAGGTGCCTAACAAAATCAATTGTCTATCAATGTGAAATATCTTCAGCGGAAGACACTAGTAATGTAAAGATTTACCTAGGTCGTACTAAGAATGCACTAAAAAATGCATTTATCAACACACATCTTCGTTTAATAATAATAACTACAAAAATAGAACATCCCTATCAAAATATCATTGGTATCTAAAGGAAAAAAAAAACACCCACATTAAAGTGGAAAATTCTAAAAGAAGCTAAAACATGTAAGTCTTTAAATGACCCATGCTTGTTGTGTCTATACAAAAAAATTATATATTATTAGATCACTTAAGTATAAAAATCTATTAAACAAATGCAATGAAATAAATGTCATATGCAGACACTGCAACATGTTCACATTAGAATATAGATAAAAAAAATTATATTAATTAACATGCATATGCCCAATAATTCGCTTAATGAAAATAATAATTGATGAGATATTAAAATAAAATAAGTAAATTAGTAGATAAAATTTTTATATAAACAAATTTTCATAATAAATAAATAGATATTAGAAAGATGGGATAATGATAGCAGGAAGGAAATTAGAATAAAAAAATAGAAATGTTATTTATAAATTAAAGGTTTTGAAAAAATTAGAAATAAATAGGCACTAATAAGAAGAGTAAATTTAATCAAAAGCTTCCTTAAGTTTGAACAAAAATATAAAAAGTTCTTATCTTTCTTCATCCCTTTCCTGTTTTCTATAAGAAGAGGTCAAAATATGGAGAAAGCAGAAAGGACATTTTTGGTATTAGAATAGATACATCAAAGGTAATATGATGCAAGGAGAAGCAATAAAAAGAAAAAGAAAAAGTAAAAAAAATAAAATACAACTAGCTTAAAAGTAGGTTGACATTCTGTTAGGGAGAAAAAAGAAAAAAGAAAAAAATAAAGAAAAAATGTAAGTATATAGAAATTACTGGCCAAAATTTCAAAGTGAATCTTTATTCTGATTTGTTAAAAGGGACACACACATGAGTTTTATATCTCCCCACGTACATAAATAGCAAGTCTATGGTTTTTGTATTTAAATGGAAATGATTTCCACAGCCAACATCCAGCATTGCCTGATAATGAGATTTTATCTCGAAACATAGAAATTTCCATGTTGCAATGCACATTTAATTCATAATTATATATATATATATCATTTTATTCATAACTATTCTATTAGTTACTATTAGTTGCTTTGTTCAAGTACATTAAGTCATCCCACTCATTTTCAAGAACCATCATGTTATTTTTTAGTGGTATGAAAAATGGGTTCATATTTTTTAAGACGAAAAGAATATAGTCAATACAATCTTGGCTAACACCCAATGACTACATGGTTCTTGAAAATGACAAAGATTGTCAACAGTATTAACATAAGCTTTGGATAGTTTATCAACAATTTCAATCCCAATATACAACATTTTTATTCATAAACTGGAAAAATACAATAAAAATTTATTTATTATCTAAGTTTTTTGCTGTTCATTATCTATTTAACTTCTATTTATCTATCTTAGTCTGTTCATCTATCTATCTACCTATCTTCGTCTTTACATTCATCTATCTATTTTTCTTAGACTGTTCATCTATCTATCTATCTATCTATCTATCTATCTATCTATCTATCTATCTATCTTCGTCTTTACATTCATCTATCTATTTTTCTTAGACTGTTCATCTATCTATCTATCTATCTATCTATCTATCTATCTATCTATCTATCTATCTATCCTATTCATTTATTCATTATCTATCTATCTATCTATCTATCTATCTATCTATCTATCTATTTTTCTTACATTGTTCATCTATCTATCTTACTTTATTCATTATCTATCTATTTATCTATTATCTATTTATCTATCTATCTTACTTTATTTATTATCTATCTATCTATCTATCTATCTATCTATCTTAGTTTATTCATTATCTATCTATCTATCTATCTATCTATCTATCTATCTCCATTTATTCATTATCTATCTATCTATCTATCTATCTATCTATTTTTCTTAGATTGTTAATTATCTATCTATCTATCTATCTATCTATCTATCTATCTATCTATCTATCTATCTATCTATCTATCTATTTTTCTTAGATTGTTAATTATCTATCTATCTATCTATCTATCTATCTATCTATCTATCTATCTATCTATCTTAGTTTATTCACTATCTATCTATCTATCTATCTATCTATCTATCTATCTATCTATCTATCTATCTATCTATCTCCATTTATTCATTATCTATCTATCTATCTATCTATCTATCTATCTATCTATCTATCTATCCTTCTCACTCTGAGGAAATGGTGATGAAATAACAATTAATGACACAAAACCTTCCATTATTAACATTGTAAGTCTGTAAATTATTAAAATTAAAATTTTCTCAAAGTTGTTACTTAAAAAGTTTAAAATTCACAACAACAAAAAAAAAAAACAATGAGATTTTAATTCCATCATAATAATAGCTTCAAAATTCTGTTACCTGATAATTAATCCTTTCTTTAATTTAGAAAATTTTCAAAGACTTCATCAATGGTGTTGAATAATAGAAAGAAAAAAATCACCTAGAAAACAACGTGCCAATTTCTAAATTAGAATTTCTCAAGGATGTGACTTGTGATAAATTTCAGATAATAAAATCTTCAAAAATTTCCCAAGTCATTATTAACACTTATTTTGCCACATGATGCATACTGTATATCTTGTGTGCTGTTGCTAATTGATCTGATACTGATGCTCATTTATACCACCCTTTTATTAAATAGGTCTATTTTTAAATGCCATTTTCTTTTTTTATTGTAATGTTAATCCAGTATAAGTCCCAAGAGCCACACAATTGGTAAGTTGGTTTTGTAGAAGGCTATTCTGCCACATGATATATATACTGTAGATCTTGTGCTCTAGTGCTAATTGCTCCGACGCCAGTGCTCATTTATACCACCCTTTTATTAATTAGGTCTATTTTTAAATGCCATTTTCTTTTTTTATTGTAATGTTAATCCAGTATAAGTCCCAAGAGCCACACAATTGGTAAGTTGGTTTTGTAGAAGGCTATTCTGCCACATGATATATATACTGTAGATCTTGTGCTCTAGTGCTAATTGCTCCGACGCCAGTGCTCATTTATACCACCCTTTTATTAATTAGGTCTATTTTTAAATGCCATTTTCTTTTTTTTATAATAATGTTAATCCTGTATAAGTCCCAAGAGCCACTCAATTGGTAAGTTGGTTTTGTAGAAGGCTATTCTGCCACATGATATATATACTGTAGATCTTGTGCTCTAGTGCTAATTGCTCCGACGCCAGTGCTCATTTATACCACCCTTTTATTAAAAAGGTCTATTTTTAAATGCCATCTTCTTTTTTTATTGTAATGTTAATCCAGTATAAGTCCCAAGAGCCACACAATTGGTAAGTTGGTTTTGTAGAAGGCTATTCTGCCACATGATATATATACTGTAGATCTTGTGCACTAGTGCTAATTGCTCCGACGCCAGTGCTCATTTATACCACCTTTTTATTAATTAGGTCTATTTTTAAATGCCATTTTCTTTTTTTTATAATAATGTTAATCCTGTATAAGTCCCAAGAGCCACTCAATTGGTAAGTTGGTTTTGTAGAAGGCTATTCTGCCACATGATATATATACTGTAGATCTCGTGCACTAGTGCTAATTGCTCCGATGCTAGTGTTCATTTATACCACCCTTTTATTAAATAGGTCTATTTTTAAATGCCATTTTCTTTTTTTATAATAATGTTAATCCTGTATAAGTCCCAAGAGCCACTCAATTGGTAAGTTGGTTTTGTAGAAGGCTATTCTGCCACATGATATATATACTGTAGATCTTGTGCTCTAGTGCTAATTGCTCCGACGCCAGTGCTCATTTATACCACCCTTTTATTAATTAGGTCTATTTTTAAATGCCATTTTCTTTTTTTTATAATAATGTTAATCCTGTATAAGTCCCAAGAGCCACACAATTGGTAAGTTGGTTTTGTAGAAGGCTATTCTGCCACATGATATATATACTGTAGATCTTGTGCTCTAGTGCTAATTGCTCCGACGCCAGTGCTCATTTATACCACCCTTTTATTAATTAGGTCTATTTTTAAATGCCATTTTCTTTTTTTTATAATAATGTTAATCCTGTATAAGTCCCAAGAGCCACACAATTGGTAAGTTGGTTTTGTAGAAGGCTATTCTGCCACATGATATATATACTGTAGATCTTGTGCACTATTGCTAATTGATCTGATGTTTGTGCTCATTTATACCACCCTTTTATTAAATAGGTCTATTTTTAAATGCCATTTTCTTTTTTTATAATAATGTTAATCCAGTATAAGTCCCAAGAGCCACTCAATTGGTAGGTTGGTTTTGTAGAAGGATACTGAGTATACCATTGATCAAACATGTGAGTTTTTAAAGAAAATGGAAACAAAAAGTAAACTTATAATTAACCTCAAGAAGAAACAGTTGAGGCTTCTCGAAAACATAAAAATAGCTTGGCAAATCTGATATTTTACAGACAGATGGTAGGGGTTGAGGGACAGAGGAAAACTGCATGTAACATACTTGTGAAGCTTAAGTATGGCAGTATAGGGTTTAGAAGAAATAACAACAGACACAATTTATTAAAAGCTACAAAAAACGAGAAATTGTGGAGAGGCATGATTGCTTAAGTCCAGAATGAACACAGCACAAAAAAGACGAAGTACCTTGTGTAAATGGTTGATGGAACAGGGTTTAGGAGAGATAACAAAAAGGCAAAATTTATTAAAACCTACAAAGGACAGGAAATTGTGGAGAGCCATGATCGCTTAAGTCCAGATGGTACACAGCACAGAAAGAAGAAAAAACTTGTGCAAATGGTTGACGGAACAGGGTTTAGGAGAGATAACAAAAAGACAAAATTTATTAAGGGTTACAAAGGACAAGAAAGTGTGGAGAGCTATGATCGCTTAAGTCTAGACGTGACACAGCAAAGAAAAGAAGAATAACTTCATGTAAATGGTTGGTGGAACAAGGTTCAGGAGAGGTAACAAAAAGGCAAAATTTATTAAAACCTACAAAGGACAGGAAATTGTGGAGAGCCATGATCGCTTAAGTCCAGAAGGTACATGGCACAGAAAAGAAGAAAAACTTTGTGTAAATACTTTGTGGAACAGGGTTTAGGAGGGATAACAAAAGACAAAATTTATTAAAACCTACAAAGGACAGGAAATTGTGGAGAGCGATAATCGTCTAAATCCAGACGGTACACAGCACAGAAAAATGAAAAAACTTGTGTAAATGGTTGGCGGAACAGGGTTTAGGAGAGATAACAAAATGACAAAATTTATTAAGGGTTACAAAGGACAAGAAAGTGTGGAGAGCCATGAATGCTATGTTTTGTATTCAAAAATGTATTACTGGTAATCATTTTTTTTTCCCTTCAAAAATGTGTTATGGTAATAATGTTTTTCCTTCAAAAATTTATTGTTGGTAATATTTTTCCTTAAAGATGTATATTTCACTATAAAAGTTTATTTTTGTGTAAATATTTCTATAAAATGTATTTTTATACTTCCATAGTATTTCAACCCCAGTTTGGGGGTTAACTATTTGCCAATAGCTGGGTCCCTAACAGGTGCTACAACTCCGGGTTATGGTGGACCTGGAAACAATAGCAATTAAGAGCTAGTTCTGTGGTGGATAGGAAATTAAGAATTAAAAGCAACTTTCTTCTTAGTGTTTACAAAAATTCACAATGATATGTGAAATCCTGTTTTTGCCGAACAGAAAAAGCATTGTCCATGTGCTTAAAGAAAAAGTTGAAACCAGATTTTGCGAGTAAATGCTAAATTGATTTTCTCACCAATGGAAGTGATTTGCAAGACTAAAAAGAGTTAGCAATCCAGTGCGAAAAACTAAATGACTATGAAGGTTTAGTCAGTCAGATGGGAGCATCAAGAGAGATAACACACGAAAATGTAACAGGAGAAACTTCAAGCCAACCCGGACGTAAGGTTCTCTTTCTCCTTCTTTCTCGTGTGCTGATTCCTTTTACTTCTTCTTCTCCTTTCTCAACATTTCCATATACCTCATCTTATACTTAATAACAAACGGACATTTTAAGACTGAGCGAATACTTTAAAAGCACTCCTACCCCAACAAATGCTCATACATGCATACATAAATTCTTTTCAACAAATTACTACTACGAACATTTCTTCAACTCTTGATACCCTTAACTTTCTTATTGAACATTAATTTCTACCAATTCTTTTCTTTTAATAAATTTCTATTCAACCATACAAAATGTATACCTTATTCTTTCACACTGATTCACACATTCCAACCTGCTGATAACCTTCTGATGATTACAAATAAGCTGTAAGTTGTAGGGAGTTTGGTTATGTTTGACACAAGGCCAAATCAATAAACATTAGCCATCTCCCTATAGCTTCAGTTTCATGCTCCCCGCAACCTCCCAATCTATCTCTTCTCCCCATCCCCCACAACAGTCATAGGAAAAAAGCAGAACAAACCAGGTTCTTGGGTGGCAGCCGCTCTTGTAAAAGGTAACTTTGAATCCCAAACCAGCTTGGAGAGGACAGACTGGATTATACAGCTTTAGTTGGCAACCACTTAATCGCAAAGAAAACTGGCAATCTTCTGCAGGAAAAACTCCAAGCACTCTTTTTCGACATGCCTTGAGCCAGCATGGAAGAGCGGGCTCAAAAACTTAACACAAAAATCTGCAACAACGCTGAGTAAGTGACTGGTGATGATGAAGAGCATTCAAATGGACAGAAGATGACAATTGTGTCCGCATTTATATCTCTGAAGAGCGTAGTTGACAAGAAAGCAAGAAGTCAGAAGAGAGTTCAATAGGTGGGAAGTGCAAGAGAAGAAACTATCAAAATAGAACATGCAGTTACATATAGACTTTTTAACGATAAAATTATGTGATGTATCTGCCAGTTTTGTACTCTGCTTAAATTCCAAAAATTGAGTTACCGAAGAGGAAAGGTCAACAGAACAATTGCGATGGAAACATTCATAGAAATGGCACAGGGTAGTAAGAGTTCTATTTTTAACTGAATAAACTAATACTGCTGCCACATCTGGTCGGGTGCCCCTGCTATTCACCTCGAGGTTCTTGACAAAATCCAACAGAGAATCTGTAATGGGATCGATACCGACTTGGCAGCTTGGCTGCAGTCACTATCACACCGACATGTCATGCCTCTTCTATAAATACTTTCACGGCTTCTGATTCCAATGAACTTAGACCACTGGTGCCCACTAGGTATAAATTTACACAAGCTACTAAATTAGCAACTAGGTCCCGCCCTTTTACAGTGAAACCAATAAAATTTAACCGCATTTTCTACTCTAACAGCTTCTTTTCACACACTTCTCGCCTGTGGAATTCCCTTCCATATACTTGCTTCCCAGACAGCTACAATCTTCAGGAGTTTAAATGTAAGGTCAATAGACATCTCCTATCTCACTAACTTGCATCCATTCTCTCAAGCTCTTTTTTCCATCTACTCCACCCACATCCTCAGTATTCTCATCTGGCTGTTACCCTCCTCCTGACATTTCCTATAACTAACCCCCCTTTCTCATCACTTTCCCTTATGTAAGCCCCTATGCAACAGTGGCAGTAGTTTGGGGTGAAATGAATAAAATATATATATATATATATATATATATATATTGTTTCTTTTAAATAAGCATAAAAAAAACAATTCCTCAGTAGCAATTGAATTTCATTTTGATTTATAGAGTTGATATTTTACAAAAAAGTTTGTAGGGTTGATATTTTACAAAAAAAGGTTTTTAGAGTTGATATTTTATGAAAAATTTACCATGTTTTATTATTTTACACTGTTATTTATTATTTTTCATAGTTCATATCTATATATTACTTCATTATTCATTTAAATTTCAAACTAAACAAGGTAATAAAGTACCTAAGATGCAAGAGGGCTACTGAGAATGAAAGAAGCAGGAAAGACTTATTGAGAAGAGAGGACAATAAAAAACACAAGATTCAAGGAGACAGATGATGACAACTGATAGTGTGTGTAAATTATTAAAGATAGCAGTCGACAAGGAAAAAAAGAAGCAGGAAGAGAGTTCAACAGTTTGGGATTAAAAGGGAAGGAACTATTAAAATAGAACTTACAGTTACATCATTTAGATTTTTAAATACCATGGCTGACTCAAAAGCAAAAAGCCAGAAGAGAGTACCTCAGGTTGGAAGTGAAAGCGAAGGAACTATTAAAATAGAACTTATGGTTACATGATTTAAACTTTTGACAATCATGGCTGACTCAAAAGCAAGAAGCCAGAAGAAAGATCTTCAGGTTGTAAATGCAAAAGAAGGAACTATTAGTATAGAACTTGCAGTTACATTATTTAAAATTTTAAAGGTCATAGTTTGCCAGCAAGCTAGAAACTAGAATTGAGTTACACAGGTCGGAGGTATGAAAAAATAAACTGTTTGAATACTGTTACATCATTTAAATGTTTGAAGATCATAGCTTACAGGAAAGCAAAGAAGGGGAACTGAGTTCTACATGTTGGAAATGCAAAAGAAGGAACTATTAGAATAGAACTTGCTGTTACAGCATTTAAACTTTTAAAGAATATTTTTGGCATGAAGGCAAGTATTTGGAATCAAATTCCACAAGTTGAAAGTGTAAGAATTATTAGAATTGGCCTTAAGTTACATATAGCACTTTCAGCAATAAAATTATTGTTGCAGATCTTTGTTGACAATTTGTTGTGGAGTTGTGGCAAATCTTTGCCGCAAAGTTGTAGTGATCAGTTTGGTCTGGAAGTAAGACACGGAAAAGAAGATAGGTTTGAAACAGTGTATTAGTATAACAAGAGACAAGATATTGTCAATCAATTAAATGCCATACGTGATACATGCTTGGGCGATCATGTCTCAAAAGAGACATGACTGACTGGGCAGAAGATTATCCCGCAATAGGTTGCCATTGCTTTCTGCGGTAGACTGGTTGCCGACCAAGGCTATAGAACCCAATCTCTCCTGTTATTTGACTCATAGCTAGAGCAGGAAGAGATGTATTATATTTTTAAGTAATAATTAGTGGGAGATCAGTTTATTACTTCATAATAATATAAAATTGATCCCCCACTTTATGCCCAGTAAAAGCCTTAATCATGTTTCCAACTATTATATTCAGTCAGTCAGTTAAGTGCCATACATGATACACGCTTGGGCGATCATGTCTCGAAAGAGACATGACTGACTGGGCAGAAGATTATCCCGCAGTAGGTTGCCATTGCTTTCTATGGTAGACCGGTTGCCAACCAAGGCTATAGAACCCAATCTGTCCTGTTATTTGACCCATGACTGGAAGGAAGAGACGGATTAATACCTTTCTGTTAGGGCGCCGCTCCTATTTGACTACAAATGGACTGTTCCCATTGCTATATATAGCAATGGTGGATTCTCTACAGGTGAGTCGTAGAGAGTCACTTGAGAGTCTCTAATGAGTTACTGAAGAGTCAGTGTGAGTCAGTGAAGAGTTAGTCACACTTCCGGTGGCGTACCGGAAGTAATCACGTATACACACGTCTTACGACGGATTGGACTCTTGTATCTTTCCATTGTAAATATTACTAATCACTTCTGTACATACTAACCGTCTTTCCGCGGAATACAACTTATATTCTGATTCTGTTGTTGAGTTATTCATTTATACTTGGCGACATAACACTTTCCCAAGGGTATTTGCGCATAAGTGAATGCAATGAATTCGTTTGAAATTTGAACTCGGCCCCCGATTTCTCGTTCGATATCCAATAAAAATAAATAAGTCCGAGGTTATTGCCTGACTAGTAGCTGTCGTCAACTGCTGTACTTGACTGCTCATAACTGCTCTTCGTAACTGCTCACAAAATGTCACGCAGGTAATTTATATATAGCAAGAGGGACAGTTCATTCCTTGTAGAATGGTACCATAACAAATATTAAACGTAGCCCTCAGTCTAGAGCCTCACTTAAATTGATAATATTGTGTTACCAAAGAGGAAAGCTCATCAGAACAACTGCCAATAAAATATTTGTAGAAACAGAAATGAAATGAGAGTATTTTTAACTCGATAAAATTGAATTTTCTATTTTTCATCTCTTTTCAATTTGAATAAAAACACAAAAACCTCCCCAGAAATAATTTAATTATATTTTGATTTGTAGAGGTGATACTTTTGGGGAAAAATTGCTATGCTGCATAAAAGTGTCACGTAGCATTTTAGAAAAAAAAAAGTTAACAGATGAAATAGCAAGGACGCACATAAGAATCATTCAATTAAATTTAATCAATTTTATTTTATTTCCCCAAAATAATGCAGACGTTGTCTTGTATATAAATTTCTAATGTTAACTCTAATAAAAATGTAGATGTCGTCATGTAAGTTTTCAAATATCTAAGGTAGCAGGGAATATATTAAGAAAACTAATTTCGTTTATCTGAATAGTGCTAAAACTGTCTTACAGATCAATTTGTAAAAGTCCATTTTAAGAAAAACTTATTATAGGAATGAATTTGAAGTTTTACAATAAGTATACACTGAAAAAGAATTGAATACCGGGTATGAATCAATCTATTTATCTATCTCTGAATTATTAGCAATGAAATGACAATCAAACAACTATAGGAAAGCACAAGAAAAGATTTTAAGATTCGAATATATTGGAACGGATTTTGGTATTGGTATTCATGGAAATAAAAATTAATGTGAAATACATTTGAAATTATTTCATTATAGAAATGCATTTAAAATTATTTCTACTATAGAAAGAGCTGGAGATTATTCACAATTAGGACTGCCTCAAAAATAGTTTCACTATTAGGAAATGGTTTTACTATTAGGAATGCATTGGAAATGGTTTTACTATTAGGAATGCATTGGAAATGATTTTACTATTAGGACTGCCTCAAAAATAGTTTCATAATTAGGAATGCATTGGAAATGGTTTTACTATTAGGAATGCATTGGAAATAGTTTTACTATTAGGACTGCCTCAAAAATAGTTTCACTATTAGGAATGCATTGGAAATGGTTTTACTATTAGGAATGCATTTGAAATGGTTTTACTATTAGGACTGCCTCAAAAATAGTTTCACTATTAGGAATGCATTTGAAGTGGTTTTACTATTAGGAATTCATTGGAAGTGGTTTTACTATTAGGAATGCATTGGAAATGGTTTTACTATTAGGAATGCATTGGAAATAGTTTTACTATTAGGAATGCATTGGAAATGGTTTTACTATTAGGAATGCATTGGAAATGGTTTTACTATTAGGAATGCATTGGAAATAGTTTTACTATTAGGAATGCATTTGAAGTGGTTTTAGTATTAGGAATTCATTGGAAGTGGTTTTACTATTAGGAATGCATTTGAAGTGGTTTTACTATTAGGAATGCATTGGAAATAGTTTTACTATTAGGAATGCATTGGAAATGGTTTTACTATTAGGAATGCATTGGAAATAGTTTTACTATTAGGAATGCATTGGAAATGGTTTTACTATTAGGAAGGCATTGGAAATGGTTTTACTATTAGGAATGCATTGGAAATGGTTTTACTATTAGGAATGCATTGGAAATAGTTTTACTATTAGGAATGCATTGGAAATAGTTTTACTATTAGGAATGCATTGGAAATGGTTTTACTATTAGGAATGCATTGGAAATAGTTTTACTATTAGGAATGCATTGGAAATGGTTTTACTATTAGGACTGCCTCAAAAATAGTTTCACTATTAGGAATGCATTGGAAGTGGTTTTACTATTAGGAATGCATTGGAAGTGGTTTTACTATTAGGAATGCATTGGAAATGGTTTTACTATTAGGACTGCCTCAAAAATAGTTTCACTATTAGGAATGCATTGGAAGTGGTTTTACTATTAGGACTGCCTCAAAAATAGTTTCACTATTAGGAATGCATTGGAAGTGGTTTTACTATTAGGAAAGCATTGGAAGTGGTTTTACTATTAGGACTGCATTGGAAATGGTTTTACTATTAGGAATGCATTGAAAATGGTTTTACTATTAGGAATGCATGGAAGTGGTTTTACTATTAGGAATGCATTGGAAATGGTTTTACTATTAGGAATGCATTTGAAATGGTTTTACTATTAGGACTGCTTCAAAAATAGTTTCACTATTAGGAATGCATTTGAAGTGGTTTTACTATTAGGAATGCATTGGAAATGGTTTTACTATTAGGACTGCCTCAAAAATAGTTTCACTATTAGGAATGCATTGGAAGTGGTTTTACTATTAGGAATTCATTGGAAATAGTTTTACTATTAGGAATGCATTGGAAATAGTTTTACTATTAGGAATGCATTGGAAATGGTTTCACTATTAGGAATGCATTGGAAGTGGTTTTACTATTAGGAATGCATTGGAAATGGTTTTACTATTAGAACAGCATTAAAAATGTTTTCACTGTAAAGAATGCATGAAAAATAGTTTTAACATTAGGAATTCATTGGAAATGATTTTACTATTAGGACTGCATGGGAAATGGTTTTACTATTAGGAATGCTTTTCAAATGGTATCATTGTTAGGAATGCATTAGAAATGTTTTTACTATTAGGACTGCATTGGAAATGGTTTTATTATTAGTAAAGCATTGGAAATGGTATTACTATTATGACTGCATAGGAAATGGTCTTAAAATTAGGAAAGAATTGACAATAACTGTGCTATAAGGATTGTATTGGAAATTGTTTTAACATTAGGAATTAATTGGAAAGGTTTTACTATTAGAAATGCTTTATTATTAGGACTGCATTGGAAATGGTTTGAAAAATTAGGAGTGTATTGGCAATGGTTTTACTATTACGACTACAATTGTTTTAATATTAGGAATGCTTTGGAAAAGTTTTAATATAAGGAATGCATTGGAAATGCTTTTATTATTAGGACTGCATTGCAAGTAGTTTAACTATTAGGACTGCATTGTAAATGGTTTTATTATAAAAACTGCATTGGAAATTGTTTTACTATCAGGAATGGATTGGAAATGTGTTTACTATTAGGAATGCATTGGAAATGGTTTAACTATTAGGACTGCATTGGAAATGATTTTGCTATTAGGACTTCATTGGAAATGGTTTTGCTATCAGGACTGCATTGGAAATGGTTCTTCTATAAGGACAGCATTATAAAGGTTTTACTATTAGGAATGCATTGAAATTGGTTTTACTATTAAGAATGCAATGAAATTAGTTTTACTACTAGAAATGTATTGGAAATGGTTTTACTATTAGGAATGCATTGAAAACATCTTCACTATCTATTTGTCTGTTTCACATTTATTAAGAATGCACTGGAAATCAAATAACTATAGGAAAGCACTAGGACAGATTTTGCAATGTGAATATATTGGAACTGATTTTAAGGTTGATATGTAAGGAAATAAAATTAAACTGTGAAATACATTACAAATTATTTCATTATAGAAATGTATTTAAAATGATTTCTTTTATAAAAAATTATGGGAGATTATTTCACAATTAGGACTGCATGCGAAATTTTTTACTATTAAGAATGCATTGGAAATGGTTCTCCTATAAGGAATGCATTTGAAATGGGTTTATTATTAGGACTGCATTGCAAATAGTTTTACTATTAGGACTGCATTGTAAATGGTTTTATTATAAAACTGCATTGGAAACGGTTTTACTATTAGGAATGCGTTGGAAATGGTTTTACTATAACGAATGCATTGGATATGAGTTTATTATAAGGTATGTATTGGAAATGATTTTACTATTAGGATTTCATAGGAAATGGATTTACTATTAGGAAAGTATTAGGAATGGTTTTACTATTAGGAATGCGTTGGAAATGGTTTTACTTTAAAGAATGCATTGGATATGAGTTTATTATAAGGTATGTATTGGAAATGATTTTACCATTAGGATTATATTGAAAATGGTTTTACTATTAAGATTTCATAGGAAATGGATTTACTATTAGGAAAGTATTAGGAATGGTTTTACTATTAGGAATGCGTTGGAAATGGTTTTACTATTATGACTGCACTGGAAATGGTTTTACTTTAAAGAATGCATTGGAAATGGTTTTTTACTATGAGGAATATATTGGAAATGGTTTTACTATTAGGACTGTATTAGAAATAATTTTACTATTAGGAATGCAATGGATATGGTTTTACTATTAGGAATGTATTGGAAAAGTTTTAATATAAGGAATGCATTGGAAATGCTTTTATTATTAGGACTGCATTGGAAATGGTTTTATTATTATGACTACATTGGAAATGGTTTTACTATTAGGACTGCATTGGAAATGGTTTGATTAGTAGGAATGCAACAAAAATGGTTTTATTATTATGACTGCATTGAGAATGGTTTTTCTATTGGGACAAGATTTGAAATGTTTTTACTATTTGGAATGTATTGAAAATGTGTTTACTATTAGGAATGCATTGGAAATGGTTTTACTATTAAGAATGCATTTGATTTTCTTTTGCTATAGGACTGCATTGGAAGCGATTTTACTATTAAGATTGCATTGGAAATGGTTTTACTAGTAGGAATGCAATGGATGATTATTATTATGACGACATTAGAAATGGTTTTACTATTAGGAATGCATTGGAAATGTTTTTACTATGAGGAATTCATTGGAAATGATTTTACTATTAGGAATGCAATGAAAATGTTTTTTCTAGCATGACTGCATTGGTAATGGTTTTCCTATTAGGACTGCATTGGAAATGGTTTTCTTACTAGGAATGCATGGGAAATTGTTTTACCCATAGGAATGCATTAGAAATGGTTTTTACCATTAGAAATGCATTAGAAATGGTTTTACCATTAGGAATGCATTAGAAATGGTTTTACCATTAGGAATGCATTAGAAATGGTTTTTACCATTAGGAATGCATTAGAAATGGTTTTTACCATTAGGAATGCATTAGAAATGGTTTTAACATTAGGAATGCATTAGAAATAGTTTTACAGTAAGCATTGCATTGGAAATGATTTTACCATTAGGAATGCATTGGAAATGGTTTTACCATTAGGAATGCATTGGAATTGGTTTTTATTATTAGGAATGCATTGAAATTGGTTTTACTATGAGGACTATATTGGAAGTGGTTTTATTATTAAAAAGAAACAGGACAGACATTTTGAGCCGAAAGAACAATAAAAAAACACGAGATTCATGGAGGCAGTTGATGACGATTGATATTGAGTGTAAATTATTAAAGATCTTAGTCCACAGCATAAAAGAAGCAAGAAGAATGTTCAACATTTTGGAATTAAATTATTTTACTTTTAGGAAATGCATTCGTAACGATTTTATTATTAGAATGTTCACCGGGAGAAATTTTACTGCACAGCAACTTTACTGTATAAATTCTGTAGAGTTTAGAACTAATATATATATATATATATATATATATTCTTCATTAGAAAACAAGTTACTATGTGACCTAAATATCTGTCAGCTATAACTAGTATCGGCATTATCACTACTATTTCTACACACACACACACACACACACACACACACACACATATATATATATATATATATATATTAGTCATCCACATACAAGCCCATTTCACTGCATCACAGCTTATCAGTCTGGTTAGACATATCCACTTGCTTCTGGCCAGGATCGAAACTCGACCGATTTGGTGTTAGTCCGTGTCTCTACTCCCTAAGCCATCAGCGCATGGCATCAGAGAAGGGAAATTTTAACGTCTTGTATATAAGCAGTGTATACAGACGCCAGTCACCGAGAGTATATATATATATATATATATAGATTTATTTATAAATGGAAACCTATCTGTGTGTGTGTGTGTGTGTGTGTGTGTGTGTGTGTGTGTGTCCGTTACCTATAGACTCCGAAACGGCTGAACCGATTTTCTTGAAAATTGACACAGTTGTACTATAAGCGTCTGCGAGTGTTCTTAGCTAGGTTTTGTGTTTAGGTACCCCTGATAAATATTGAAAATTGATAATCGAAAAAATCGTGTTATAGAAGGAGTGGTCTGATTTTAATTGAATTTGATACACTCATAGACAAAGACATAAGAAATGATATTCAGAAGTTTCAAGGTTGCAGTTCTTACAATAGTGCAGAAATTCGATAATATATAAAAGCTTTCATTATACCCGAGCAACACCGGGCTATACTGCTAGTATATATATATATATATATATATATAAATATATATACACTGCTGGCCATAATTATTAGGCCACCCTAGTTTTTTAAAAGAAATGACGTATTTCATACTATTTTTAGCATTTATTGCCAAGTGGATAACTCTAAATGAAAATAGAGTGTTTTTTTTGTTAATACTGCACAATGATATGTGCATCAAATGAACTGTTCTGGTGTCCAGTTTTTGTCATCTCTTCCTGATACCAGTCTCTTCTTCTTATTGTCTGGCTTCTTGGCTACCCTGAAAAAAATTTGCAAAGTAATAATAACAAAAGAACCATTCTATTTTCATTTGTAATTCACTACTTGGCAATAAATACTAAAATTAGTATGAAATATATCATTTTTTATATATATATATATATATATATATATATATATATATATATATATATATACTACCGACCATAATCATTAGGCCACCCCAGTTTTAAAAAAAATGATATATTTCATACTAATTTTAGTATTTATTGCCAAGTAGTGAATTACAAATGAAAATAGAATGGTTCTTTTGTTATTATTACTTTGCAAATTTTTTGTATATATATATATATATATATATATATTTTTTTTTTTTTTAATCATATCACCCCAAGCAAGTCGATAACGCCACTGATGCGCAGGGGGCAAAGTAAGAGTAAAAAGATTGGAAAAGAGAAAGCCAGAAACCACATCTTAAACAGGGAACAAGGAGCCTCTTTACCTGTTCAATAGACGTGGGTGGAGTGTGAACCGGGTGATAGTTTAGTCTATCTACTCCAATTAATATATATTTCATTAATATCATTCGCTTTACTTTTGTATTTTATTCCAGTTTTTATCTATTCATTTATCTTTTCAATCACCTTCGTTTTTTCTTTAATCCAAAATATTACACTTATATCATTCGTTTTTTTTTCTTTAGTGATTTACATATCTACCGTATTCGGTACGATTTTCAATTTCATTAATAGGCATATTCCTTCATCCCTATGGAATGGTATCTTCCACATTGTAATTTATGTAGTTATTTTAGTATATTTAATGAATTTCTTTTCTTTATCTGGTCATTTAGCTATTTTAACCATTCATCTTCACATTAATATCACGAAAATCAATTTATTTTTTATTTTTATTTTTTTTCCGGATTTTACTTGAACCATTTACACGTTATCATCACTGGACATTCATTTATTTGTGGACGACCTTACTCTAGAAATTTTTCCTCTTCTCCTGTGCAACCAAAAACATCTTGCATTCCAATAACATAGCAAGCAGAGATTACTATGACACAGGCCGGGGCCTGATCAACCTTGGCTGGGTCAACCCGAGGAGAAGGTATGATGTTTGAAAAGGACCAAAACCGTCAATGACGTATTTTTCAAATATATATATAAGCCTTTTATTTAGTTGCTCTTGTGTTTGTACCAGTATTATTCTTTCTTGACTCAAAGTGTATAAAATATGTCTAATCCGAGAGCTTCCAGCTATTTATTTTAGATTTTTAACTGAATGTGTATGTTTTTATGCATATATCTGAAGTTACAGGAACTTCCAAATAAAGCGAGCACATTGTGGCTATGTTTATAGTTAATGTTACTGAATGCTGGCTTCTGCAAAACATTAGTAGAAAATAGATTATATAATTGCCTCATCCACATGTAAAAATATATTACTAAAACTAAAAAGATCCCATAACTACAGAAACATATATAAACACACACACTCACTTAAAAATAAAAATCACATTGATAATGGCTAAAAGAATAACCGAAAATGCCATCATAATCTTTACTGTCATCAGTTCTCTTTATTGCCATTAATTTTCCTTACTGCCATGAATTTCCCATACTGCCATTAATTTTCCTTACTGCCATTAATTTTCCTTACTGCTATTAGTTTTTTTATTGCCATTAATTTTCCTTACTGCCATGAATTTTCCATACTGCCATTAGTTTTCTTTATTGCCATTAAATTTCCTCACTGCCATTAATTTTCAAAATAAATAAAAAAAACTGAATCTTCCATTTTTTTTCAAATTTCCAACTTCTAAAACTATATAAGTCTTAGATGCAGAAAATGTCTATAGATCAATTGATCGATTTGTTTGTTTAAAGACATATCAACTCCTTATAGGTCATTTGATGCCAAGATACCTTGGAAGCTTTTAAGTAATATAAATATGAATACTATCCTGATTTCACAATTGAATACATGATAGATGATACTAAGCTTATGTGCATATACATATGTGTGTGGACATGATTGCTAGACAGTGCTATGTGTGTTTTATGTTGTTGTTTTATTGAAGTTATATTTTGGAATCCAGTTTGATTTCTTTAGGAATTTGTATCATATTATATGGACTAATGTCATGAAAGAGTTCTTTCATGTTGGTTGGTTAGTTGATTTTGTTTAGAGGCATATCAACCTCTATGGGTTATTTAGTGCCAGAATTTAAATATTTCATATGCAATTTTATGGCTTTAGCTTCATATGCAATTTTATGCAATGAAAGTAATTGTTTTGTTGAAGTTATGTTTGGAAATATAGTTTAACTAGCAGTATAGCCCGGCATTGCTCGGGTGTAATGAAAGCTTTAAAACTAATCCATGGTCCTGGAGCTCAGACTCAGCCTAAAGAATATTTGTGTGAAGTTTGGTGAGAATCAGATAAAAATTGTGGATTTGTATAAAGGACATACAGACAGATAAACAGACACACACACAAACACCTTGCCTTTTATATATATATATATATTATTGATTTTCTGCATTATTGTAAGAACTGCAACCTTGAAACTTCTGAATATCGTTAGTTATATCTTTGTTTATGAGTGTATCAAATTTTATTAAAATCGGACCTCTCCTTCTATAACCCGATTTTTTCGATTATCAATTTTCAATATTTATCGGGGCTACCTCAACACAAAACCTAGCTAAGAACACTTGCAGACGCTTATAGTACAACTGTAAATTTTCAAGAAAATCGGTTCAGCCATTTAGGAGCCTATAGGTAACAGACACACACACACACACACACAGACACACACACACACACACACACAGACAAAGTTCCATTTATAAATAAGTTTAGATTTCTTTAAGAAATTTTAAGATATTATATAAATTAATATTATTAAAGATTATTTCATGTTGGTTGGTTGATTCTGTTTAGGGTATCTGTGGGTTATTTAATGTTGAAATGTATATATTTTTTGCACAATTTTATGGCTTCAGTTACATATGCAATTTTATGTAATAAAAGTAATTTTTTTTGTTGAAGTTATATTTGTGAATAAAGTTTGATTTCTTTAATAAATTGTAGGATATTATATGGCCTAATATCATGAAAGAGTTATTTCATGTTGGTTGGTTGGTTGGTTGATTTTGTTTAGAGGCATATCAACCTCTATGGGTTATTTAATGTCAAAATGTATATATTTTTTGCGCAATTTTATGCCTTCATCTAGAGCAAAACTGTACTGATGATCATTTTATTTAAACAATTCATTGTTATGTCATTTTGCTTTAAAAATATATTTTTATACTTTTATATGGTTTTGTTTTTATTTGGGGTTGGGGGTTGCTCATAGCTGGGACCCTATCTGTTGCTACCATCCCAGGTTAGAGCGACCCTGGGAACAACGGCAATTAAGAGATGGTTACACCTTCCTCAAAGCCACCAACCTTTTGATTAATTATGTTGCCTTACTGCCAGCTGTAGTTTATTGTCCTACCCAGGACTCTGTCTATAGATCTCATTCCAAAAAATAAGTAGAAACAAATGATAAATACATTCTCTATTTAAAATCAACACAAACATTTATTTACAGCAGGATAATAGATCTTTGAAAAATATGCTTTTTGAGAGGATCAGAGAAAACATAGAATCTTGTAAACTTAACATAACAGAACAAGAGTCAAGAGAGTTGATAAAGGGTAAAACCTTACTTAAAGGATAGAAAGACATAAAATTGTGGCTAGCCATGACTGCTGTGTCAATCTTCTCCAGTGCAAAGTTCTTTTATTGGGATTTAACTTCCTCCAGAATCAATTGGTCAATGAGAGAAACACATTTTTGTGACAGTTGGTGCCTTTTTCAGAAAACATTTCTCTTCTGCTTGTTTTGTTGCCTTGCCTTTTAAGAATGACATCAGGAGTAGGCATGTTATTAGTCTATAGTTGCTCATCTGTGTTCCTATTTCAGCGTTAATGATTTTGTGTATGCATTGAAATTTTGCGTCTTCATTTCATATCACCAATTTTATGAGAACTATAACAAGGTTAATAGCCAGACTAATTGAATTTGTAATTATTAATGATCACTAAATTGAATTTGATAGCTGGCCACACAGATATCTTAATGTCTGTTGTCAACAGAGATTTTAATCACAATGAAAGCAGATTATCTTTCCACAGTCGTGTGTGCTTATGCACTTTTTTTTTATCAATCGATAGCCAGTTCAATTAAATGCGACTAATACACTGGAGAAATTATTCTGATATATTTATGTTGTTTTAGTAATAGATGAGAAATCAGGTGTGTGGGTGGGGGGATCTGTTTGGCTGTTTCTTATTAACTTTGACAGTATAAAAAATAAGTAAATGACAGACAAATAGAAAAATGCAAAGGAGGAAAAGGAAGTGGAACAAAAAAGAGTCAATAAGGAAAATAAAGAAAGAAACAAGAGTCATTTGTCATATACTGACTAGAAAGAAAGAAAGAAAGAAAGAAAGAAAGAAAGAAAGAAAGAAAGAAAGAATGGGTGACCAGAATGAAAAGCAACAAAAATAAAGGCCGGAATAGAAAGAAAGAAAGAAAGAAAGAAAGAAAGAAAGAAAGAAAGAAAGAAAGAGGAAGAGATCTGATGTACTGAAAAGAAAGTAAGAAAGAAGAAAAATAAAAAAGAAAGGAAAGGGAAAATTTTTATGTATTGGTAAAAAGAAAAGAAAAGGTAATGACATGAAAGTATCAAGGATGGAAAGAAAGAAAGAAAGAAAGAAAGAAAGAAAGAAAGAAAGAAAGAAAGAAAGAATGGGTGACCAGAATGAAAAGCAACAAAAATAAAGGCCGGAATAGAAAGAAAGAAAGAAAGAAAGAAAGAAAGAAAGAAAGAAAGAAAGAAAGAAAGGGTGACCAGAATGAAAAGCAACAAAAATAAAGGCTGGAATATTAAGAAATGAGAATAAGAAGGAAAGAATTTAATATAGTACATATTATACAAGAAAATAAGGTGAATAGAAAGGAAAGAAGAAAGAAAGGGAAAGATTATTTTATGCTGGTAAAAAGAGAAAGAAAGAAACAAAGAAAGAGAAAGAAACTTAATATAAGAAAGTAAGAAGTAAGAAAAGGAAAGCTTTTTAATATACTGGTAAAAAGAAAAAGAAAAAATGAAGAAAGAGAAATCGGCTTAATATTCTGACATGACAGAATGAAGGAAAGTAATAAAAAAACATTAAATATTAACATACTAGTAAAAATGAAACGAAATAAAAGATGAAGAAAGATTTCTGTTATATCAAGTAGAAATGAAAGAAAAATGAATGAAAGAATTGCAAAAAAAAAAAATTAAGAAAAGTTATAGAAAAAATGATGAAAACTCTTTATCACAATGGTTGAAAAAGAAAATGTTACAGATAGAAAGAAACAATGAAAGAACAGAAATTAACATACTGGCTGAAAAAAAAAGAAAGAAAGAAAGAATGATTAACGATCTTAGACAAGAAGGAAAAAGAATAAAAGAAAAATGAATTGCAGTAAGAAGGAAGAGGAAGAAATAAATAAGATCTGTTATTTTTTATTTTAATCGTTTCACCCCATGAAAGGCGGTAACGCCACTGATGCGCAGGGGGCTACATAAGAGTAAAAGATTACATAGGAGGAAAGTAAAAGAAAAAGACGAACCAGTTACAGGGGGTGTCAGAGAAGGGAGCAAGAGAAGGATGGGAATACAGGTGTAATGACAGTTGCAAAGTTAGAGAGAATGGAAAAGATATACAGGGTGATGTAGAAAGAACTAGAGTCAAGTGGTTACGAGATGGGTATTGACATTGCATTCAAATTCCTGGAGGTTGTAGCCCTCAGGAAAGCAAGAATGTGGAAGAGAGTTCCGTAGGCAGAAAGTGCGAGAAAAGAAGATGATGAAGTAGAATTGTCGTCTGCATTTGGTGGATCTAACTGTGAATGGGTGGGACCCAGTTCCCAGCCTGGTTGCACGTGTGACACGATAACTAGGCATATATGTATTTTATTATAATAGATTAAAATAGAAAATGGTTAAGAATAGAAAATAGTTTAAAAACATATTTAACAAAAGTGAAAAAGAACAGGAAAAAATAAATAAATAAACGCTTTTTCTTTTATGAGGAAAATTGTGGAAGAGACAACGGTATCCGATTACTGTTTTAAATCCTACCACTCTTCCGGTAAATATTTGACTCAGTGATTTAATGTGATAAAGAGATAAAGTTCAGGAGGTGGGTTTTCGAATGACCCGGTCAAAGGCTGTCCTTTACTGTATCTTGACCGCACATTAAGAATTTTCCGGCGGAAGCTTTATTAAGATAAAAAAAAAAGATAACTGAAATTTCAGACTTACAGTCGCCAATGTTTATCACCGGTGGTCTAAAGCATTTCCGGATTTCCGGATTTCAGGATTCATTTTAAATAAATAGAAGTTAGTGAGTTTGAGGTGAGTCCAGCCGGGCGCGTGCTTGAAGTAGGAATCTCCGTTCGTCTTGTTTCGGTCAGTTCGGATTTGTTGATCTCCATTAATTAGAGTTAGAGCTGTGTGTCACATTCGCCTGCCCCAACCGAAAAAGGTTGCTCTAGTCTAAACGAAATAAAGCATCCTTTCAACTCATCCAAGTTGTGGAAGTTCGTTCCTTATAGTTTAATCTTGTACCCCCAGCTTGAGGCTCCGACATTTTCAACAAACCCCCGGCAAACATCACAGCGTGGAGAACGGCCGCCGGAGAAAATTGTTAGGACGGTCCGTTGGGTGTTACACACGAGTAAACTTCTGCGTCAGAGGCATTTTAAATATAAAGGAAAGAAAAAAAAAGAATGAAAGAAAAAGAGTATTGCATTAGAAAGAAAAACAAATAAAGAAAGGATGAATGAATCAATGGATCAATCAAAAAAAAAATGCCCCCTTTCCACCAATACGTTTTGTACAAATAAATTTTCCAAACCGTCCTTCTTCATAATATGTCCCAGATATTTCAACTGTCTTTTTCTGGTTCTAAATATCAGCTACTTTCATTTTCTTTAGATCTTCACTGTTGTTCACACGTTCTGTTCCATGGTATCCTCAGCATCCGTCTGTAGAACTACATTTCTGTGGCTTCTAGTCTCTTTTTCATCTGTGAGACAATTATCCAGCATTCACAGCCAAAAAGAATGATAGATATTTCTAACAAAGAATTTCAGTACACGTTCCTTTATTTCAAACGAAATAATGTCTTAATATATTGCTTAATTTCTGGAAGGCATATTTCGCATTTCTTTTTCACCTTTTAGTCTCTTCGTCTGTTTTTATCACACTGTAGTGAGTACAAAATAATAATAACAACTTTAACCCACCCCCTTCAAATTTGGGCGAGCTGAGGAAAAATAAGAAATTCGCAAGGCTATGTGAAATTTTCGGTGGACCAATGAAAACCTTGTCTTCACTTAAATTATTTGAAGAAAATGAAAGAAAAGAAACGAAAGTAGCGATCCTATGCGAAAGTATTTTTTGGTATAAATGAGGAGAAAATTTAAATTAACACGATAAGAGTGTCTGAAATCATGTGTAAGGTTTCGTTTTTGTTCACGCGTAAAGCGATCCAATTTTCGCCAGTGTTGAATTACTTGCGAAATATATTATCGGCCTTAACCAAGCACGTGGCATTTCAAAGAATTTCCCTTCAACAATCCAAGAAAGCTAAATGTTTCAAACTGCCTACTTTTAAACGTACACCCTTCTGAAAATTATTCGGAACAAAACGAATAATGTCTTCGAAGAATCTTTCACGCTTTCCCAGATCACGTATACGTAGTGTCTTGGAGTAGTTTTTCTCTTCCGACTGCATTTCCCTTTATGTCTTGAAATGACATAGATAGATAGATAGATAGATAGATAGATAGATAGATAGATAGATAGATAGATAGATAGATAGATAGATCCTCGTGCAAATCGATTGAAACAAAACGAATAATGTCTTCCCAGAATCTTTCACACTTCCCCTGATCACGTATACGTCGTCTCTTGCAGTTGTTTTTCTCTTCAGACTGCATTTTCCTTTATGTTTTGAAATAAGATAGATAGATAGATAGATAGATAGATAATGAATAGACATAGATAGATAGATAGATAGATAGATAGATAGATAGATAATGAAGGACATAGATAGATAGATAGATAGATAGATAGATAGATAGATAGATAATGAATAGACATAGATAGATAGATAGATAGATAGATAGATAGATAGATAATGAATAGATAGATAGATAGATAGATAGATAGATAGATAGATAATGAATAGACATAGATAGATAATGAATAGATAGATAGATAGATAGATAGATAGATAGATAGATAGATAGATAGATAAAGAATATAGATAGATAGATAGATAGATAGATAGATAGATAGATAATGAACAGACATAGATAGATAGATAAAGAATATAGATCGATAAATAGATAGATAGATAGATAGAGAGAGAATGAATAGATAGATAGATAGATAGAGAAGACAGATCGATAAATAGATAGATAGATAGATAGATAGATAGATAGATAGCTGAATACATAGATAGATAGATAAAGAAATATAGATCGATAAATAGATAGATAGATAGATAGATAGATAATGAACAGATAGATAGATAGATAAAGAATGACTGATAAATAGATAGATAGATAGATAGATAGATAGATAATGAACAGACAGATAGATAGATAAAGAATATAGATCGATAGATAGATAGATAGATAGATAGATAGATAGATAGATAGATAGATAGATAATGAAATAGACATAGATAGATAGATAGATAAATAAATAGATAGATAGATAAATAGATAGATAGATAGATAGATAGATAATGAACAGACATAGATAGATAGATAGATAAAGAAAGAGAGATATAAATAGATAGATAGATAGATAGATAGATAGATAGATAGATAAGAACAGACAGATAGATAGATAGATAAAGAATATAGATAGATAAATAGATAGATAGATTAGATAGATAGATAATACACACAGATAGATAGATAGATAGATAGATAGATAGATAGATAGATAGATAGATAAAGAAGATAGATAGATAGACATAGACAGATAGATAAGGAATAGATATATAGATAGATAGATAGATAATGAATAGATAGATAGCTAGTTAATGAATAGACATAGATATATATATATAGATAGATAGAGAGTTAGATAATGAATAGATATGTAGATAGATAGATAGATAAATAGATAGATAGATAATGAATAGATATATATAATGATAGATAGATAGATAAATAATGAATAGACATAGATAGATAGATAGAGAGATAGATCATGAATAGACATAGATAGATAGATAGATAGATCCTGAATAGACATAGATAGATAGATAGATCATGAATAGACATAGATAGATAGATAGATCATGAATACACATAGATAGATAGATAGATAGATAGATAGATAGATAGATAGATAGATAGATGATAGACCAATAGATAGATAGATAGATAGATAGATAGATAGATAGATGAATAGACATAGATAGATAGATAGATAGATAGATAGATAGATAGATAGATAGATAGATAGATGAATAGACATAGATAGATAGATAGACATAGATAGATAGATAGATAGATGAATAGACATAGATAGATAGATAGACATAGATAGATAGATGAATAGACATAGATAGATAGATAGATAGATAGACATAGATAGATAGACATAGATAGATAGATAGATAGATAGATAGATGAATAGGCATAGATAGATAGATAGATAGATGAATAGGCATAGATAGATAGATAGATAGATAGATAGATAGATAGATAGATAGATAGATAGATAGATGAATAGACATAGATAGATAGATAGATAGATAGATAGATAGATAGATGAATAGACATAGATAGATAGATAGATGAATAGACATAGATAGATAGATGAATAGACATAGATAGATAGATAGATGAATAGACATAGATAGATAGATAATGAATAGACATAGATAGATAGATAGATAGATAGATAGATAATGAATAGATATAGATAGATAGATAATGAATAGATATAGATAGATAGATAATGAATAGATATAGATAGATAGATAATGAATAGATATAGATAGATAGATAATGAATGGATATAGATAGATAGATAATGAATAGACAGATAGATAGATAATGAATTGACATAGATAGATAGATAATGAATTGACATAGATAGATAGATAATGAATAGACATAGATAGATAGATAATGAATAGACATAGATAGATAGATAATGAATAGACATAGATAGATAGATAGATAATGAATAGACATAGATAGATAGATAATGAATAGACATAGATAGATAGATAATGAATAGACATAGATAGATAGATAATGAATAGACATAGATAGATAGATAGATAGATAGATAGATAGATAGATAGATAGATATAGATAGATAGATAGATAGATAGATAGATATAGATAGATAGATAGATAGATAGATAGATAGATAGATAGATAGATAGATAGATAGATAGATAGATAGATAGATAGATAGATAGATAAAGAATATAGATAGATAGATAGATAGAAAGATAGATAAAGAATATAGATAGATAGATAGATAGAAAGATAGATAATGAACAGACATAGATAGATAGATAAAGAATATAGATCGATAAATAGATAGATAGATAGATAGATAGATAGATAGATAATGAACAGACATAGATAGATAGATAAAGAATATAGATCGATAAATAGATAGATAGATAGATAGATAGATAATGAACAGACATAGATAGATAGATAAAGAATATAGATCGATAAATAAATAGATAGATAGATAGATAGATAGATAATGAACAGACATAGATAGATAGATAAAGAATATAGATCGATAGATAGATAGATAGATAGATAGATAATGAACAGACATAGATAGATAGATAGATAAAGAATATAGATAGATAAATAGATAGATAGATAGATAGATAATGAACAGACATAGATAGATAGATAGATAAAGAATATAGATAGATAAATAGATAGATAGATAGATAGATAATGAACAGACATAGATAGATAGATAGATAAAGAATATAGATAGATAAATAGATAGATAGATAGATAGATAGATAATGAATAGACACAGACAGATAGATAGATAGATAGATAGATAGATAGATAGATAGATAGATAGATAGATAGATAAAGAAGATAGATAGATAGACATAGACAGATAGATAAGGAATAGATATATAGATAGATAGATAGATAATGAATAGATAGATAGCTAGTTAATGAATAGACATAGATATATATAGATAGATAGATAGAGAGTTAGATAATGAATAGATATGTAGATAGATAGATAGATAAATAGATAGATAAATAATGAATAGACATAGATAGATAGATAGATAGATAGATAGATAGATAGATAGATAGATAGATAGATCATGAATAGACATAGATAGATAGATAGATAGATCATGAATAGACATAGATAGATAGATAGATAGATCCTGAATAGACATAGATAGATAGATAGATCAAGAATAGATAGATAGATAGATAGATCAAGAATACACATAGATAGATAGATAGATAGATAGATAGATAGGTAGAATAGAGATAGATAGATAGATAGATAGATAGATAGATAGATAAGATAGATAGATGAATAGACATAGATAGATACATAGATAGATAGATAGATAGATAGATAGATGAATAGACATAGATAGATAGATAGATAGATAGATAGATAGATGAATAGACATAGATAGATAGATAGACATAGATAGATAGATAGATGAATAGATAGATAGATAGATAGATAGATAGATAGATAGATGAATAGACATAGATAGATAGATAGACATAGATAGATAGATGAATAGACATAGATAGATAGATAGATAGATAGATAGATAGATAGATAGATAGATAGATAGATAGATAGATAGATAGATAGATAGATAGATAGATGAATGAAGATAGATAGATAGATAGATAGATAGATGAATAGATAGATAGATAGATAGATAGATAGATAGATAGATAGATAGATAGATAGATAGATAGATACATAGATAGATGGATACATAGATAGATAGATAGATGAATAGATGATAGATAGATAGATAGATAGATAGATAGATAGATAGATGAATAGAGATAGATAGATGAATAGATAGATAGATAGATAGATAGATAGATAGATAGATGAATAGATAGATAGATAGATAGATGAATAGACAGATAGATAGATAGATAGATAGATGAATAGAGATAGATAGATAGATGAATGGATAGATAGATAGATAGATAGATGAATAGACATAGATAGATAGATAGATAGATAGATAGATAGATAGATGAATAGACATAGATAGATAGATAGATAGATGAATAGATATAGATAGATAGATAGATAGATGAATAGATGTATAGATAGATAGATAGATAGATCTATCAATAGATAGATAGATAGATAGATAGATAATGAATGACATAGATAGATAGATAGGCAGGCAGAGAGAGAGAGAGACTCAGAGAGATAGATAGATACACAGTAGCTTGTTTGTTTCTAGATAGATAGATGAATGAACAGACAGAGAGAGATGGATAGATAGAAGATAGATAGATAGATAGATAATGAATAGATAGATAGATAGATAGATAGATAGATAGATAGATAGATGAGAATAGATAGATAGATAGATGATGAATAGGCATAGATAGATAGATAGATAGATAATGAGTAGACTGAGATAGATAGATAGATAGATAGATAGATAGATAATGATAGACTGAGATAGATAGATAGATAGATAGATAGATAGATAGATAGATATGAATAGACTGAGATAGATAGATAGATAGATAGATAGATAGATAGACTGAGATAGATAGATAGATAGATAGATAGATAATGAATAGACTGAGATAGATAGATAGATAGATAATGAATAGACTGAGATAGATAGATAGATAGATAGATAGATAGATAGATAGATAGATAAGAATAGACTGAGATAAGATAGATAGATAGATAGATAGATAGATAGATAGATAGATAGATAGATAATGAATAGACTAGATAAGATAGATAGATAGATAGATAGATAGATAGATAGATAATGAATAGACTGAGATAGATAGATAGATAGATAGATAGATAGATAGATAGATAGATAGATAATGAATTGGTTGATAGATAGATAGATAGATAGATAGATAGATAGATAGATAGATAGATAGATAGATAGCAACAGCCGCAGATTCCAACACAACGACTGGGACACATGATATCGATTATTCAAACTGCATTTATTCCTTTGCGCGTCTCGAAGTCGCAAAGATGATTTTGTTACTTCAATTAACCACGCTTCACTGACTGCGTAGGGATACACAGTGTTGACTTCCTCCATTCAGAATAGCTGCCATTCAAAACCGTATAAACACGGCAATGGGCAAGTGTTAGACACTCTCCACGCGTCTCTGTCGACAACGGCTTGTTGCGCTGTTTGAAAAAGAACATAATAGAAAAGGCATTCAAACATGATGAAATACAAGGTTATTTTTTCTTCTTTTTCTTCTTTTTTTTTTCTTTCTTTTTGTAGAATTTTTTCCTTTTCTGGTGTTTATATTTTCTTTTTTATGATTTTTTTTTCTGTTTGGTCCCCTATATTTCCTTATTTGGTCCTTTGATTTTTATTTTTTGGGCCTTTTTTTCATTATTTGGTATTTATTCTCTCTATTTTCTCTTAGTTTTTTTTTTCTTCCATTATCCCTTTTTTTTTTATTTTGACCCTTATTCTTCTTTTTTTCATTTTTTTTTTAGCCCTTGTATTTTTGGAGGTAGGGGCTTTCCTCCCCCCTTTTTTTTTGTTTTATAGTTCTTATTTCTTTATTTACTTTTTCCTTTTTGGGGGATTATTTTTTCTTTTGTTTTTTGTAATTTTTGTATTTTTTCATTTTTTTTTTATTATTATTTTATTCTTTTTGGCTTTTTATTTTTTTATTTTACTTTTTTAATCCATTTTCCTTTTATTTGTGGCCCTTATTTTTCCTGTGTAACACTTTTTCGTTGTTTTTTGTCTTTTTGTTTTTCTTTCCTTTTTTTAATTCTTATTTTTCCCTTTTTTATCCTCGTTTTTGCTTTTTTCTTTCTATTTTTTCCCATTTTTTTACTATTTTGTTCCTTATTTTTCAGTTTTATCCCTTTTAGATCCTATTTTTCATTGTTTTAGTCATTTCTTTTCTTTTTAGGGTCCTTTTTGTTGCTTTTTTTCTTGTTTTCTCTTTTTTATTCTTCATTTTTTTTTTTGTCACTATTTTTCTCTTTTGTCGATCCATTTTCTAATTTTATCGTCCATTTTTTCCTTTATTTTTCTCCTTTTTGTCCCCTTTTTTTTCCTTATTTCGTTTTTTTTTCTTTTGTGTTCTTAGTTTTCGGTCTTTTTTTTTTTTGTCGTTTCTTATTATTTATTCTTCGTCCCTTTTTAAACTTTTTTGGCCACTTTTTTTACTTTTTTTTAGTCCTACTTCCCATTTTTTTTTCTTATTTTGGTATTTTGTTCATTAATTTTCATTTTTGGAGTTCATATCCTTTTTTGGCCCTTACTTTATCTTTTTTTCTACGTTTTATCATTATTTTGTCTTTTTTGGTTCCCTTTTATTATTATTATTATTTTTTCTTGTTTAGGACCTTTTTTTCATTATTTTATATTTTTTCTTCCTTCGGTACCTATTTATCCTTCTTTTTAATCCATTTTACAATGTGTAGTCCTGTTTTTTTTTTTTCCTTTATTTTTTTCTTTTTGCTTTTTTTTTCATATTTGGGGTTCTGCTTTTTATTTGGGGGCCACTTTTTCCGTCTTTTGGAGCCCCTTTTTATCTTTTGTTTAGACATTTGTATAAGTTATCCGTATTCATGAAAATTTTAACTTTTTCTTATTCGAGTTCCATGTGTATCATATGGATGGTGGTGCTATGAAGAGCCGATCGAGATGAGAAATAAGAGACGAATTATATATAGATATATATATATATTAGAAAAAGAAATAGCGTTGTTCCAACGAGAGAAATTGGTATAAAAAGTGTGAGAGGCCGTGAACATTTTGTTTAAAGTGTATATTTATTGTTGTTGTTATTATACATGTTATGATACTTTAAGTGTCCATAATGGTATTTTGTGACGATACACGTGTTTCGAGTCCAAAGTTGACCCTCTTCAGGCGAATAAACCTGTGGCTTTACGTATCGAGTTCCTTTTGTTTCTGGGGGCCAAGGTTGTCACGTTTGTCGCTCGGATCTTCCGTCAGCAAGGACAATTCATTCTGACACCGTTTTCTGTTTGTTTGTTTGTTTGTTTGTTTACCTCTCGTCTTGCTGCGACGTCTTTCTTGTTACTGTTTTTTATTCTGTTTTATTTTATTTTCCCTTCTCTTTCATTCTTGTGCTTTCGAGCATAGATTATGCTTCCTTTTGTTTTAATTTCCTGTCCTTTATCACGCCCTACCGTTTTTTATCCACTCTCGGCCACGTGATAAGGCCACATGAGCGAGATTGTCCTTTGGCGGGATCTTCAGATTATTCCTGTTGGTCCCCGTATCCACACGCACGTGTCGCCTCTCCACCGTTTCATATAACTTTGGTATGTTGATTTCATTCTTCTTAGCCCTTCCATCTCCTTTGTATTGTAAACTCATTATTGTGACACAACGAATAGTTGTTGCCTCTTTATCTCTGTGTTGTTCGTTCTTCTAGCCCCAAAATAGATATTTTAAAAAAGAAATAAGGACCCTTTTGTTCAGAATTTGCTCAGCTGCTTGGTCATGCCTTTACCATGCCCAATGTTGTAATTTCCTATTTCTTGATATAAAAGCTGAGCTGCTTTTCCAAATTTGTTGCCTTGCTAAATTTAAAAACGCTTTTACTGCTATATCAGGCCTTCTCATGGCTGCTGGTAGGAGTGATTAGCCATTCCTTTTCTTCTTTGTTCTCGCTTGCTCCCTTCCCTGTTTCTAGCCTTTCTTTTTCTCTCTTTATTTCTGTCTTCGTCGTCGCAATGGACTCATCTTTGTTTTGTTCATTTTCCTTTCAGATTTTTTACCTAATTCGAGAAATAAAATCTTTCGTTTTTCAATGAAATCCGTCTGTGTGTTCTTGCAAATTTGAGTTTAAATTGGTTGTCTAAAGTAAGATGCTTTTCGGCATTTTGTTCAGGGCAGCACAAAGGTGTTTATAAATAAGTAAGTTAAAAATAATTTTTTTAAAAAAATGAATAAATCAATAAAATAAAATAAATCAAATGTTGGCCGGCTAAAATGTTTGTGATTTCTCACTTCAGCACGTGTATAAATGGATAAGCAGATAAATAAATAAATAGATGAATGAATCAAGTGCTTACCCCAATTTGAAATGATTTTGGTTTGAGGCTCCCTCATTCGTACGTTAAAATTATCTCATATATTACATTTGTAAACAAGTTATTACGCGACCTACAAATGGAAAATATTCAAAAGTACCACAATATAATTGTATTGAACACTTTTTAATACAAATGTGCATTGTTTTAATTTTATTATGACTAAAAACTAAGTAATTAATATATATATATATATATATATATATATATATATATATATATATATATATATATAGGATACGTATGGATGTAATAAGATTAGGTATTCAAAAAACACTATTTTTAAAAAAGTGGTCAATACAAAGTAGAGCTAATAATATTTATCTAGAATTTATAACATAAATATATTATAATATCACTACAAAAGTAGCTATTTTGTTTCGACACTACCCGGGGTTTGGATAGTTTTTAACCTTTTAAAACTGTGGGGTTCCAGAACACCCGGATTAAATAGGAAGATTTTAATGCGAGAATTTCGCTCCACAAAAAATACATAAATTTTGAGAAAAGACAGCGCAATAAGAAATGCAGCATAAAAATATGAAAATTTTGTATTTGACAATATATATACAATATAAACAATTTGTAAAATTTGTGTATTTTCTATTTAATAGAAGTGTGTCTTTTATATTTGCATGAATTTTGGTTGAATATAAAAGTGCCTGAACGAAGTGTTTGAACGAAAGTTGGTTGAGTATGAAAGTGTTGGTTTTGAGTCTGTAATTAAACAGAGTAGTAGCCCAATGTTTCTTTCCTTTTTATGTATCAGTCGTTAAGTAGGTGAAAAATGAAAGTGTTTCAAATTGTGTTGAAAAGGAGTGTGAATGAGAATTCCCGAGGGGTGAGAGAGAGAGAGAGAGAGAGAGAGAGAGAGAGAGAGAGAGAGTCAAACGGAGTTAGTAGTAATTGGTTGTGTAATGTGTAAAACGATGAATCAGGAGAAGTAACACAGACTTACTAAGTTAAGTAGAACTTAGTAAGTCTGTGTTACTTCTTCTTTCTTGTTGCTGAGATGTGTGAAAGTTTTATGGCCGTTGCAGGTGTTTCCTCTCTTCTTTCCGTTCGTAACGGTTGAGTGGGCGAAGGATTAGTTTGTCGGCACTGGTCTCTTTGATGTAGGCGCATATCGGAATGTGTTTATTTGACACTGCGTGGCTAACTGACAGATCGACTGTTTGCTCTCACTAACCCTCTTTGACTGACTAACTCGACTGACTGCTTGGTTGAGTGACGGATCGACCGAACTGCTGTCTCTGGCTGACTCTCTTGACTGACTGACTGACTGACTGACTGACTGACTGACTGACTTAAATATTGAATTCTGGCCCCAGAACGATTTTTTCTTTAGGTTTAAAAAAAATGTTTTGCTGACATATTTTGAATATCTCGATTTGTTAACCAGTCAGGATCTAGAGTATCACTTTTCACACTGACTTGTGAGAAAAGCATTTAGCCGTTTGGATCCACTTTTGCAGGTGTGCAATTTTAATTTGGGTCTTTCCCAAATGTTGTAGCCGTTTGAATTTGATTTTGCGGATGTGCAATTTATTTTGTGTTTTTTTTAGTTAGTTAATGGTCGATATAGGATTTGTATCCTATAAAACTCTTGAAATAAATATCATAACTTGATAAGACACAAGTAGTGTCGAAACAAAATAGCTACTTTTGTAGTGATATTATAACATATTCATGTTATAAATTCTAAATAACTATTATATATATATATATATATATATATATATATATAACACAAACTGATAACTATACTCGTTTCGAAAAACCCTCCGCTTATCTACATGGGAGGAAAAAAATAGTTGTAAAAAAAGAAAGAGCGAAGCACATTAACATCAGCCAAAGGGAATCGGACTAAGTCGCACGTAGCCTAATAATAATAAAAAAAACTGAGACGAGTAATCAAGTAACAAAAAAGCGCTCAGTACTTAAGCAGAGCAGAATAAATAAAGTAAACCTAATGAGCCAACAAACCTACGTATATATATATATATATATATATATATATATATATAAAGTAAAGTACACCTAGTGAGCCAACAAACCTATCAAGGTTTCACCTAAGCGGATCGTCAGAGCCAGCGTTCCCTGACGATCCGCTTAGGTGAAACCTTGGTAGGTTTGTTGGCTCACTAGGTGTACTTTACTTTATATATATATATATATATATATATATATATATATATATATATATATATAGTAAAGTTTTGTAATTTGCTTGAAGCATTGTGTAAAATAGTTATATGGGTTATGTCTTGAAAGCTGTCACAATGCGTTGAGTAAAATATAAGGTAAAGAAATGTTTGGCTGCTGCTGTGTGTGTGTGTGTGTGTGTGTGTGTGTGTGTGTGTGTGTGTGTGTGTGTGTTCTAGTTGGGGCCTTTTTGGTCTGATGATATCAGTCTGTTTGTATGTGTAGTTTTTCTTAGTGTGATCTGACCCTTTCCTTGACTCTTTGACCGGGCTGATCAATTTCATTACTGTTGTTTTATCTATCTGATTTATCTGGTGGTGTGTGCGTGTCCGTGACTGTGTCATGTGTGCGTGTCTATGTGCGCGTAGTTATTGTACCAGCCAGAAATAGCCATTCTTTGAAAGGCCGTGAAGACACTCGGACAGACAAAAGCTTCTCTGCTATTCTGAAGAAAATGAGATTTTGATCTCGAAATATTAATGTTTAATAAATAGGTAATACCCAAACATCTCGACCTTCTTTTATTTTACTCAACGCATTGAGACAGCCTTCAAGACATAACCCATATATATATATATATATATATATATATATATATATATATATATATATATATATATTATTATTATTATTATTATTATTATTATTATTATTATTATTCAGGGTACGATTTTTATTAAACTTATGTTGAAAGGGATGTCACTAGTTTGTTTATATCGAGGAGGAAGGATTCTAAATATTTTTAAGAATAAAAACTTAAAATTAAAAACAAAAAATTAACAACTAAGAAAGTAAAATAAAAGATAGAAAAAGATAGATTAAAGAAAGAAAAATAAAAAATAATAAATGTTAAATAATAAATAATTAAAAATAATTTTTTTAAATTTAAATCTTTTAGAAAATTAAAAAAAAGAAAGCAGTAAAATGAAAAAAATAAACACGTACAGATATACGCACACTTACACATGCATGTATGCATAAATACTCATACGTATGAACAGACAGTTTTTCGATTTTAATAATTATTTTCGGTATTAGCATTGCTAAAGTTGAGGTCGCTGTGAATTATAAATCGAACGTGCTAATATATTTGTTTATTAAATGTATAATTTAGTTAATTTTTTACCGAAACTCAAAAATGGAGTAGGAAGCAAAAATTGTGAGAGAAAAAAAAAAAACGAAAAAATATTATAAAAATCGCATGTTGAAGTGGATATCACCAGGTTTATTTATTTCTAAGAATTAAAAATTAGAAATAAAATAAAAAAAATATATATATAAAAAAGAAAAATGAAAGAAAAAATAAGAAATAATAATTGATAAATTAAAAAATAAAAATCAGTAAAATTATATAAAATAAAATGAAATAAATAAATACGAACAGATATATGCACAAACAAATACAAAAGACAAAAAGCACATACGCATGTTTGTTTACATGAACACACACATACACATGCATGTGTGTGAACACACACATACGAAAAGATATATATATATATATATATATATATATATATATATATATATATATATATACTGTTAAATATAAGAGACAATGAATGTCTATTATGTTTAATCATGAGCCGTTCTAAACGTCGTATTTTGGCTTTAATTTCAGTTGAAAATAAAGACAAAAGTTCTCCAAAATTTGGATAATTTTTTATTAATTTGGTTCTAAGCTTTCGGCTCACATGAACCATCTTCAGAGAGGTTATTAAGACGGTAACACAATAACATCCACCATCACCGACGATTTTATCTTATGTTGACATAAAACTCCTCTAAGCAACGGCAATAGCTACCAAAAATAACAAAAGCAGTTCGCAAAATTGTAATGCGGTTCTATGACATCACACCGCGTGATAGCGAGAAATGACAACAGAACCATGTATTCAAATGCAATGTAATGTGTTATGACCGATAATCTATATATATATATATATATATATATATATATATATATATATATATATTCATTATAAGTTATAGTTTAGAACACGTACAAATTATAATTTACTACAAAAGTGTATATTTTGTTTCGACATCGAAAAAACAATGTCTCATCAGGTAGTTAATAATAAGTAATAATTATGTTATGGCGCCGCCCCTATTTGACTACATAATGGACTGTTCCCATTGCTATATATAGCAATGGTGGATTCTCTACATGAAGAGTCGTACAGAGTCTCTGGACGACTCTACGACACTGTCAGCTCTCTGACTTCGGGCGGGGGGCGCTCTCTGCTTCCGAGCAGAGAGCATTAACCCAGTCGTGGTTCCGCCGAAGGGTAGAGACACGACTGGGCAAAAATAGACAGATATTTTTTGGCTGGGCCATATAGCCCGGAAATCCCAGTCCAAACTGACCATGTGTCACATGTTGCCCTTACTGGGAGGGACAACTCAACAATAATGAGTCGTACAGAGTCGATGGACGACTCTACGACACTGTCAGTTCTCTGCCTTCGGGCGGGGGGCTCTCTCTGCTTCCGAGCGGAGAGCATTAACCCAGTCGTGGTTCCGCCGAAGGGTAGAGACACGACTGGGCAAAAATAGACAGATATTTTTTGGCTGGGCCATATAGCCCGGAAATCCCAGTCCAAACTGACCATGTGTCACATGTTGCCCTTACTGGGAGGGACAACTCAACAATAATGAGTCGTACAGAGTTGATGGACGACTCTACGACACTGTCAGTTCTCTGCCTTCGGGCGGGGGGCTCTCTCTGCTTCCGAGCGCAGAGCATTAACCCAGTCGTGGTTCCGCCGAAGGGTAGAGACACGACTGGGCAAAAATAGACAGATATTTTTTGGCTGGGCCATATAGCCCGGAAATCCCAGTCCAAACTGACCATGTGTCACATGTTGCCCTTACTGGGAGGGACAACTCAACAATAATGAGTCGTACAGAGTCGATGGACGACTCTACGACACTGTCAGTTCTTTGCCTTCGGGCGGGGGGCTCTCTCTGCTTCCGAGCGGAGAGCATTAACCCAGTCGTGGTTCCGCCGAAGGGTAGAGACACGACTGGGCAAAAATAGACAGATATTTTTTGGCTGGGCCATATAGCCCGGAAATCCCAGTCCAAACTGACCATGTGTCACATGTTTCCCTTACTGGGAGGGACAACTCAACAATAATGAGTCGTACAGAGTCGATGGACGACTCTACGACACTGTCAGTTCTCTGCCTTCGGGCGGGGCGCTCTCTCTGCTTCCGAGCGGAGAGCATTAACCCAGTCGTGGTTCCGCCGAAGGGTAGAGACACGACTGGGCAAAAATAGACAGATATTTTTTGGCTGGGCCATATAGCCCGGAAATCCCAGTCCAAACTGACCATGTGTCACATGTTGCCCTTACTGGGAGGGACAACTCAACAATAATGAGTCGTACAGAGTTGATGGACGACTCTACGACACTGTCAGTTCTCTGCCTTCGGGCGGGGGGCTCTCTCTGCTTCCGAGCGCAGAGCATTAACCCAGTCGTGGTTCCGCCGAAGGGTAGAGACACGACTGGGCAAAAATAGACAGATATTTTTTGGCTGGGCCATATAGCCCGGAAATCCCAGTCCAAACTGACCATGTGTCACATGTTGCCCTTACTGGGAGGGACAACTCAACAATAATGAGTCGTACAGAGTCGATGGACGACTCTACGACACTGTCAGTTCTTTGCCTTCGGGCGGGGGGGCTCTCTCTGCTTCCGAGCGGAGAGCATTAACCCAGTCGTGGTTCCGCCGAAGGGTAGAGACACGACTGGGCAAAAATAGACAGATATTTTTTGGCTGGGCCATATAGCCCGGAAATCCCAGTCCAAACTGACCATGTGTCACATGTTTCCCTTACTGGGAGGGACAACTCAACAATAATGAGTCGTACAGAGTCGATGGACGACTCTACGACACTGTCAGTTCTTTGCCTTCGGGCGGGGGGGCTCTCTCTGCTTCCGAGCGGAGAGCATTAACCCAGTCGTGGTTCCGCCGAAGGGTAGAGACACGACTGGGCAAAAATAGACAGATATTTTTTGGCTGGGCCATATAGCACGGAAATCCCAGTCCAAACTGACCATGTGTCACATGTTGCCCTTACTGGGAGGGACAACTCAACAATAATGAGTCGTACAGAGTCGCTGGACGACTCTACGACACTGTCAGTTCTCTGCCTTCGGGCGGGGGGCTCTCTCTGCTTCCGAGCGGAGAGCATTAACCCAGTCGTGGTTCCGCTGAAGGGTAGAAGGACGACTGGGCAAAAATAGACAGACGTTTTTTGGCCGGCCCATTTAACACTGAAATCCCAGTCCAAACTGACCATGTGTCACATGTTGCCCTTACTGGGAGGGACAACTCAACAATAATGAGTCGTACAGAGTCGATGGACGACTCTACGACACTGTCAGTTCTCTGCCTTCGGGCGGGGGGCTCTCTCTGCTTCCGAGCGGAGAGCATTAACCCAGTCGTGGTTCCGCCGAAGGGTAGAGACACGACTGGGCAAAAATAGACAGATATTTTCTGGCTGGGCCATATAGCCCGGAAATCCCAGTCCAAACTGACCATGTGTCACATGTTTCCCTTACTGGGAGGGACAACTCAACAATAATGAGTCGTACAGAGTCGATGGACGACTCTACGACACTGTCAGTTCTCTGCCTTCGGGCGGGGCGCTCTCTCTGCTTCCGAGCGGAGAGCATTAACCCAGTCGTGGTTCCGCCGAAGGGTAGAGACACGACTGGGCAAAAATAGACAGATATTTTTTGGCTGGGCCATATAGCACGGAAATCCCAGTCCAAACTGACCATGTGTCACATGTTGCCCTTACTGGGAGGGACAACTCAACAATAATGAGTCGTACAGAGTCGCTGGACGACTCTACGACACTGTCAGTTCTCTGCCTTCGGGCGGGGGGCTCTCTCTGCTTCCGAGCGGAGAGCATTAACCCAGTCGTGGTTCCGCTGAAGGGTAGAAGGACGACTGGGCAAAAATAGACAGACGTTTTTTGGCGGCCCATTTAACACGGAAATCCCAGTCCAAACTGACCATGTGTCACATGTTGCCCTTACTGGGAGGGACAACTCAACAATAATGAGTCGTACAGAGTCGATGGACGACTCTACGACACTGTCAGTTCTCTGCCTTCGGGCGGGGGGCTCTCTCTGCTTCCGAGCGGAGAGCATTAACCCAGTCGTGGTTCCGCCGAAGGGTAGAGACACGACTGGGCAAAAATAGACAGATATTTTTTGGCTGGGCCATATAGCCCGGAAATCCCAGTCCAAACTGACCATGTGTCACATGTTGCCCTTACTGGGAGGGACAACTCAACAATAATGAGTCGTACAGAGTCGATGGACGACTCTACGACACTGTCAGTTCTCTGCCTTCGGGCGGGGGGCTCTCTCTGCTTCCGAGCGGAGAGCATTAACCCAGTCGTGGTTCCGCCGAAGGGTAGAGACACGACTGGGCAAAAATAGACAGATATTTTTTGGCTGGGCCATATAGCACGGAAATCCCAGTCCAAACTGACCATGTGTCACATGTTGCCCTTACTGGGAGGGACAACTCAACAATAATGAGTCGTACAGAGTCGCTGGACGACTCTACGACACTGTCAGTTCTCTGCCTTCGGGCGGGGGGCTCTCTCTGCTTCCGAGCGGAGAGCATTAACCCAGTCGTGGTTCCGCTGAAGGGTAGAAGGACGACTGGGCAAAAATAGACAGACGTTTTTTGGCCGGCCCATTTAACACGGAAATCCCAGTCCAAACTGACCATGTGTCACATGTTGCCCTTACTGGGAGGGACAACTCAACAATAATGAGTCGTACAGAGTCGCTGGACGACTCTACGACACTGTCAGTGCTCTGCCTTCGGGCGGGGGGCGCTCTCTGCTTCCGAGCAGAGAGCAGTAACCCAGTCGTGGTTCCGCCGAAGGGTAGAGACACGGCTGGGCAAAAATAGACAGATATTTTTTGGCTGGGCCATATAGCCCGGAAATCCCAGATATAAACTGACCATGTGTCATATGTTGCCCTTACTGGGAGGGACGACTAAATAATGAGTCGTACCGAGTCGCTCGACGACTCTACGACACTGTCAGCTCTCTGCCTTCGAGCGGATGGGGGGCGCTCTCTGCTTCCGACTAGAGAGCAGTAACCCAGTCGTGGTTCCGCCGAAGGATAGAGACACGACTGGGCAAAATAGACAGATATTTTTTGGCTGGGCCATATAGCCCGGAAATCCCATATATAAACTTGACCATGTGTCACATGTTGCCCTTACTGGGAGGGACAACTCAATAATGAGTCGTACGGAGTCACTAGACTGACGACTCTACGACACTGTCAGCTCTCTGCTTCCGAGCGGAGAGCATTAACCCAGTCGTGGTTCCGCTGAAGGGTAGAAGGACGACTGGGCAAAAATAGACAGACGTTTTTTGGCCCAGATATAAACTGACCAGATATAAACTGACCATGTGTCGTATGTTACTGGGAGGGACGACTAAATAATGAGTCGTACGGACTCTCTAGACTGACGATTCTACGATACTGCCAGCCCTCTGCCTTCGGGTAGAGGGCGCTCTTTGCTTCCGAGCAGAGAGCAATAACCCAGTCGTGGTTCCGCCGAAGGGTAGAAGCACGACTGGGCAAAAATAGACAGACATTTTTTGGCAGGGCCATATAGCCCTGAAAGCCCAGATATAAACTGACCATGTGTCATATGTTGCCCTTACTGGCAGGGACGACTAAATAATGAGTCGTACAGAGTCACTGACGACTCTACGACATTGTCAGCACTCTGCCTTCGGGTAGAGGGCGCTCTCTGCTCGGAAGCAGAGAGCAATAACCCAGTCGTGGTTCCGCCGAAGGGTAGAAGCACGACAGGGGAATAATAGACAGACATTTTTGACCGGGCCATATAGCCCGGAAATCCTAGATATAAACTGACCATGTGTCATATGTTGCCCTTACTGGGAGGGACGACTAAATAATGAGTCGTACGGAGTCGTACAGAGTCGTAGAGTGTCAATTGAGAGTCAGTGCGAGAGTTAGTCACACTTCCGGTGGCGTACCGGAAGTAATCACGTATACACACGTCTTACGACGGATTGGACTCTTGTATCTTTCTATTTTAAATAGTACTAATCACTTCTGTACATACTAACCGTCTTTCCGCGGAATACAACTTATATTCTGATTCTGTTGTTGAGTTATTCATTTATACTTGGCGACATAACAAATTATAAGGTAGTTAATAATAAGTAATAATGATTAACTAAATAATAAGTAATAATGATTAACTAAATAATAATAATGATTAACTAAATAATAAGTAATAATGATTAACTAAATAATAATAATGATTAACTAAATAATAAGTAATAATGATTAACTAAACAATAATAATGATTAACTAAATAATAAGTAATAATGATTAACTAAATAATAATAATGATTAACTAAATAATAAGTAATAATGATTAACTAAATAATAAGTAATAATGATTAACTAAATAATAAGTAATAATGATTAACTACCTGATGAGATTTCTTTTGTTCAATAATTTGAGGTTATTTAGGTGTTTTAATATTATAAGTTTTTTCTAAAAGGCATAAAGTTACATCAATTTCTTATTCCATTGTAAGAATTGATTTTCACGATGATTTCCCAAATAATAGTTAGGGTTTTGGTTTTATTTTTTAAAAACCAAAATATATATTTAGGCGTTTTTTAAAATACATATTTTGTTTTTTAAAAATAGCAACGAAAATCCAACTATTTTAATTATTTATCTGGGAACGTCGGGGTCGCCAATTTATAGCGGCAATAGAAGGCTGGGAGGAAATCTCTTTGAACTTTCCGCAAAATATAAATGCGCTCGGCAGATCTGGGGTTTTTAGAATTAAAGTTATCTTTTGAATATGAGTACAACGGACGTTAAATGTTCATGGCAATAGAATGCTGAAAAGAGAATTAATGCTTAGGAATGTGTGAGCGTTGTAAGTAAGGAATGTCTTTGATGTTTTCGCTCCTTAGGTCAGTAGGTAGTTTTGAGACAGCAAAAGAGAAGATGAGAGAGAGGTATGGGAGGCTAGGATAGTAAGCCGCTTGACTTAGGTCAAGAGGATATTGATTACATAACTCTCTCTCTCTCTCTCTCTCTCTCTCTCTCGGTCGGTCTGTCTGTCGATGCTTTCTGTATCGGCTTTTATTTCGACTTTTTGGATCGCAGGTGAACATTTGGAAATTCATATCCGTATTTGATTCTGGGCTTCCCATTGGCCGATAAATAACATTCGCGTAGGCTCGCGAACTGGAAATTTAATATTTAATTAATTTATATTTTTCAACCGGAACATCTGCGCGAGGCCAGCTGCTCACCGTCGAGTTTTGGTCATTTGCTTTTTGGTTGTGAGGGTGCAAACATCCGGTGCCTCGCTTTTGTTCGGTCGGCATCACCACATTTACACTATTTAAATTTATATTTGTATTTGTTCGGTCTGTTATCTTCATCTTTGTTTCCATATTCACAAAGTTTTGTCCGTTCTGCGCTCCGGCCTTCTTAAGGTATTTGGAATTTCGAACTGAACCCTTGTATATCACAAGCCAACATTCACCGTATAGTGTTTCAGCTTCAACTCCCACCACCTATACAGTGTAAAGAAAGAGGTAGTCCGCTGCTTACAACATCGATCCAAAGTCATAAGTGGCGACACAGAGATATATGAACAAGAAATGGCCAGCATAAGCAGTATCCTGCAATGTAATAACTATCCTGGGTACATGGCAACAGTTCCAACAAACTGGAACTGAACGGCGCAAGAGGAAACAGCCTCGGTCTGCCTACCCTATGTGAGGGATTACTGGAAAAATACAAAGGATCTGTGATCTATATAACATGAGGACATCCTTCAAAAAAGGTTCAACACTTCGTAGGTAACCTTTCCGAGTAAGATCTCCCATAGATAATAACATGATTAAGGGCCGTATATACGCCATTTCATGCATTTGCGGTAAGTAATATCAAAGAGAAACTTGTGCCCCCCTTAAAATAAGACTACAGGAACATCGTAAAGCATTAGCACGAGAAGAAATTTAAAAAAAACAGGTGTAGCTGAACGCATATTGGGGGGAAAGGGGAGATCAGCGCCCCTTGTAATAATAACAGACAAAGAATACCACTGAAAAATACGAAAACTTAAAGAATCAGCGCATATGCTAAGTCACAAAATCTCCTTAGTCGGCCAAGCATAGAAATAAATACAATATGGTGATCACTGTAGCGAAAAACAATAACAAAAACAACAAAATTGTAGTATGAGCTCCGGTAAAAAACAAAATGTTACTACGACATAATGTTTAAAAAATTATGAACTGATGTTCTCAAGGACACATGGCCCATTAAAAAAATATATTAACAGCTTTTGAACTAAGAATTACAAAAAAAAAAAAAAAGAGACAGAATAAATATTAACAGTATTTTCCGCCCCCGCTAAAAAATACATATATAAATTTGGAAATACGGTTATTGACCAATAAACTTCTGAGTTTAGTAAATTTAAATTTTAGCTCTGCGATCAGTTTTACTCATAAATACCGTAGCTTAAGTTAACAAGTTAGTTTCCAGTTTGTCAATAAACCATTGACCAGGAAGACAGGCAATACTGATTACTCACCTTTCGTATAATTATTGAGCTATATATATTCTTATAGATATCTTCTGGCTTTTAAAGTATATTATACAAACACGGAAAACATACGAGTAAAAATATATAAACAAAGCGAATTGTAGTAGCACAGATTGAGAATCTGTTAACCGAAATTCTTGGGACCGGAAGTGCGTCAATATTTTTTCCAGATTTTGGAATACAGGCTATTTAATCTGTATATAGCCTATATAAAATGAGTCTGCTTGAGAATGGAACCCATGCATGAACAAGATATCCCTTTACATTTCATAGCACAACTTATACAAAATATAATTAATTTTGTGTACATACAGATACAGTTAATGACGCTTGTCATGTAATGCTCACATAAAATTTAATTTGTGAAATTAAGATTTCACATAAAAATAATGTTTATTACTTTCTGTATATGTACAAAAAACATTATCACTACTTACAAAAATATATATAAATGTAAGACTGTTTTTGATATTTTGGATAATATCTTTACTGAGCTTGAAACACTTGGTAAGTGTTGGGGCGCTCTCCAACTTTGTCTACAGTAATGGAATGTTCTAAGCACTACATAAAGGAGTGTTGATAATACCTCGGGGTAGACCTCGGAAGTCAGCCGAGTGAACAAGCCAGTCGAGTATTTCCGATATTGGACCGGAAGTATTCTATTGGTCAGACTCTTACGTCTCACGACAATACGTTCTACTAAAACCTTGTTCTGTATTTTACTAACGACCTCTTTTTAAATACTTCTCTTCCTGGTAATACACCAACTTTATACAATTACGTTGTTTGTATTGATTTCACAATAATTCTTACATGCAACATAACAGTAAGTAATCCACGAATGAAGGTGTTGCTGTGATGATCGCTACCAAAAAAAGAAAAAAAAAAGACTGACACCAACATAGGCTCCATAGCTGGGTTAGGGAACCTCTACTCAGAACAGATAATCGTACTTACAACAGCTGCACATCACCCAGGAAACTTCCTAGAGCTTTCTGAATCTTTCCCTTTGTGGCAAGTCATATCAATACCTAAAAAACTTTCGGATTTTGAAGTTTCGAATAAAGGATACTCAACCTGCAGTACAAATAAGCAACTGACTGATTTGCCTGCTGCTGTAATCACACAAACATTTACACGCATATATAAAACAACGTAAATACGTGATTCTCACATAAAGTAATCGCATACATCATTTCACACATCCTAACGCAATTAATTTCATTTGTGTCTAAAAAATATATATATATTTCGTTGGACTTGGCTTGCGAGGAACATTCTAACTTGTTTCTTTCAACTTGATTACTTTTATGCTCAATAATCAAGCAGGTACAGAAATTTAAATACTTGGGGAGGGTTCTAACAGAAGACAGAAAGCGCGACAGTGAGATCCGACGGCGAACTGACATGGCCAAAATGCATTCCAGAAGCTGAGTAGAGTATTAAGAGACTGGAAAATTTATCTGGAAACGAAGAAGAGAGTACTGCATTGCTATATGATGACTGTTCTTCAGTCTGGCAGTGAATACTGGACAATCTCATCAAAGATGAAGGAGAGACCTTAGGCACACGAAATGTGATTCTACAGAATGACGCCAAGGATGGCATGGACCAAACATGTGAACAACGATGAGATTTTGGGGAGGATGGAAACAAAAAGGAAATTAATACTTAATATCAGTAATAGTCAGCTGAAGTTCCTGTGACATGTAATGAGAAAGAAGGGCTTGGAGAATCTGATACTCAGAGGTCAGATAAATGAAAAGAGATACAGGGGAAAGCAACGCGTAACATACTCGATGGGCTTGAACAAGTAGATGGCTTAGGTCCTGAAGGAACACGGTACATAGAAGAACAAAATTATTTAAATTTGTAGAAATGTGTTTGAAGATTATTTATTTTCTTCGCTTTTCGCGCTCTTTTTCCTTTACACGAATATATATACATATATATGTATGTTGATTATGTGTGTGTATTTGCATATGTGAGTTTTAATGTACGTGTGTGCGCGTATATATTTGTCTACCAATCAACTTAAACTGTCGAAACACCAAAGAACAAAGACAGACATATCTCGCGGGTAAAAGACTCAAATTCACGGGGTCTGAGAACCGACTTTCTAATAGCCAACTACATAAGATGAGACTGAGAAAGTTTTCTTCTCCTTACGGACGACGCTACTCGTCTCTTTTTGCGTTTTTTTTTTTTGTTTTTTTTTTTGCGTTTCTTTTTTTTTGTTTTTTTAGTGGGGGTATTTTTTTTTTTTTAATAAACTGCTTCTCAGTTGATACAGAGAATGAGCGAGAGTTGCTACATTTTTCTGTAAGTCCTGGTCAAAACGTTATTCCATTAGGGACATACGGGGACTGTTATTATATCGGAGAGTACACGAGATCTTCGTTCGCTCGTCTCGTCGGCGGGGAGGGGGAGATCGTTTACCTGATTATATTTATGGGACTTGTGAAAAGTAAAAATCGAAGTCCTCCTCCGGATTCAGTCACTAAATTGAACTGATCTTAACAAAAAAAAAAAAAAAATTGAAAAAAATGAAGAAAAGAAAATCGAACGCTATTGGCGAAAATGTACCGACATTTATTGTTTGCTAAGAACTTTTGTAACAATAAGCATATATATATATATATATATATATATATATATATATAAAGAAAACGTAAGAAGAAAGGCGCTGGGCGTGAGAAAGTATCGACCTATTGATTCTAATTGATCAGTTCAAACAGAAGACGATCAAATAATTAAGGATTCAATTTGTCTTCATTAGTTTCGTTGGCAAAAGTAAAGGTTTTCAGGCCAACACGGACATAAATGTGTTGATTGCGTCAAGACTTGTAATGTTTGTTACTCTATCTATCTATCTATCTATCTATCTATCTATCTATCTATCTATCTATCTATCTATCTATCATTGTCTATTCATTATCTATCTATCTATCTATCTATCTATCTATCTATCTATCTATCTATCTAAGTCTATTCATCATCTATCTATCTATCTATCTATCTATCTATCTATCTATCTATCTAAGTCGATTCATCATCTATCTATCTATCTATCTATCTATCTATCTATCTATCTATCTATCTATGTCTATTCATTATCTATCTATCTATCTATCTATCTATCTATCTATCTATCTATCTAAGTCTATTCATCATCTATCTATCTATCTATCTATCTATCTATCTATCTATCTATGTCTATCATCTATCTATCTATCTATCTATCTATCTATCTATCTATCTATCTATCTATCTATGTCTATTCATTATCTATCTATCTCAGCATGTTAATATCTATCTATCTATCTATCTATCTATCTATCTATCTATCTATCTATCTATCTATCTATCTATCTATCACTGCCTGTTCATAATCTATATATATATATATATATATATATATATAGATAGATAGATAGATAGATAGATAGATAGATAGATAGATAAAGAGGACCCAAGGTTTTACGATTATGAGTTCCCTGGCATTTACGTTTTTATAAAAAGTGTTCAATACAATAAATATTGTAAAGCATAGTATAATCATTATTCTGATTAGTTAAAAGGAACACACACATGAATTCTATATCTTCCCACATATATAAATAGCAAACCGATTGTCTTTTGTATTTAAATGGAAATCATTTTTGCAACCAACATCCAACATTGCCTGATGACGTGATAGAAATCTCGAAACATAGTAATTTTCGTATTGCAATATAGTTTTAATTCATAATATATATATATATATATATATATATATATATATATATATATATGTATGTATAAGAGTTGAATATATGAATCGAAATCGGACAGAATGAACAAAATAAAAATAAGGACAGGTAGGAAAGAAGAGTTTTTTATCTAACATATTTCACTTTAACAAACTTCCTCAGAGATTTTTTTTTAAAGACGAATGATTTAAATTTTTATTAATCCACAGAGACAGTATATTGATTGAAATCTTATTTCAATGGTCAGATACGTATCTATCTATCTATCTATCTATCTATCTATCTATCTATCTATCTATCTGAGCATGTTAATATCTATCTATCTATCTATCTATCTATCTATCTATCTATCTACTACCGGCCATAATTATCAGGCCACCTCAGTTTTTTTTTAAAGAAATGATGTATTTCATACTATTTTTAGTATTTATTGCCAAATGGAAATAGAATGTTTTTTTTTGTTATTACTACTTTGAAAAATTTTACAAGACAAGGAAGCAATGATGAACTCGTCCGAATCAACCTAAATTTTCTTCATTCTTTCATTGATGATACTGCAATATAGGTAATTATTAAATATTTATAAATTCCTTTGATGCACATGTTATTATGCAATATTAACACAAGAACCATTCTATTTTCATTGACAACTATTCACTTGGCAATATATATTATAAAATAGTATGAAATACAGAATTTTTTTAAAACACTGGGGTTGCCTAATAATTATGGCCGGTAGTGTATATACAGGAGGACAGACAAAGAGAAATTATATGTAGAAAAAAGAGATGGAGTTTACACACACACACACACACACACACACACACACACACACACACACACACACACACACACAGATATATATATATATATATATATATGGTAAGCATGTATATATATATAGTAAATAACTAACCTAGAGAGCCAACGAACCTACCAAGGTTTCATCAAATTGGATCTTCAAGGAAAGTTAGCCCACTTTCCCTGAAGATTCAGTTTGGTGAAACCTTGGTAGGTTCATTGGCTCTCTAGGTTAGTTATTTACTTTGTTTGCTCTACTTGCATATTGAGCGCTTTTTGTTTTAGGATACTCGTCTCGGGTTTTTTTCTTTGGCGGCGTACTTTGACTGATGTTCAAGTGCTTAACTTGTTCTATTTTTTATCACCATTTTCTTCCTTCCGCGTATGTGTTCGGGGAGTTTTTCGAAACGAGTATAACAATAAGTATACATTTATATATATATATATATATATATATATGGCAATCATTATTATTATTATAATCATTATTATTATTATAATGACACTTTATAGCTATCAAGTTGCAGTATGTCATCATTATTATTATTACTATATATTTATGCTCTGCTGTTGTATTGAGCACTTTTAAAAGTAAATATCTAATTGTAGAATATACTTTCATTAGTAATTGTTACTCATATTATATACATATATGTGTGTGTGCATGTGTGTGCTCCTTATATATATATATATATATGCTACTTCGGTAGTGTATTTGTCTGTCAGTTTAGTAACCCCACAGTTATTTCGTTTTGTCTTCTCTCATTATCGCAAAATGAACTTACTTGGAACACCTCACAGAATCGGCTGAACGTTTTCGTTGCCAAAAATCATTGCCAAATCGAGAAGACTCGGGCTTATCAATGCTTGCCTGCCGCTCAGTTTCTCATCCATCCGACACTGCTGGAGACGAACACGACAGTCTTGTGATATAAGTGGAAGTTTGGAAGCAACCCATGCTAGGATTACGGTATAGACCCGAGAGTGAAGGATGGTAGATGTGTAATGCACAGGTGTTTCGGGAGAAGTAAGGATGGGTTTATTAGAGGCGTTCTCTTGTGGACAACAAAACTTGAACATGCTAATACTGGTCCCCCAAACAAAACATAGATTTTAACAAAAAATTATTTTAACCAAAGAAAAATGATGAAGGCATTGAGATGCCATGGATTACTGACGATGAAAGACAATAAGATGAGGAAATAAAGAAAACCTTATCTAGTGGAGAGGATATTAAAGAAGCTGAATTTAAGAACACAGAAGATGAGGATGTATGATGCATTTAAATTTACGAAGATCGTAATTGACAGATAAGCAAGAAACCAGCAGATAGATAGATAGATAGATAGATAGATAGATAATGAAAAGACTTAGATAGATAGATAGATAGATAGATAGATAGATAGATAGATAGATAGATAATGAAAAGACTGAGATAGATAGATAGATAGATAGATAGATAGATAGATAATGAAAAGACTGAGATAGATAGATAGATAGATAGATAGATAATGAAAAGACTGAGATAGATAGATAGATAGATAGATAGATAGATAGATAATGAAAAGACTGAGATAGATAGATAGATAGATAGATAGATAGATAGATAGATAGATAATGAAAAGACTGAGATAGATAGATAGATAGATAGATAGATAGATAGATAGATAATGAAAAGACTGAGATAGATAGATAGATAGATAGATAGATAGATAGATAGATAGATATGATAATGAAAAGACTGAGATAGATAGATAGATAGATAGATAGATAGATAGATAGATAGATAATGAAAAGACTGAGATAGATAGATAGATAGATAGATAGATAGATAGATAGATAGATAGATAGATAATGAAAAGACTGAGATAGATAGATAGATAGATAGATAGATAGATAGATAGATAGATAGATAGATAGATGAATGAAAAGACTGAGATAGATAGATAGATAGATAGATAGATAGATAGATAATGAAAAGACTGAGATAGATAGATAGATAGATAGATAGATAATGAAAAGACTGAGATAGATAGATAGATAGATAGATAGATAGATAGATAATGAAAAGACTGAGAAAGATAGATAGATAGATAGATAGATAGATAGATAGATAATGAAAAGACTTAGATAGATAGATAGATAGATAGATAGATAGATAGATAGATATGATAATGAAAAGACTTAGATAGATAGATAAATAGATAGATAGATAGATAGATAGATAGATAGATAGATAGATAGATAATGAAAAGACTTAGATAGATAGATAGATAGATAGATAGATAGATAGATAGATAGATAGATAGATAATGAAAAGACTTAGATAGATAGATAGATAGATAGATAGATAGATAGATAGATAATGAAAAGACTTAGATAGATAGATAGATAGATAGATAGATAGATAGATAAAAGATGAAAAGACTTAGATAGATAGATAGATAGATAATGAAAAGACTTAGATAGATAGATAGATAGATAGATAGATAGATAGATAGATAGATAGATAGATAGATAGATAATGAAAAGACTGAGATAGATAGATAGATAGATAGATAATGAAAAGACTGAGATAGATAGATAGATAGATAGATAGATAGATAGATATAAAGATAGATAGATAGATAGATAATGAAAAGACTGAGAAAGATAGATAGATAGATAGATAGATAGATAGATAGATAGATAATGAAAAGACTGAGAAAGATAGATAGATAGATAGATAGATAGATAGATAGATAGATAGATAATGAAAAGACATAGATAGATAGATAGATAGATAGATAGATAGATAGATAGATAATGAAAAGACTGAGAAAGATAGATAGATAGATAGATAGATAGATAGATAATAAGAAAAGACTGAGATAGATAGATAGATAGATAGATAGATAGATAGATAGATATGATAATGAAAAGACTGAGATAGATAGATAGATAGATAGATAGATAGATAGATAGATAGATAGATAGATAGATAATGAAAAGACTGAGATAGATAGATAGATAGATAGATAGATAGATAGATAATGAAAAGACTGAGATAGATAGATAGATAGATAGATAGATAGATAGATAATGAAAAGACTTAGATAGATAGATAGATAGATAGATAGATAGATAGATAGATAGAAAAGACATAGATAGATAGATAGATAGATAGATAGATAATGAAAAGACTTAGATAGATAGATAGATAGATAGATAGATAATGAAAAGACTTAGATAGATAGATAGATAGATAGATAGATAGATAGATAATGAAAAGACTTAGATAGATAGATAGATAGATAGATAGATAATGAAAAGACTTAGATAGATAGATAGATAGATAGATAGATAATGAAAAGACTTAGATAGATAGATAGATAGATAGATAGATAGATAGATAATGAAAAGACTTAGATAGATAGATAGATAGATAGATAGATAGATAGATAGATAGATAGATAATGAAAAGACTTAGATAGATAGATAGATAGATAGATAGATAGATAGATAGATAAGAAAATACTTAGATAGATAGATAGATAGATAGATAGATAGATAGATAGATAGATAGATAGATAATGAAAAGACATAGATAGATAGATAGATAGATAGATAGATAGATAATGAAAAGACTGAGATAGATAGATAGATAGATAGATAGATAGATAGATAGATAGATAGATAGATAGATAGATAGATTGCTCTATAGTCTGTTTCACACTCTTCTCCTGTATTTTGAACTGGAGATACATGTTTATTCTTTGTTTCTTGTTGAAGATTGGATTTCATACAACTGTCAGCAAGGCATCTGATCAGAAGATTGGAGATTTCCAGGAGCGTGGAACCACTGTCTTATTGTTGTCGTTTCCCGGTCCAGCCTGATCTGGGTTGTTAGCACTTGCTACTGCCCAGCTATAGGCAAACACTTGACCTTCAAACAAAAATCAACAGTACATTTTCATAGTAAAATTACCAACAATATATTATGATCTACAAAATATATCTATACAAGTATATGCTGTTCCAAAATGTAACTTTAACAAAACAATTTATTTAATTATACAAAATTGCATACAAAATATTCAACCAACAATACATATTTAAAGCAAAATGACTAGCAATTCATTTTATCTTTAGCTGAAGCCATAAAATTTTTGTTCAAAATATTTAGATTTCGGCATTAAATAACCCATAGAGGTTGATATGCTTCTAAATAAAATCAACCATATAATATCTTACAGATTCTTAAAGAAATCAAGCCGTATTCGAAAATACAACTTCAACAAAACTACAACTTAAAGAACACATTTGATTTGTCTCTGCTTAAGAGCCTTTCAATCATTATAAAATATTCAAGGAGAGATAAAGTTTTTGTCAGTGATGTGCGTTGTGGTGCAGTAGATATCAACTCGGAACGACAAATCGGGGGTGCCGAGTCCGAATTCCAGTTGAATGCTTTGCACAAATACACTTGGAAAACGTATTAATCTTTCTGTTCCCTCCAGTTATAGGTTAAATAACAGGACAGATTTGGTTCTATAGCCTTGGTCGGCAACCAGTCTACCACAGAAAGCAATGGCGACTTACTGTGGGAGAATCTTCTGCCCAGTCAGTCATGTCTCTTTCGAGACATGATCGCCCAAGCGTGTATCACGTATGGCACTTAACTGACTGACTGAATATAATAGTTGGAAACATTATTAAGGCTTTTACTGGGCATAAAGTGGGGGATCAATTATATATTATTATGAAGTAATAAACTGATCCCCCACTAATTACTACTTAAAAATATAATACATCTCTTCCTGCTCTAGCTATGAGTCAAATAACAGGACAGATTGGGTTCTATAGCCTTGGTCGGCAACCAGTCTACCGCATAAAGCAATGGCAACCTACTGTGGGAGAATCTTCTGCCCAGTCAGTCATGTTTCTTTCGAGACATGATCGCCCTAGCGTGTTTCACGTATAGAACTTAACTGACTGAAAGTTTTTGAATCATAGTTGTTTTGGGTATAGCTTGATGCTGTATATGGATCAGTGATAGTTTTGGGTACAACTCTAGTTCGTAATTTTTTTTTTTTAATCAGCGACAAAATACGCCACAAAGAATTGATGGAGATGATTGGCAGCCTCGACATATTTGTGAAAGGCAAGAGTAATTAAGAATTTCTACTGACAGCGAACGACCTGCATACGAACAGGTGATGAAGTCAGCAAATATGCAAAGATAGAAAGGGGCGTAAGACAAGGATGCGTCTTTTCACCGGATCCATTCAACTTGTACAGCGAGACTATTTTGAGAAAGCTATATGTTATGCCAGGATTTGTAATCGGAGGTCACAATTTTTTTTTTTTAATCATTTCACCCCGAACAAGGCGGAAACGCCACTGACTGGCAGATACACACACAAACATCTTGTCATATATATATATATATATATATATATTGTCGATTTTCTGCACTATTGTAAGAACTGCAACCTTGAAACTTCTGAATATCGTTTCGTATGTCTTTGTGTATGAGTGTATCAAATTTGATTAAAATCGGACCACTCCTTCTATAACCCGATTTTTTCGATTATCGATTTTCGATATTTATCGGGAGTACCTCGACACAAAACCTAGCTAAGAACAATCGCAGATGCTTATAGTAGAACTGTGTAAATTTTCAAGAAAATCGGTTCAGCCGTTTCGGAGTCTATAGGTAACGGACACACAGACACACACACACACACACACACACAGACACACACACGCACATACAGACAACGTTCCATTTATAAATAAGTTTATATATATATATATATATATATATATATATATATAATATTAAATTATTTTTATATATAATTAATTTTTTTTTTTATCATTTCACGCCTGATGTGCAGGGGGCTACATAAATGTAAAAAGATTAATTAGAAAAGAGTGAAGAGTACAAACTAGTTAGAAAGGAACAATAGAAAGCTGAGAAAGTAGGTGCGATGACAGATACATAGGTGGAGAGAAAGGGAAGGTTATACAGGGGTGGAGAGAGAGCTAGAGTCCAGTGGTTAGTAGATGAGTATTAACTTTGCATTTAAATTTCTGGAGGTTGTAGCCGTCAGGAAAGCAAGAATACGGGAGCGAGTTCCACAGGCGGGAAGTGCGAGAGAAGAAGCTGCAGGAGTAGAATTGTCGTCTGCATTTGGCTAACCTGACTGTGAATGGGTGGGACCCAGTTGCCAGTCTGGTTGCACGAGTAAACACCTGTTGAGGAGGCACCAGTGACTTAAGTTCGTCCGAGCAGAAGCCATGAAAGTATTTATAGAACAGACAAAGGGAGGCCACATTTCGACGATGGGGAAGTGGCTGCAGTCGAGCCGCCAGATCAGTACCTATCAGGAAGGTACTCAGATGATACATTGCTGATTGCAGACACGGAAAGGAAACTACAAGACCTCGTACAGAACATAGCTGAAGAGAGTGACAAAAAAGGACTACAAATAAACTACAAGAAAACCGAATGCATGGTCATCAGCAAAAAAGAGCAGCACAAAATGCCAACTACAGTTGGGAGATACTAAAATCAAGCAAGTACAAAAATTTAAATACCTGGGAAGTGTTCTAACAAAAAAACGGAAAGTGCGACACAGAGATCCGAAGGCGAAATGTCATGGCAAAGGACGCGTTCCAGAATCTTAGTAAAGTATTAAGAGACAGGAAACTTTCACTAGAAATAAAGAAGAGAATACTAGATTGCTATATGATGTTTGTTCTTCAGAATCTTATAAGTACCTCGATGTAAATGAGGGTTAAGGAATCCACCATAAAAAGCACTGGATTGAATTCTCAGAAAAGAACTGTGGCTATTAATAGCCTTGTCATCCCAATGGTCCAGTATAGTTTCATCTTGAACTGGACTGTAAATGACATCAAATGAATGGATTCTAAGATAAGAAAGCATAAGATACAATATCCTATATTATTCATCAACTAACTAAAACACACAAAGTAAAATTGCACAGCCGAAAAATCGGATTCAAACGACAAAAAACATTTTGGAAAAACCCAGACCAAGGCAAATTTCACAAGTCAGTGTGAAATGTAAAATTCTGGATCCTGATTGGATAGGAATTCGAAAATTGCTATAAGACGTCAGTCAAATTTTTTTTCACACCTAAAGAAGAAAATGCCTGCTGGAGCCGGTCACATGACAAATCCACTACTTAAACCACGTTCGGTGACCGGTCAAAATGAGTCAGAATGGGAGCGGTATCTGATAGTATTTCACAATGTAAGGAAGAAACTTCAACTGACTAGGTCACGTTTCGCCTTTACTTCCAATTTTACTTTCTTCTTTTTTACTCTACGCTGCTAAAGAGAATAACAACAACAGGACACACTAAGTACAATTTCTGTATTTGTTTCACCTTTTTTCTCACCCTGTTGCCAACTTATCAAAAAAACGGAAAGGAACATAAGACTTTACATTCTGCTACTCTCAACCATGAACTCTAAACTTCTGTGGAACATTTTAAATACTTACATTTCTCTTTGAACAATTTTAACTACAAAACTACATGCATTTTGTCAATGGACATTTTTCTTCTCACAAATATGCTATATTGTTCAGTTAACAAAAATTTCACTTACATTTTTTTTCTTAAAATTTTTTTTATTCTGTTAATGAATCCTTACTATAATGTACAAAGGAAAAATTTTATCCATCTCAGTATTTTTTCAACCTTCTGATATTTAATTGTGGGGACTTCGGACGTGTTTGGCACAAGGCCAATTTACCAAGTATCACCTAGGCCCTTACAAAAGTTTCTTTCTAAGCATAAGATGCATCATACAAAGGCTGCTGCAGACCGTCTATAAATACTTCGTAAAGAACGTGAATGTAGTCTTATTCCGCTAGAATTGTCAAACAAGACAACTATTGGTTTTCTAACTGTTGGGGCGCTCTCCAACTTTCCACCAAAATGGACTGTTCGAATCACTATATAAAGTAGTAGTGATTATACCTCGAGGAAGGGAGTCAAGTGAGCGAGTCAGTCGGGTATTTCCAGTATTGCACCGGAAGTGTTCTACTAGTCAATCTATCACGTCTCTATGACGATACTGTATACTAATTAACTTGTTCTGTATTCTACTAATCCTCACCTCTTGTAAATACTTCTCTTTTCCTGTCAATACACCTACTTTTATACTATTACGTTGTTTTGTATTATTTCACATAATTCTGTTACCCGACGTAACAGAAATACAATGGAAATATTTTATATAAGAATGCATTGGAAATTATTTTTTCTTAAGAATCCATTGGCTATCAGAAATGATTTGAAAATGATTTTACTATCAGGAATGTATTGGCAATGATTTTACTATTAAGAATTCAGTGGAAATTATTTTAACTATTAGAAATGCAATGGAAGTGATGTTACGATAAGAATTACATTGGAAATGATTTTATTATTAGAAATGAATTGAACATCATTTTGCTACTAAGAATGCATTGCAAATGTTTTTAATAATAAAAACTGTTGGGGCGCTCTCCACATTTCCACTGAAATGGACTATTCGAATCACTATATAAAATAGTAGTGATTATACCTTGAGGAAGGAAGTCGAGTGAGCGAGTCAGTCGGATATTTCCGGTATGGCACCGGAAGTGTTCTACTAGTCAATCTATCACGTCTCTATGACGATACTGTATACTAATTACCTTGTTCTGTATTCTACTAATCCTCACCTCTTGTAAATACTTCTCTTTTCCTGTCAATACACCTACTTTTATACTATTACGTTGTTTTGTATTATTTCACATAATTCTGTAACCTGACGTAACACTAACATATATGGAAACAACAAAGAACTAAGGAAATCAGTGAAACAATACGAAAACTGAAAGAAAGAAAGTTCAATCATGAAAGAAAGTTGGAAATACAAACGAGATTTACATTTAGTAGATTCTGTAGAAAACCAACAGAACCCCAAAACCAACTGTTGCAGAAAAAATATATATAAAAAGAAAAGAAAGCCAAGAATAAAACTCTTAAACATATGAAACAACGATGTTAATAAACAGATGGTTACAAGTATTTAGATCAGCGACTCCAAAACTGGTGGAAATTTCCCCCCCGGTGGGTATATGAAGCTATCAGTGGGGAGATGATTGAAAATCCTCATTCTGTTTTCCACAACCTACCTTTGTGAGTCAGGATTTTCTACTTTACTCACAATCAAGCCCAAAGCACGAAACCGACTGGAGGTGGAATGGGACATACATTGCGGGCTTGCCAAAACTAACCCTGATATTGATACACTGGTGCACAAGAAGCAACATCACCCTTCTCACTAATTTAATTCTGAAGTAGAAGAGCAAACAAAAGTTCTTTTATTTGTTACTAACCGCTCTCTATGGCTATGTTTAGTTGTTACTAACTGCTCTCTATCCACTTTACTCTGTAACTATAAGTTTACCAGTATAATTGTACATTCGAAAAATAAATTAGTAAATAGTCTCAGTGTGTGTTTAACTGCTCTTTCTCTCATAAGCATGAAGGGGGAAATCTGGATGGTTGAACTGGGTGTAGGGGGAAATGACAGAAAAAAAGTTTGGGAGCCACTGAGCTAGATGACAAGGATGAATTAAAAAGGATTATTCTTGCAGGAAATTTCAGGCAAATATTATCTAAACTTATTTATAAATGAAACTTTGTCTCTGTGTGTGTGTCTCTGTGTGTGTCTGTTACCTATAGACTCCAAAACGGCTGAACCGACTTTCTTGAAAATTTACACAGTTGTACTATAAGCGTCTTCGAGTGTTCTTAACTAGGTTTTGTGTCGAGGTAACCCCCAATAAATATCGAAAATCGATAATCGAAAAAATCGGGTTATAGAAGAAGTGGTCCGATTTTAATCAAATTTGATACACTCATAGACAAAGACATAAGAAACGATATTCACAAGTTTCAAGGGTGCAGTTCTTACAATATTGCAGAAAATCGATAATATATATATATAAAAGGCAAGAAGTTTGTGTGTGTCTGCTTATCTGCCTGTATGTCTGTATTTTTTCAGCCCTTTTATTTTAGTTTTTGCTTCGGGTTTGGCTTCAAGTAGGTATAATTGTAGTTCTTAGTCTCAGCCATGATACCATTTACTCAGAGGACTTATTTAGCCTTCAAAATTCAGTTTACGACGAGAAAAACTTATTTGATATCGATACCAGGAAATCAAAATTTGACTTATATTCATTCATTTTTCTTTCAGTCTACGGTTTCGCTTTAACTGGAAACAACTATTGCTTTTTAGTCTTTTGTGCCAACATCCAAAGAGTCTGAACTCCAGGACCATGGATTAGTTTAAAGCTTTCATTACACCCGAGCAACGCTGGGCTGTATTGCTAGTCATACATAATGTGGATCCAAAATGCAGGTTCTGTGACAACTATCCGGAAACAATGGATCATCTAATCTCAGGATGTTCTGTACTTGCGCCAAATAAATATAAAAATCGTCACGATAGGGTGGGGCAATGTTTACACAAGACAATGTGCAAAGACTTTGAAAAAGATGTTAGTAAACACTGATATGAACATCACCCAGAGCTGGTTACAGAAATAGCATACATCACAAGAATACACAATCTTCAAAGACAGGAAGATTGTTAGTCAAATAGGCCGGACGTAATTATCAAAAAAACGAAAAGAAAAAAAAAACAAACAAACTTGCTTATTAATTGATATGGCTTGCCCAGCGGACTGTCCTATCGCAACTAAGAAATTTGAAATATTATTGAAGTATAAAGACCTGAAAATCGAAATAGAAAGAGTGTGAGGGGGAAACTGAAAACAAGACCAGTCGTAGTAGGAGCGCTTGGAGTGATAATAACACATTGAAAAAAAAAATATGAAAAATTATTTCGATAAGTACAGCCCACACACAAAGAAAAACTTTATCCATTAAACGCTAGTAATGTTATGGGAGTTAGAAAAACAAATAAACCACCGCCTTAGGTCCTACTGCAAGCTTAATAGGTAGTGGGACCATATTAGAAATCGAAATATAATAATAAAAATATCTTGTTGCGGAAATCTAAAAATAAGTGGCACATGAGGACATTAAAAATTCCAGTTGTAGTTGGAGCCCTCGGATTGAATGTAAAAGTTTCCGATAGAGGATTTCATGCTTTAATAAAGATTTTAAAATCGTACAGCCCATCCCTTTCCGGCTTTCTCTTTTCCAATCTTTTCACTCTGGTTTCTTTTTTTCAATTCGAGTAGATAGATCTATCTATCACCCGGTTCACACTCCACCCACGTCTATTGAGCAGGTTAAAAGGCTCATCCCTTGTTCCCTGTTTAGGATGTGGTTTCCGGCGTTCTCTTTTCCAATCTTCTCACTTTGTTTTCTTTTTTTTCAATTGAAGTAGATAGATCTATTTATCGCCCGGTTGACACTCCACCCACGTCTATTGAACAGGTTAAGAGGCTCATCCCTTGTTCCCTGTTTAGGATGTGGTTTCCGGCTTTCTCTTTTCCAATCTTCTCACTTTGTTTTCTTTTTTTTTCAATTGGAGTAGATAGATCTATTTATCGCCCGGTTGACACTCCACCCACGTCTATTGAACAGGTTAAGAGGCTCATCCCTTGTTCCTTGTTTAGGATGTGGTTTCCGGCTTTCTCTTTTCCAATCTTCTCACTTTGTTTTCTTTTTTTTTTCAATTGGAGTAGATAGATCTATTTATCGCCCGGTTGACACTCCACCCACGTCTATTGAACAGGTTAAGAGGCTCATCCCTTGTTCCCTGTTTAGGATGTGGTTTCCGGCTTTCTCTTTTCCAATCTTTTCACTCTTTTCTCTTTCTTTTTTTTTTTAAAAATACATTACGAATAACTTTATCTATATCAAATGTTTGTGGTTTTAGTTTTTTTTTTTTTTTTTTTTTTTTACAAAGTTATCAGTAGAAGATATCATGAAGCCATTTCTAACCTTAGGTTGCTGGATGGGACCCGGAAGGAAATGTGTGAATAACAGAAACCCAAGGAAATAATAATGATTATCCTTATAGTTGTACTGACAAGAACAGCTCACACATTACGATGAACCTTAACTATGTAAAATGTGAGTGATCTTACATTTTTTTTTTGTTTTTACAAAAATATCAGTGGAAGATGCCATGAAGCCCTGATGATGAAGATGATGGTAATGATGATGATAAAAAGCAAATTTCGAAAAGTGTCAAATTATGAGGACCTTCAAAGTGTAACAAAATGTGGAAAACATTTAAATTTTTTCTCCTTATTAGTGTTATTCAATCAGTCAGTCAGTAGGTTGCCATTGCTTTCTGCGGTAGACTGGTTGCCAGCCAAGGCTATAGAACCCAACCTATCCTGTTATTTAACCCATAACTGGAAGGAAGAAACGGATTAACACCTTTCCCAAGCGTATTTGCGCGTAAGTGAATGCAATGAATTCAACTAGAATTCAATCAGTCTGTTTATAATACTACTGCTGCTGCTACCACTAATACTACTACTACTACTACTAACAATAATAAGTGACCTTAGGTCGTTAGTTGGGACCCGGAAATATATGTGGATACAACAGAAGCCCAAACAACTAATAATAATAATAATAATAATAACAATAATAATAATAATAGTAATTATTATTATGTCATTTTTCATCATATTTTTATTTCTGCTTTGGTCTCACTACCAACCAAGTCTGCTGGGAGACCTAAGGCAGGTCGTGGCATGTTGTTATGACTCCATTTCATGTTTTTCTATCTTCCCTATCATCCCTAGCATTACATAGATAAAGTTTTCCTTAGTGTGTGGGCTGTACTTAATAAGACAATTTTTTGTATATCTTTTAAGCTGGGGTTTCCAGGGATTCTTTCAATGTGTTGCTTTGTTCCATTTTTTATCATTCCAAGTGCACCTATCACTGGCACAACTCTTGTTTTCAATTTCCACATTTTTTCTATTTCAATTTCCAGGTCTTTATATTTTGACAGTTTTTCAAATTCCTTGATTGCTATGTTACAATCCGCTGGACAAGCCATATCAATTAATAGACAAGTTTTCTCCTTCTGGTTTTTAACAATAATGTCTGGCCTGTTTGCTTCAATTTGTCTGTCTGTGTAGATGGTGTAATCCCATAGAATGGTTACATCTTCTATTTCTGTAACCGGTGCTGGGTGATGTTCATACCAGTGTTTGTTTACATCTTTTCCATAATGTTTGCACATTGCCCAATGTAAATATTGCCCAACTCTATCGTGGCGATTTTTATATTCATTTGGGGCAAGCACAGAACAGCCTGAGATTAGGTGGTCTATTGTTTCTTGGTGTTTATCACAAAACCTGCATTTTGGATCCACATTAATATGCATAATATTTGCCTGAAAGTTTCTAGTGAAAAGACTTTGGTCTTGTGATGCAAGAATAAAGCCTTCAGTTTCAGACTTTAATCCAGATGCACGTAACCATCGATGAGTATTAACTTTGTCAACATTGGATTTATTGGCACGTTCTGGATATTGGCCATGCAGAGGTTTGTCTTGCCAGATTATTATTATTATTATTATTATCATTATTATTATTATTATTAATATAAGTAAGGTAAAGATCACACATTACGAAGAATTTTATCTATATAAAACATGAGTGATCTTAGATTTGTTTGTTTTTTACAAAATTTTCAGTGGAAGATGTCATAAAGTCATTTCTGATCTTAGGTCGCTGGTTGGGACCCGGAATGAAATGTGCATATAACTTCTAAAGTAAAAGAAGAAACGACATCATTTTCTATTGATCGAGGGAAGGCGAAAGTAATGCAAACAAATAAAATAACACGGTTGACTGATTTTTCTGTAAAACTGTAAAAATACTAATAGAATGTCAACGTGAACGGGTAAACGAATTTCAGCAGACAGTCGCGTGTTCGTTTTTTGTTTTTCTTTTTAGAACACAATAAAGTCACCCGTCATAGATAAATGGCGCGTAGAGAAGCGTAAATTATGTCTGTGTATGTGCATTACAATAAAAAAAAAGCTGTTCATGCACGAAGATACACGACATATACACACAACATACGGCCGTATCACGTTGAAAAACCGGTTCTTGTACGATCACTGAAATTATGCATCATCGAGCCTGGTCAGCGAATGCCGGGTTCCGTAAGCTACGATGTGCAGATTTATGCAATGGATATAGGCTCAGAAATGGAAATCGGAGAGCCGGGTTCAAATACCAGTCGGGTTTGTCTTATTCACTTACGCGCAAAATAACCTTCGGATATTAATGCATCTTGTGGTACAGTGGATATCGGCTCGGAACGAGAAACCGAGGAACCGAGTTCGAATTCCAGTTGAATCCATTGTATTCACTTACGCGCAAATGCCCTTGGGAAGGTATTAATCCGTCTCTCCCTTCCAGTTATGGGTTAAATAGCAGGACAGATTGGGTTCTATAGCATTGGTCGGCAACCAGTCTACTGCAGAAAGCAATGGCAACTTACTGCGGGATAATCTTCTGTCCAGTCAGTCATGTCCCTTTCGAGACATGATCACCCAAGCGTGTATCACGTATGGCACTTAACTGGCTGACTGACTTCTTCTCCCCACGCCCAAGCCAGTGCCGTGCTTAGCAACATTTCAATTGTAGTAGATAGATCTGTCTATCTCCCGGTTCACACTCCACCCACGCCTATTGAACAAGTTAAGAGGCTCATCCCTTGTTCCCTGTTTAGGATGTGGTTTCTGGCTTTCTCTTTTCCAATCTTCTCACTTTGTTTTTTTTTTTTCAATTGGAGTAGATAGATCTATCTATCGCCCGGTTCACACTCCACCCACGTCTATTGAACAGGTGAAGAGGCTCATCCCTTGTTCCCTGTTTAGGATGTGGTTTCCGGCTTTCTCTTTTCCAATCTTTTCACTCTTACGTAGCCCCCTGCACATCAGTGACGTTACCGTCTTGCTCGGGGTGATATGATTAAAAAAAAAATTTATATATATATATATATATATATATATATATATATATGTTATGCTTATTATATATATATATTATGCTCTCATTATGATTGAGCTCTCTGGAGAAGAAAATTTTAAAAACAGTTTCCACTTCGGCTATAATGCATGACTCTTCAGAAATTAATTGAGTTCTCTCGGTGACTGGCGTCTGTATACACTGCTTACATACAAGACGTTAAAATTTCCCTTCTCTGAGCCCATGCGCCAATGACTTAGGGAGTAAAGACTCTGACTGACACCAAATCGGTCGAGTTTCGATCTCAGCCAGAGGCGGGTGGATATGTCTCATCACACTGATGAGCTGTGATACAGCGAAACGGGCTTGTATGTGGATGACTAATATATATATATATATAGAGAGAGAGCGAGATGTGTTGATAGATAACTATTTCAACATACAAGAATGATAATAATTTTCCATCCTAATAATTATCTTGTTAATTTTTTTTTTCATTTCAGATCTGAGGAGACAAGGAGCCTTGCGGCTTCCCGGGGCCTTGCATCTCCTAAGGAGCTTACGGGTTTGCGGGAGCCCTAAGCATGTCCCTGGCCCAAGCTAAGGCTTAATTAGTCTGCCTTGTACCACTGAATCAATATTATCTCCCCTCCACGCCACAAAATTGTTAAAATCAAAATGTATTGTCTGGCTTTAAATAACCCGCAAAAAGTTGATAACTCGTAAAAAACAAAACAATCATTCAAGCCCCCCCCACACACACACACATAAACGAGATATATTCGAAAATTATCTCGCTATTTTGAATATCTTCAGAACCGATGCAATTCAGTAAATGTGAGGCTTGCCGCACATGTATGAACATATACTCTCTATTGGGGTTCCTCAGTCGGCAATATAATGCCACCGAGAGAACTTGTGTAGCGCATACGAGTTGCATTGTCGTTCAAGTTTTCTATTCCTATTCTTTTCGGTTTGGTTTCGTTACATTCACTTACGCGCAAATACGTTTAAGAAAGGCATTAATCCATGTCCTCCCTAAACTATAGGTTAAATAGTAAGACCTGTATCTAGAAAATCATTGTTATTCACTCACCCCCAAAATGCCAAAATAATTTTTATTTGTGCAACTTAAAATATGTTTTGATATTAAATAAACCACAAAGGGTTGATAAGGTGTAAAAATAAAAAAATATATAAATAAATCCAGTGTTTGTCTATATTTTTGAGATGAGGTCGTATTTATATTATTTACACTTTCGGATTGTTGTCCTCATCTTTATTGCCATGTTTACGACGTTTCGGTCGTTGGACGCTCCGGAATTCATCAGATGCTAGGACTTTTGAACTGAAGCCTTTATTTCAATCACTTGGGTATATTAATCTCATTCCATGGCGATGCCACTTCCGGATGTCATGTAGTTATCTCCCTTTAACTCAACTCTGTAAATATTTTGTTCATCACTGCTGTCGCCTGTTATTGAACACACAACCATTTGGGTCAAGTTATTCGATCTAACCAACGCCTATATCCACTGAGACATGTGTTTTGAGGACACATGACCCGGTGGTCAAACATCGTAAACATGGCAATAAAGATAATGACAATGAGTGTAAATAATAAAAATGAATCTATTCAGGTCTGCTTGCACCCCATCCGACAGTCCACATTTGGCTCGCGACGATTTTGCGCAATTGAAAGAGAGATTTGAGGGGAAGGTTAAAGTAGTTTTTACCTTGTACAAAACTTAAGAGAGACTATTTATGTAGATATTTGTGTATTAAGATGATAAATCTCTCTCTCTCGCTGTCTCTCTCTCTCCCCCTCTCTGTATATATATATATATATGAATAAATATAGTTTATATTCATAGGATAAAGTGCTCAATATCAGAGATAGAGCGTATGTAAATATAAAAGAGTGAACACTGAAGTCAACACTCAGGGGCGACAGACTGTTTCACGCTAAGCGCAATCATCAGGCCGCCTGATGATTGCGCTTAGCATCAGTCTGTCGCCCTTGACTGTTGATTTCAATGTTCACTCTTATATATATATATATATATATAGTCTGTAATTATTAGTGCTGACTTATTGTAATTCAGTATATATATATATATATATATATATATATATATATATATATACTGAATTGCAATAAGTCAGCACTAATAATTACAGACTAAACATCCGAAAATACAATGCTGACTTAAATCGTCCAATAACCCAAAGAGGATTACCTCGTAGGTTAATTAATGGGGAAGAAAAAAAGAAACAAACCGCACACAAGAACAATACGTCTAGTGCTCGTTTGAAAGAAAAAAACCCAAGACAAAACCTTAATAGTAAAGTGCTCTATACGAAAGTAGGAAAGTAGAGCAAAAAATACAGTACACTAAATCTAAAATTGAGCCAACACCGACCGCGGTTTCACACAACGGATCGTCAGGGCCGTTGTGTGAAACCGCGGTCGGTGTTGGCTCAATTTTAGATTTAGTGTACTATATATATATATATATATATATATATATATATATATATATATATATATATATCTGTGTGTGTGTGTGTGTGGCAATAAATAAATTACGCTTAATTCTTACAGGTATTTTGTAAGATGAAAAATAATAAAATAAAAACACATGAACAACGACCGACCTGCTTTTCATTCTTCTTGTGTTTTTTATTTTTTATTTTTCATCTTACAAAATGCCTGTAAGCATTAAACGTAATTTATTTATTGCCATCAAAAGATTTAGTACAACCAATAATTTATTTAATTACACACACACACACACACACATATATATATATATATATATATATATACAGCCTGCTTCGGAGATGTTTGTTTCCTACACTTCGTTTACCTGACATGATCACTATACCACAAAACCCAGCAAGTCTCGTCTGGATTTACTTTGAAGTGTCTAACTTCTTGCCGGTAAGTCTGTTAAGTTTTTTTTTTCTTTAGTTTGTTTGACAGCCATGGCTGGGTTTTCTTGCTTGTGTGGTATGGTCCTGTTGCCAGACACATGGTCCTGTTGCCAGACATATGGTCCTGTTGCCAGACACATGGTCCTGTTGCCAGATATATGGTCCTGTTGCCAGGCACATGGTTCTGTTGCCAGACATATGGTCCTGTTGCCAGACATATGGTCCTGTTGCTAGACACATGGTTCTGTTTCCAGACATATGATCCTGTTGCCAGACACATGGTCCTGCTGCCAAACACATGGTCCTGTAGCCAAACACATGGTCCTGTTGCCAGACATATAGTCCTGTTGCCAGACACATGGTTCTGTTTCCAGACATATGGTCCTGTTGCCAGACACATGGTCCTGCTGCCAAACACATGGTTCTGTTGCCAGGCACATGATCCTGTTGATAGACATATGGTCTTCCAGCAGCAACTTTCTTGACTCTCACATGGCAGCAATTCTTTCTCAAGGTGCTTGCTATAGTCCCCCGTTTGAAATCTCTTTGTTTAATTTTTTTGTTGTTTTGTTGGCTGCACTGTATAGTAGGGGTCAGATGGGGAATATCTGTGAGAAAAAGAGCACCGTAATGCAATTCACTCCGGCAGAAATTTGGAAACAGCTTGATGTACTGCTTGGTTTTCACCCCGAAAGTTCTAATACTAAGATTTCAGAACGTTTAGGTGTCAATCTGAGGACAGTGCAGAGGATACGGAGAGAGTTGGATGATATATCCAGTCAACATCATGGTGTTTAGAGTGATCACTAGTGATGACGATGTTAGGCTTTAGACACAATACGGGGGCCTATAGCAAGTACCTTGAGAAAGAATTGCTGCCATGTAAGAATCAAGACGGTATAGTTGCGACAATTTACCTATCGCAGTCTCAGTGTGCGTATATATATATATAAATGCATATAGATATAGATGACAGACCCGTGAAAAAACGGAGAGATTAGCCAAAAAGTTTTATCTAATTAAGATAAAATATTAAACAGATAAAAAAGAGAGCTTAATGGATATTATGCAAAGCAATACGAAATAGATAGATAGATAGATAGATAGATAGAGAGAGAGAGAGAGAGGAGAGAGAGATAAAGAGAGAGAGAGAAAGTGTGAAAACTGACGTCAATACCGAGCGGCAACAGTCTGTTTCATGATTGAACGCAACATTCAGGCCTATCATCTTTGCAGATGAAATGACACCTACACACTTTCTTTAGGAATCTATAGGCGTCATCATATCTTCAAAGAAGAATAAAAGAATGGAAGTATCCTTAGTTGTTTCTTCATTTATATATATATATATATATATATATATATATATATATATATATATATGGTTTTTCAGAAGTAACTTTCCATTTTATTATCATTATTTACTGAGAGTCATTGATGATGAACAGAATGAGATAGATAGATAGATAATGAACAAACACAGATAGATAGATAGATAGATAGATAGATAGATAGATAGATAGAAAGGAACAGACTGAGATAGATAGATAGATAGATAGATAGATAGATAGATAGATAGATAGATAGATAATGAACAAACATAGATAGATAGATAGATAGATAGATAGTGAACAGATTGAGACAGATAGATAGATAGATAGATAGTGAACAGATTGAGACAGATAGATAGATAGATAGATAGTGAACAGATTGAGATAGATAGATAGATAGATAGATAGATAGATAGATAGATAGATAGATAGATAGTTGAACAGATTAGATAGATAGATAGATAGATAGATAGATAGATAGATAGATAGATAGATAGATAGATCTATCTCTCTCTTTAGTAAGATTTAGATATTAAGTTATTCAGAAAGAGTTGGCGAGTCGGAAGAAACAATAGAAAAAAAAAAGAATGAGAAATACAAAAAGAAATTCGAGGATTAATTTAGCCGACAATGAATGGAGAACCATGTAAATGTATTGGTTTTAAAGAAAACAACGACTGCCAAATATAAGACACCCACCTACCCCCCCCCCACCCAACACACACAAATATATATATATAATGAGTTTCGAAGTTTTCCAAATTAAGATCGAAACATTTCTATCGCCCAGGTCGCCCCGATACGCTGCCAATTTTCTGCCTGATGAAGTGGATTTTTTCTCGTCTTGTAACGTCTTTGAGAGATGTATATATATATATATATATATATATATGAGATGTATTTAGTGCGAAACAACTCTCCTCGCCCAGTTTCTTTTTAATTTCGGAGAATTGAGGAAAAAGAGGGAAAGGAATTCGCGAGCTTATGAGAAATCCTCTTTGGACCAATGAAAATTGGCCGTTTATCTGAGAAGAAGGAAAACAAAAAAAGAAAAAAAAATTCTGGAGCATATTTTAGACCAATGAAAATTAGGTACCGCCACTAATTTTCGATAGCTAAAATTTTAAAATGAATTTCTTGAAGCTTTCATTTTAGCTTTAATTGAAAGCTAAATGATTAAATTTACTGTTTCCAGTCCGCAAAATACCCTGGTGTATTTCAAATAGAAATTATATTGATTGGAATCACAGCATTTTAGTCGTTTGCAGTTAAATCATTAAAATCGACCAGTTTTTTATATATCGACACATTTGTAAACAAAAGTTAATTCTCTATTTTAAAAATCTTGCAAAAATAAAATATATATCTGTGACATATTATTTAAGGGGAATTAGCAAATTTAAAGTTAAATTAATCTGATTTAAAATATTACTTGCTTATAGTATGAAACGTAGTATACAAACATTTCTTAATCGCAGGGTTTTTATATTTTTAATATCTGATTTTTTATTTTATTCTTATTATTAATACGAGGGTCATTCAATAAATAAGGTGAATTTTTCGGTATAAGGACTTCTAATACAGATAGAAGCTTACCTTTTTTTTAAATTTTCAACGTAGTCTCCCAGCAGTGTCACACACTTTTCCCATCTGTGCACAAGCTTCCATATTCCCTCAGAATATCAAATATCAAATCTTTGGACTGATGTTTCAGCCAATCGCTCACAGCACTTTTGATTTCATCGTCACTTTCAAACTTTGTGCCTCTCGTGAACGCTTTCAAGGGACCAAACAGGTGAAAGTCTGAAGGGGCAAGGTCTGGGCTGTAAGGTTAATGAGGGAGCAGTTTCCAGCCCAGCTCGTTGATGGGCTGCACCATTTGGGCTGCTGTGTGAGGCCTTGCGTTGTCTTCATGAAAGACTCCATGTGATAAATGATACCTGCGTTTGTTCAACAGATCGGCTCAAAGTCCTTGCAATGTCATCCACTGCCACCCTTCTGTCAGACTGAATGAGGTCATTGACTGATTCGATCACCACAGGAGACCTCACTTTTGTAAGCCTCCAGGCCTGTCTTCATCCACAACACCGCTCCATCCTTCTTTAAACAATCTAGCCCACTTGTAGACATTTTTTTTGGCTGAAACATGTGGCCCCATACACAACTGTCATTCTCCTATGAATTTCAACTGGTTTGCAACCTTCAGCAACCAAAAACTGACCTCTGTTCAATCCTGGAGCATGCTTTTTCGTCGGCCATCTTTGTTAATCTCCAAAACTCTCAAAGTTTTTTTTTTCAATCTACAAAATAATTAAATCCCATTGAAAAGAAGTAAATGCAAAATTTTTTTTAAAAGTAAGCTTCTATCTGTAACAGAAGACCTTATACCGAAAAATTCACCTTATTTATTGAATGACCCTCGTAGAAGTCCTTATACCGAAAAATCCACCTTATTTGTTGAATGACCCTCGTAGAAGTCCTTATACCGAAAAATCCACCTTATTTGTTGAATGACCTTCGTAGAAGTCCTTATACCGAAAAATTCACCTTATTTATTGAATGGCCCTCGTAATTGTTATCATGTTGGTTATGATATGTTAAAGCTAATTTATTAATAAAATTTTTACATTTTATTATTAATTACGTAATTGTTTGTTGTCATCACTGAAAGAAGAAATCCTATAAAATGTAATTACAAAATTCATGATGTAGCCGACATTATCATTGTTTACACCATCAAGTGATCAGTTTTTTTTATCGATTACACCTATACTTTCCGATTGACAAAAAACATTTTAAAAACTTTCAATATTTAAACAATTTTAGGGTGTTTCATTTTTCAGATAACGTAAATCGATCCTCCATTTTGGAACCACTCGCCGGTACGACATTACCACCACCTGTAAATTTGTTGATTATCAGTTTATTTGTTTACTTTTTTTCAGTGCAATCTTATCGATTAAACCATAAACTTTCCGATTGACAAAAAAAAAAAAAAGAATTGTAAAAATTTCAACATTTTAAATAATTTTAGGCGGGGAGGGGGGCAGTTTTTCATACAACCTTATTGTAAATCGATCTTGTGCAATTAACTTTTTTGCTTGCGCATATTCAACAACCGAACCCTGTGCGAAATTTTTGAATAAAGCCATTCTTAGAGTTTCCTAGGAAGATGCCATCGTAAGAACTGAAGAAAAGTTGAAAAAGACAAAAACAAAAGCAACAAATCATCCCCCGACCCTAAAAAAAAAACAAAAAACAAAGCGACCTGAACGCGAGTGGTTCCAAAATGGAGGATCGATTTACTATAACGTTGTATGAAAAACTCAGCTCCCCTCCTTAAAATTGTTTAAATACTGAAATTTTTCCAAATTTCATTTGATAATCGGAAACTTTTACGTAATAATCGATAAGACTGCGCTAAAAAAAGTAAAAAAAAAAATGAAAAACAACAAATTTAAAGGTGGTGGTTGTCTCTTTCAGGTTCGTCAAACTGCCTTACTTGGAATGAAACGATTATAAAAAAAAAACGGTATAAATTGTTATACCTGGAGTTGGAATCCACAGCCCCAAGTCTTGAAATTTTTTAAACTTAGGATGTACGTTGTGGTGCAGTGGATATTGGCTCGGAACGAGAAATTGGGGAACCGAGTTCGAATTCCTGTTGAATTCCTTGCATTCACTTATGCGCAAATACCCTTGGAAAAGGTATTAATCCATCTCTTCCCTCAAGTTATGGGTTAAATAACAGGACAGATTCGGTTCTATAGCCTTGGTGGGCAACCAGTCTACCGCAGAAAGTAATGGCAACCTACTGCGGGATAATCTTCTGCCTAGTCAGTTATGTCTCTTTCGAGACATGATCGCCCAAGCGTGTATCACGTATGACTCTTAATGCCGGGCTATACTGCTAGTTACAAATATTCGGAACAGCATCATTCTGACATAACATAAAATGAGCTCATCAAACTCCATGTTGCTATTAGAGATTCTTTTTCTATATATATATTTTTTTTAATCATTTCACCCCGAGCCAGGCGGAAACGCCACTGATGTGCAGGGGGCTACATAACTGTAAAAAGATTAATTAGAAAAGAGTGAGGAGTACAAACTAGTTAGAAAGGAACAATAGAAAGCTGAGAAAGCAGGTGCGATGACAGATACATAGGTGGAGAGAAAGGGGAGGTTATACAGGGGAGGGGAGAGAGCTAGAGTCCAGTGGTTAGTAGATGAGTATTGACTTTGCATTTAAATTTCTGGAGGTTGTAGCCGTCAGGAAAGCAAGAATACGGGAGCGAGTTCCACAGGCGGGAAGTACGAGAGAGGAAGCTGCAGGAGTAGAATTGTCGTCTGCATTTGGCTAACCTGACTGTGAATGGGTGGGATCCAGTTGCCAGGCTGGTTGCACGAGTAAAGTCCTGTTGAGGAGGCATCAGTGACTTAAGCTCGTCCGAGCAGAAGCCATGAAAGTATTTATAGAACAGACAAAGGGAGGCCACATTTCGACGATTGGGAAGTGGCTGCAGTCGAGTCGCCAGATCAGTACCTATCACATTACAGACTCTCCTTTGGAGCTTGTCAAGAACACTGAGGAGAACGGCAGGGGCACCTGACCATAAATGGCAGCAGTACTCCATGCACGGACGGATGGTTGACTTGTATATATGCAGGATGGATTCAGGTGGAAAAAACATTCTGGATCGACATAGTGACCCAATCTGCCATGTTTCTTTAGGATGTAGGCAATCATGGCCTTCTATATCTCCATACCCCTGGTGGCTCTTAGTACGCTTTCTCCTGTTACCTCACGCAAACCTTGCTCTGCCATTCATCTGCTCAGTCTCGTGAAATATGCTATTTGCTCTCTCTCATTCCTTCTATCTGACCTGTGAGTATCATTCTCTAAGCCTTCCGTCCTCATTGCATGTCCCTGGAACTACACCTGTGTTTTCCTGATGCTTGGTGTTAATTTCCTTTTCATTTCCATCCTTTCCAAAGCCTCATCATTGCTCACTCGCTCGATCCATGATATCCGCAGCATCCTTCTGTAGAACTACATTTCAGTTGCTTCCAGTTTTTCCTTCATCTTTGATGAGATTGTCCAGCATATTGAGGAACAAACATAAGAATATAAGTTTAATTAATTACAGATTCAGTCAGTTAAGTGCCATACGTGATACACGCTGGGGCGATCATGTCTCGAAAGAGACTTGACTGACTGGGCAGAAGATTATCCCGCAGTAGGTTGCCATTGCTTTCTGCGGTAGACTGGTTGCCGACCAAGGCTATAGAACCCAATCTGTCCTGCTATTTAACCCATAACTGGAAGGAAGAGAGAGATTAATACCTTCCCAAGGGTATTTGCGCGTGAGTGAATACAATGGATTCAACTGGAATTCGAACTCGGCTCCCCGGTTTCTCGTTCCGAAGATTCACCAGTCTTAAAAAAATAAATGATTCCATATCAAATGATGTGCACCAATCCAAGCCATGATTGATTTTTAAAAAAATGCTAAGACCTTAGCTAGATGAAGACACTATTGCTACTTCCCTAAGTTCACTCACAACAAGTGACAGTTTTAAAAGGTGGGAGGTATTTCTGCTGCACCCTGTATAAAATACTGCACAATACGTAAAGAATGGACAAGTGTATTGTTCTGATGAATTTTGGGTTTATACTACACAAGTTCATTCAACTGTCTCACTTTTTACTGAGTAACCCTAAGGAAGAGTTTGTTTTTGCATGTGTCGTAAGGTCCCCTATAAGTGGTTACAAAGTTACATCAAATTTGTATAACCAGTTATCGAGATATTCAAAATTACTACTCTTTTCCAATCTTTTCACTCTTTTCTTTTTTCTTCTTTTTTTTTTTTCAATTAAAGTAGATAGACTAAACTATCGCCCGATTCACACTCCACCCACGTCTATTGAACAGGTGAAGAGGCTCATCCCTTGTTCCCTGTTTAGGATGTGGTTTCCGGCTTTCTCTTTTCCAATCTTTTCACTCTTTTCTTTTTTCTTTTTTCTTTTTTTCAATTGGAGTAGATAGACTAAACTATCGCCCGGTTCACCTCCACTCACGTCTATTGAACAGGTGTAGAGGCTAATCCCTTGTTCCCTGTTTAGGATATGGTTTCCGGCTTTCTCTTTTCCAATCTTTTCACTCTTTTCTTTTTTTCTTTTTTCTTTTTTTCAGTTAGAGTAGATAGACTAAACTATCGCCCGGTTCACACTCCACTCACGTCTATTGAACAGGTGAAGAGGCTCATCCCTTGTTCCCTGTTTAGGATGTGGTTTCCGGCTTTCTCTTTTCCAATCTTTTCACTCTTTTCTTTTTTCTTTTTTTTTTTTTCAATTGGAGTAGATAGACTAAACTATCGCCCGGTTCACACTCCACTCACGTCTATTGAACAGGTGAAGAGGCTCATCCCTTGTTCCCTGTTTAGGATGTGGTTTCCGGCTTTCTCTTTTCCAGTCTTTTCACTCTTATGTAGCCCCCTGCCCATCAGTGGCGTTACCGCCTTTCTCGGGGTGATATGATTAAAAAAAAAACTGACTGAAGAGAGTTTGTTGTTTACCGAAGGAATATGTGGTTTGCATGCGAAGAGAAACAGTTTGAATGAACGTCCACAATCATTTGCAGGTAACAGTGACAGAATAACTGGTGACACAATGCCGGTCCAGGACAAGTGTGAATGCTTCATGCGTACTGATGTGAAAATTGTTCCACAATACTGTTATGTTCACCCAGACATCGACCAGCAACGTTTAAAGGCCTCCATATTTTCAAGACGGGGTATCGCAATGTATCTATCGATCTATTTGCGTGGAAAAAAAAATGACCCGGAAACGACAAGTAATGCGGTGATACGTCAAGTGTTTGACTGTGGGAATTGAAGTGTTTATCATAAAGGTCGGGTTTACGTCGCGACAAGACTTCCATCGGTGGTTGAAATGTCAGGAGGGGTATAAAAATGGGGTTCCTTTATTTGAGGGTGGTGTCTGCAGCGGAATAAAGTTAACTATTTCAGTCTGTTCACGTTTTGTCCGTTTTTCGCGTCAATTTGCCTTTTTTCTTTTTTCTTTTTTTTTCGTTTTTTCTTTTTTTTTCTTTTTTTCTCGGCTTTTCTTTCTTTCTTTCTGTCTTTCTTTCTTTTTTCTTTCTAATCCTTGTCTTTCTTTCTTTTTTCTTTCTTTCTAATCCTTTACTTGTTTTCTTTCTTTTTGGTCCTTTTTCTTTTTCCTTTCTTTCTTTCTTTCTTATTTTTTTCTAATTCTTTTCTATTTTTGTAATCACTTTTTCTTTCATTCTTTGTAGTCCTTTTCTTTCTTTATTCCTTCCTTCCTTCCTTCCTTCCTTCCTTCCTTCCTTCCTTCCTTCCTTCCTTCCCTCCCTCTTTCTTTCTTTCTTTCTTTCTTTCTTTCTTACCCATTTCTTTCTTTCTTATTTTCCTTTTTCTTTCTTTTCCCTTTTCCATGTTTCTTTCTTTCTAATCCTTTTAATTTTACTTTCTCATCCCCTTCTTTCTTTCTTTCTTTCTTTCTTTCTTTCTTTCTTTCTTTCTTAATCCTTCTCTATCGTCCTTTCTTTTTTCTTTGTTTCTTTCTTTCAGTCTTTCTTTCATTTTCTCAGTGAAACCAAGTAGTTTCATTTCTCCCCTTTCCCAGGAAATGGAATAAACCCTTATTTATTAGATATTGGCAGGATGTACCGTCTGTGCAAAATAACATAGTGGTTGAAGAGACAAGAAAATTATTAGAAGACAGTTGTAAGCAAGAGAAAGAAAAAAAGACCCAAGATGCAAACTACGAGTTGGAGATGTCAACAGCAGACAAGGGCAGATGTTAAATGCAATGTCAATTGCCATCTCTTATCTCCTTGACTCGCATCCTTTCCCTGACAATCCTTGTATCATGTTCTTCTTCCTTTCCACTCTACACTCTTGCAGCTCTATTCACACCAGTGTTCTCATCCTTCTCTTGCCCATTCTCAGACACTCCCTTTAAAATGTTCATCTTTCGCTATCACTTACCTCTTATGTAAGTTCTGCCTTGCTTGGGGTGAGAGGACTAATAAAAAATAGTTTAAATATCTGGGAAGTCGTTTAACAGAGGATGGAAAATCCGAAAGCTGAACCAGCATTTGATAAGGGGAAAATGCTTTCCAAAAACTAAGCAAAGTACAAGAAAATGGCAGTAGATAATCTCACTGCAGATGAAAAGGAAACTTAGTAAAAAAGAGCTTCGATATATATATATATATATATATATATATATATATATATATATATATATATATATGTACCTCCAGTAAATCGCGAAAAAAAACGGCATAGTTACTTTTTTTTTTTTTATAAGCGTTTCACCCCGAGCAAGGCATGTCACTGTCACTACTGCACAGGGGGCTACATAGAGTGGAGAAAGGATGATTAAATATAGGAAATGTCAGAGGGTGGGTGATAGGCGGGTAAGGATACCGAGAATGAGGGTTGGGTAGATGAGAGTGTTCTGAGAATAATTGGGAGTTAGTGTGATAGGAGGTGTCTATTGACCCTACATTTAAACACCTGGAGATTGTAACTGTCGGGAAAGCAGACTTGTGGAAGGGTGTTCCACAGGCGGGAAGCGCGAGAAAAGAAGCTGTTGGAGTAGAATTGACGGTTACATCTTATTTGTTTAACTGTAAAAGGGTGGGACCTAGTTGCTAATCTAGTATCTCGTGTAAATTCGTGCTTAGGCGGCACCAGTGATCTAAGCTCATCGGAGCAGTAGCCATGAAAGTACTTGTAGAAGAGTCACAGGGAAGCCACATCACGCCGGTGAGAGAGCGGCTGCAGCCGGTCTGCCAAGTCAGTATCAACCACGTTACAGATCCTCCTTTGTATTTTGTCAAGAAGCCCAAGGAGAGCAGCAGGGGCACCCGACCAGATATGGCAGCAATATTCAATACACGGGCGGATGGTAGATTTGTATATGTGCAGAATAGATTCAGGTGGGAAAAACTTCCGGGCCCTGCACAGGGAGCCGACTTTCATAGCAGCAGATTTGGCAATGGATTCAATATAGTCATTCCATTTGAGGTCCGCCGAAAGTGTAAGGCCAAGGAGGCGTAGTATTTTACTCTCTGGGAGGCTAGCCTGTCCCATTCTAATGGGAGCTAGATGCGATTGTCTATGGTGGTTAGTTGATAACAGCTTCGTTTTAGAGGCATTGAAATTTACCAGCCATTTCCTACCCCAGGCCACTACGGATTGGAGGTCCCTTTCAAGTACGGCAGCGAGGTTCACTTTGTCGTCCACACCTGGTTTCTGATCGATGCGAGAGTAGATTGTTGTGTCATCGGCATACATGCCAACTTGGAATTTAATGGTGTCGGGGAGATCATTAATGTACATCACTGAATTTTTAAAAATGGAAAATGTTTTGTAACTTTTATTTTAGTTTTAATTGAAAGCTAAATGATTAAATTTACTATTTCCAGTAAGCAAAATACACTGGTTTATTTCAAGCAAAAATTATATTGATCGAAATATACAAGTTTGAGATTTTTTTTCAATTTTTGAATTTGCCGTCATTTTTGAGTGATCGACACATTTGTAAACAAAAGTTAATTCTCGGTTTTAAAAATCTTGCAAAAATAAAATATACATCTGTGACACATTATTTTTTGGAAAATTACCAAATTTTATGTTAAATTAATCTAATTTACACAAGTATTACTTATTTATAGCGCGAAATTTAGAATAAAACTATTTCTTAATCACAAATTTGAACTTTTTGACCTGTACGCGTCGTAAATCAAGATTTTCTTGACAGGTTCTTGATTCGAGATCAAGTGTATGGCGTTTATAAGGGACAAAATTGTACTATTTTTTCCGGATAAGGGAGGAAACTTTGACGTGTGTGTGTGTGTGTGTGTGTGTGTGTGTGTGTGTGTGTGTGTGTGTGTGTGTGTGTGTGTTTAATGCAAAGAATTTGTCACTTTAATTTTGAAGTATCATGCCTTGACAAATTCTTTGCGTTAAGCTTATTAACGCTCTATCTCTAACCCGATATCGAGCACTTTACGATAAAAACCTACTTGTCAAGATATCTTTTATTAAGTGATAAGTATACAACTTGTTGTGTACTTACCTGTATACAGAAATGGAATGTTCCTATCGTCTTACATACATGAACACTATTTCAGTACAGTGTAGAATAGTGTCGTAGACTAGAGTGATTATACTGACTAGCGATTCACTAGCAGTGTATCTACTTCCTGCAGTGTGCGAGTCTTGTACTTCTCGATATACTATTATTCCCAACCTCCGTTTTGGTGAATACTCTTGCATATTGTTAGGACGAATAAAACATATTCCAAGGGAATTAACCCTTTCCTGTTCTCAAACAGACTACCTCCCTTTTTTACCCCTGAAAGTGGGTACGCAGAAGTCACGTGATCAACGGGACATTCAGACGTGGCCCTCAAAGAGAGGCGCCAGAAAAGGAAGGTGCACCAAGCAGCTTGGATCTGCTCCCTGCATCCACTGCAACCACTGTCCCTGCTGCAACAGAAAAAAAGACCCAAGATGCAAACTACGAGTTGGAGATCAGCCACCTCCGCACCCACCCGAACCCTTAGTGACCAGAAGTCATGGTCTTCTTCTTCTTCATATATATATATATATGAATAGAATATGTAAAGAACAAGTAGGAAAAAAGTGTCTTTAATCGAACATGTTTCACTTTAACAAGCTTCTTCAGAGATTTATTAAAGATGAAAATGTGAAGCATGTTAGATTAAAGACACTTTTTTCCTGCTTGTTCTTTACTTATTCTATTCATCTTTTCGAATTGCAATGCATATATCTGTCTGCGGATGACTATATATATATATATATATATATATATATATATATATATATATATATATATATATATATATGCATATATCTGTCTACGGATGACAATACATATATATATGTAGTCGGAGTCTAACCGTACTGATGAGCTGTGATACGGCGAAACAGATCTGTCTGCGGATGACAATATATATATATATATGCATATATCTGTCTGCGGATGACAATATATATATATATATATTGTCATCCGCAGACAGATCTGTTTCGCCGTATCACAGCTCATCAGTACGGTTAGACTCCGACTGCTTTTTTACCCAGGACTGAAACCCGACCGAAATGGCGTCAGTTGGCGACTCTACCCTTGGGCTATGGGCGTTCGGTGGAAGTAGGCAGACTTTTTAGCGCAGATGATTATACGCGCCCAATAGCTAGAGCGCTCTAATTCGTTTCACTGAATGAGCGATGCGTACATGCCAGAGTAGCTACTGTTTATCAAAGTCTACTATTTTTCCAGAGTGCTCAATCAGGGTGTGAGAGCGTAAATATTGCCATCCGCAGACAGATCTGTATCGCCGTATCACAGCTCATCAGTACGGTTATATATATATATATATATATATATATACATATATATATCCAAGTGAATAAAGAATGAAGAAAGTATTAATAACGTTCAAAACATTAATTTAAAACAGTACTCAATATAGAAATAGAGCAATGAATATTTATTGTAAGTTATAGTTTAGAACATGTATAAAGTATAATTTATTACAAAAGTGTACATTTTGTTTCGACATCGAAAAAACAATGTCTCCTTTTGTTAAGCCCAGACATCACGTGACCCTTATGTGTATCTATCTATATTTCACCTCCGACGAAATTTTGAGTCTATTTCTTTCTGAGCCGTTATCATCGGCTATTTCCTCTTGGCTCTCCACTCTTCCTCTTTGCTTTTCATTTTCACTTTTCTATTTTTTTATTTTCTTTGGGTTCTTTTTGTTTTCTGTATCATGCTCTTTATTTCCTTTCCTTTTTGTTTTCCCTTTTTTTTCGATTTTTTACCCCCATTTTTTTCTATCCTCTTTACTTCTGTTATGGTGAAACACACGTTTTCCTCAGATAATGAACTCTCTCTCCTATATTAATAAGAGTTAACACTTAAGTTAACTCGAGAAGTTCCAGGGAGTTATATAAGAGTTTAGTAGAACTACTAGGCAGTTGATATTAGTCGGCAGTTAGCCGAATACTAAGGAGTCAGCTTTCAGTGGAAGATTACAAAGTTCCTAACATTTATGGTGCGTTAAATCGATTAGCAAACGACATAGCACGATTATAACTTTCAGTGCGAAAACTACTCCACTACAAGAACCCAATCTGTCCTATTATTTAACCCATAACCGGAGGGAAGAGACGGATTAATATCTTTCCCAAGGGTATTTGTACGTAAGTGAATGCAATGAATTCAACTGGTATTCAAACACGCACCCCCACCCCGATTTGTCGTTCCGAGTCGATATCCACTGCACCACGACGCACATCCAATACTTTGGGTAAATATTCAGAATTTCGACAGACTTCTGATAGAGTGTTTGTCAGAGTACCATGCGAGTCATTTGAGACGTAATATTATGACCGTTAATAGCAAGTTATACCAGTTTTAACGGGTTTCAACCGCAATCTTAAATGTCCTCTAGCTCGGCTGTTAGTATGGAAGTCGATTCATCTGTTTTTGAAACTGTCCGTCAGTATCTGCTAGTGCCGTTTTATTTGAGACTAGCATCATAGCCTGGCGTTGCCCGTGCAACTCAGCTGACTGTCGCAGCTTTAGCAGTCATATGGGTTAAATAGCAGGACAGACTGAGTTCTATAGCCTTGGTCGGCAACCAGTCTACCGCAGAAAGCAATGACAACCTACTGCGGGATAACCTTCTGCCAAGTCAGTCATGTCTTTTTCGAGACATGATCGCCCAAGCGTGTATCACGTATGGCCCTGAACTGACTGACTGAATATAATAGTTCGAAACATGATTATGGCTTTTAGTGTGCATAAAATGGGGGATCAATTTTATATTATTATGAAGTAATAAACTGATCCCCCACTAATTACTACTTAAAAATATAATACATCTCTTCCTGCTTTAGCTATGAGTTCTTCACATTTTGGGTGCGTTAAATCAATTAGCAACCGACATAGCACGATTATAACTTTCAGTGCGAAAACTGCTCCTCAACAAATTCGTATAAAAAAAATCCAAAAATAAAAAGGAAATGAGATTTTTTAATTTTCTTTTTCAAAAATAACGTTTAGTACCATCATTCTTAACTACCTGATGAGACATTGTCTTCACGATGTTAAAACAAAATGTATACTTCTGTTTTTGTTTTTTAATAATCGTATCGCCCCAATCAAGGCATTATACTGCCACTGTTGTGCAGGGGGTTATATAGGAGAAAATTTATCAGAAGGAGTGACAGAATAAAGTGGGTGTCAGGAAATGGGTAGGAGAGGGATAAGAATAGTACCGAAATGAGATGAGAGCATGAGAGAGAGGATGCAAGTTAGTGAGAAGGGAGAAGACTATTGACTTTACATTTAAATCCTTAGAGATTGTAGCTATCTATCTATCTATCTATCTATCTATCTATCTATCTATCTATCTATCTATCTATCTATCTATCTAAGTCTTTTCATTATCTATCTATCTATCTATCTATCTATCTATCTATCTTTTATCTTATCTAATCTTTTCATTATCTATCTATCTATCTATCTATCTATCTATCTATCTATCTATCCATTTTCATTCATCATCTATCTATCTATCTATCTATCTATCTATCTAAGTCTTTTCATTATCTATCTATCTATCTATCTATCTATCTATCTATCTATCTAAATCTTTTCATTATCTATCTATCTATCTATCTATCTATCTATCTATCTATCTATCTATCTATCTATCTATCTAAGTCTTTTCATTATCTATCTATCTATCTATCTATCTATCTATCTATCTATCTATCTATCTATCTATTTTTTTTCTTTTTTTTTTATAATCATATCTCCCCAAGCAAGACATTTAAATTCTTGGAGATTGTAGCTGTCGTAGAAGCAAGTAAACGGAAGGGAATTCCACAGGCGGGAAGTGCGAGAAAAGAAGCTGTTGGAGTAGAATTTTCGTTTACGTTTTATTGATTTCACAGTAAAAGGATGATAGGAAATGACTATTGACTTTACATGTAAATTCTTGGAGATTGTTGCTGTCCAGGAAACAATTAAATGGACGGGAATTCCACAGGCGGGGAATGCGAGAAAAGAAGCTGCTGCGTTTACATCTTATTGGTTTCACAGTAAAAGGGTGGAACCTAGTTGCTAATCTTGTGGCTCGAATAAATTCGTATATAGGGGGCACCAGTGAACTAAGTTCATCAGAGCAGAAGCCGTGAAAGTATTTGTAGAAGAGACACAGGGAAGCCACATTGCGCCGTTGAGAAAGTGACTGTGTCCGAGCTGCTAAGTCGGAATTGATCACATTGCAGATTTTCCGTTGAATTTCGTCAAAGACTCATAGGTGGATAGCAGGAGCACCCGACCAGATAAGGCAGCAGTATTCAATGCACGGGCGGATGGTAGATTTGTATATGTGCAGGATTTTTTTCAGCCGGGAAAAACTTCCTGGCCCTGCAGAGAGAACCAATCTTCTTAGCAATTTTTTAATAGGAATGGATTTGTCATTTATTAAACCGACATATTTTTATTACTTAAAAGTTATTTCAAGTGAATACACATATTTGGGTAGACGATCCGTCTGTTATTTATTATTATTATTTTTTATATCGCCCCAAGCAAGACATTTTACTGCCACGGTTGTGCAGGGAGTTAGATAGGAGGAAAGTTATGAGAAAGAGTAACAGATTATAGGGGGTGTCAAGAAGTGGGTAAGAGAAGGATAACTAAGGTCATAATGTGAGGGATCAGTTTATATATTGATTGTAATGTAGAATTGACCCCCCACTTCATACCCACATAATAATAGTATAGAATTTTTTTTTAATAATCATATCGCCCCAAGCAAAGCATTTTATTGCCACTGTTTTGCAGGGAGTTAGATAGGAGGTAAGTTCTGAGAAAGATTAACAGGTTATAGGGGGATGTCAGGAAGTGGGTAAGAGAAGGATGAGAATACTGATGAGAGTGGAGTGGACGGAGAAAGGAGCATAAGAGAGAGAAAGCAAGTTAGTGAGACAGGAGATGGCTATTGACTTTACATTTGAATTCTTGAAGATTGTAGCTGTCGGGGAAGCAAGTAAACAAAAGGGAATTCCACAGGCGGGAAGTGCGAGAAAAGAAGCTGTTGGAGTAGAATTTGCGTTTACAATTTATTGGCTTCACTGTAAAAGAGAGGGACCAAGTTGCTAATCTTGTTGCTCGAATAAATTCGTACCTAGGAGACACCAGTGAGCTAAGTTCATCGGAGCAGAAGCCGTGAAAGTATTTGTAGAAGAGACACAGGGAAGCCACACATTAGATGTGGATTTTGTCAAGGACCCCTAGGTGGATAGCAGGAGCACCCGACCAGATATGGCAGCAGTATTCAATGCATGGGCGGTTGGTAGATGCATATATGTGCAGGAATTCCCCTATTTGAGAAAACGCTCCGTCTATCTATCTATCTATCTATCTATCTATCTATCTATCTATCTATCTATCTATCTATCTAGTCTATTCATTATCTATCTATCTATCTATCTATCTATCTATCTATCTATCTATCTATCTATCTAGTCTATTCATTATCTATCTATCTATCTATCTATCTATCTATCTATCTATCTATCTATCTATCTATCTATCTATCTATCTCAGTCTATTTATTATCTATCAGTGTTAAATAAAAACTATATGACTCGAGTGCAGCTGTTCTCAAACTGGGGTCCACTCAGTTGAAATTATTGGCTACTAGCAGTATAGCTCGGCGTTGCTCGGGTGTAATGAAAGCTTTAAAAATAATCCATGGTCCTGGAGCTCAGACTCTTTGGACATTGGCATGAAAGACTAAAAAGCAATAGTTGTTTCCAGGTAAAGCGAAACCGTAGACTGAAAGAAAAATGGATGGATGTAAATCCAATTTTGATTTCCTGGTATCGATATCAAATTTTCTGCACTATTGTAAGAACAGCAAACTTGAAACTTCTGAATATCATTTCTTATGTCTTTGTCTATGAGTGTATCAAATTTGATTAAAATCAGACCACTCCTTCTATAACCCGATTTTTTCGATTATCGATTTTCGATATTTATTGGGAGTACCTCGACACAAAACCTAGCTAAGGACACTCGCAGACGCTTATAGTACAACTGTGTAACAAGAAAATCGGCTCAGCCGTTTCGGGGTCTATAGGTAACGGACACACACACACACACACACACACACACACACACATACACACACACGCACACACACACAGACAAAGTTCCATTTATAAATAAGTTTAGATTTGAGATTGTTGCCAAGTCATAGGATGTGCGTTGTGGTGCAGCGGATATCGGCTCGGAACGAGAAAGCCAAGTTCGAATTCCAGCCGAATTCATTGCATTCACTTACGCGCAAATACCCTTGGGAAAGGTATTAATCCGTTTCTTCCTTCCAGTTATGGGTTAAATAACAAGACAGATTGGGTTCTATAGCCTTGGCTGGCAACCAGTCTACTACCGAAAGCAATGGCAACCTACTGCGGAATAATATTCTGCCCAGTCAGTCATGTTTCTTTCGAGACATGATCGCCCAAGCGTGTATCACGTATGGCACTTAACTGACTGACTGACCAAGTCATAATGGCAGTGTCATTGTTGGAAAGGGAGATAATATCTTTTCATCTTCAACTGTTCCTTATTTAACTCCTTTTTCCTTTTGTATGCATTATTTTTATTTATTTTATTTTGGCCCTTGCTTATGTTTTAGTTATATTTAGTATTTATTTTATAATCTATTTATTATATTATGGTCTATCTATCTATCTATCTATCTATCTATCTATCTATCTATCTATCTATCTATCTATCTATCTCAGTCTGTTCCTTATCTATCTATCTATCTATCTATCTATCTATCTATCTCAGTCTGTTCCTTATCTATCTATCTATCTATCTATCTATCTATCTATCTATCTATCTATCTCAGTCTGTTCCTTATCTATCTATCTATCTATCTATCTATCTATCTATCTCAGTCTGTTCCTTATCTATCTATCTATCTATCTATCTATCTATCTATCTATCTATCTATCTATCTCATCTATCTATCTATCTATCTATCTATCTATCTATCTATCTATCTATCTATCTATCTATCTATCTCAGGCTATTTATTATCTGTCTATCAGTGTTAAATAAAAACTATATGACTCTTGTGCAGATGTACTCAAACTAGGGTCCGCGCTCCCCTAGGGGACCCGAAAGAGGCCAAAGTTGAAATTATTGGCTATTTGAGATTGTTACCAATTCATAATGGCAGTGTCATTGTTGGAAAGGGAGATAATATCTTTTCATCTTCAACTCTCCCTTATTTACCTCCTTTTTCTGTTTGTATGCATTATTTTTCTTGAGTTACCTTCCTTAGTTCTATTTTGGTCCTTGCTTGTGTTTCAGTTATGTAATAAGGGGTAAAGCCGTTGCAAAGGTACGCTAATCTATATGAAGAAGAAGAAAGTATTCGTGTTCTACAGTTTGCGTGATTTTATTTGAGTTGCTTTGACTGGAGGTGAGGCGAATTGCGTGATTACAGGTGTAACAGTGATTCAAGAGTATAAGCAGCATCACTAGATTAAATCGGCCTGTAGCAGAGGAAGTTCAGATGGTAAAAGTTTTGCTACAGTCTTCGTGAAACAGGCTATAGTACTTATACACCATTTGCATCAGTGATGTGAAAATTTTTCTTACCCTAACATTTAAAATCAAAATAAATATAATTACAAAAGTTACAGAGGCTCATCCCTTGTTCCCTGTTTAGGATTGGGTTTCCAGCTTTCTCTTTTCCAATCTTTTCACTCTGTTTTTTTTTTTAATTGGAGTAGATAGACTAAACTATCGCCCGGTTCACACTCCACCCACGTCTATTGAACAGGTGAAGAGGCTCAACCCTTATTCCCTGTTTAGCATGTGGTTTCCGGCTTTCTCTTTTCCAATCTTTTCACACTTACGTAGCCCCCTGCACATCAGTGGCGTTACCGCCTTGCTCGGGGTGATATGATTAAAAAAAAACTTTAGTGTGTGGCTATTTTGGAGGGTGTGACAGGCAAAATTCATATAATCGTTTATATAGAAGATATCAAAAATAACTCTGCTCTTGTATAAGCGTGTGGATTCTTTGCAAATGGCGTCTCATGAACTTGACAATGAGAAAACGATCCGCCGCCAAAAAATTGTTTACGCCTCAGGGATGAGGAACAGTCAAGGCAACAATGGACAGTCATTCGATTAACAAAAGAACGTCCTGGATATAAACAGTGCTTAAAAAAAATTCTTCACTACTCAAAAATATACAGCAGTCATCAATGGTTTACCGCGAGAGGATCGTAGGTATGCCGCGGCTCAGTGGTTTACTGCGAGAGGATCGTAGGTGTGCCGCAGCTCAGTGGTTTACTGCGAGAGGTTCGTAGGTATGCCGCGGCTCAGTGGTTTACCGCGAGAGGATCGTAGGTATGCCGCGGCTCAGTGGTTTACTGCAAGAGGGTCATAGGTGTGTCGCGGCTCAATGGTTTACGGTTAGAGGATAGTAAGTGTGCCGTGAACATTTCTAAATGTCATTTATTTATTTATTTTTACAAAGACATTTAAAGTAACATAAGCGTACATATCAAGACTAAAAATCTTTTAAATTAATTATACCAGCATATCAATTTTATAATTAATAAACGTATATGCAGTATAAAAATTGGACGGGGGTCTGCGAAATGATGCCGACCATGAATGGCAATGACTTGCCGATGAAAATGAATCAAGACTACCCTACTATTTAACTCATAGATCGGGGGTTGAATTCAGTGCTGTTGTTCTTTTAGACCGGTTATCACAGCTCATCAGTGTGGCTAGATACATCCACTTGCATCTGGCCGTGATCGAAACTCGACCGATTTGGTGTTAGTCGGAATCGCTACTCCCTAAGCCATAGGCGCATGAAATCAGAGGCAGGAAATTTTAACGTGTAAGCAGTGAATATATATATATATATATATATATATATATATATATATATTGTATCGAGGCAGCAGATAATTTTCTAAACATACTGTTAAATATAACAGACAATGCATGTCTATGATGTTTAATCATGAGCCGTTTTAAACATCGTATTTTGGCTTTAATTTCAGGTGAAAATAAAGACAAAAACTGACCAACATTTGGATATTTTTTTATTATGTTGGTTCTAAGCTGTCGGCTCACATTGGCCATCTTCAGAGAGGTTACAGTTGACTGTTGTCGTTGCTTAGCAATGTTTTATGTTGACACAAGATAATATTTGATGGTGGATGTATTTATGTTAACGTCCTTGTAACCTCTCCGTTCAAGCAACGATATACAGATGAGAAATTGTAGGAGGATTTGAAATATTAAGTAAGTCATTCATCGAGTTTTATTCGACCTCAACAGAATGCAGACAGTTGCGTTATTAAGCGAACGTCATACTAACTGTACCACGGGTCTCGGTGACAAAGAGGTAACGAATTAAACTCGATATAGCGCCGATCATTCATATATCTTTGGGTTTCAATTCCTGGTAGCGGATGCACACTGCTGATGCGCATGGTTGTATCTGACCACCGGGCACACCGGGCACACCGGGCACGGGTCCGGGCCGATCAGTGCAACCATAGTGAAAATCCGGGCAAGGAAAAATGTTTTCGTTAGAAATCAAACTAAACAATTCACGAAGAAAGAAAGAAAGAAAGAAAGAAAAACGAAGAAAACATCCGAATGAACGCAGTAAAAATCTGTTTATATATTAATTTTGGGAGAAAAGATTGGTTATACTCAGAAAGTCCGAACCCGATTTCCTGCTTTCGTTGACGTTCTGTGCCTAATTTCCATTGGAATAGCCGAAAAAATCCGCAAAAATCATGGTTTCTGGAAACGGATGACACTGATAACGTCATCACATTGTCAACTAATAAATACGGGCAATTTTCTCTGTGCCCGGTGTTTTTTAGCATCAGCTACGGCCCTGCTGATGAGTCCCAGGACGAAACGACCGTCCAGTGCTTTCTGCATTCTGTTGAGGTCGTATAAAACTCGATGAATTACTTTATAGCGGAACTCTGGATCCTGGCTGGTCATCAAATCGCAAAATTCAAAATACGTCAGAGAAACGGTTTTTCCACAATTTAAGAAAAACATCGTTCTGGGAGCCACCCCTCGTGACTGGATTCAATATTTAAGGATGGTCTCTAACCAGTCACAGTCCGTCAGAGATGGGAGCAGCGAAAGAGAGACGCACATCTAAAATGTAACTTCAAACTTCAGGTCGACTTGGACATTGTCCTCTCTCTCTTTTTCTTCATCTATTTCAACAATTGCTACCAGAACATTTTGTACGAACTCTACCCTTATCTTCTTAATGTTTCTAATTGTGCATGAACTCCTACAACTTATGTTAGTCTTTCTCTTTAATAAATTTCTATTTTAACATTCAAAATGTATATTTTATTATTCCACTCTTCTGCACTAATCCACACATTCCAACTTACTACCAACCTTATGATGATGAAAAGCCTTCTGATGATAATTCTGTACAAATCTTTTAAGCTGTAGGGAGTTCGATTAAGTCTGACACAAGGCCGAATCAAAGAAAAATTAACCAGCTTCATATGTTTCAACTTACTTAATATATATATATATATATATAATAATGGATTCTCCCGTCGCGTTCAACGTATGAGGGTCCAACCTTTTTCCAGCAAGACAACCACACAGAGATTTGTTTATAGTGGTGAAGGCATTGTGTAGTACCATCCACACTTCTTGGAACTGCTGATAACAAACAATTGGTGCAGATGACTGCCACAAATCGCACGAACAGCAGACCTCAATTATTTAACCCATAATTGGAGGGAACGAACGGATTAATACCTTTCCCAAGGGTACCAGTGCGCAAGTGAATGCAGCGTGCTCGACTGAAATTGGAACTCGGCTCACCGATTTCCCCCTCCAAGACGACATCCACCGAGCGGGAACCGGTGTATCCAACGTGACATGACCGTTATATATATATATATATATATATATATATATATATATATATGATATATATATATATATATATATATATATATATATATATATATATATATATATATATACCCAAAAGATGGGCATTTTAATTTGATTTTACCCTTTCTATGAAGTGCAAAGCTCGGTTTCACTTCATAGTCCTTTATATTCGGTACGAGGGTAGAAAAGAAAAATAAAAAGTCTTGTTATTTTACCCGTGACCGTTTTTTTTTTTTCTCTTCGTTATCTATTTTTCCTGGGTGTGTTTCCCTTCTCTTAGAATTCGGGACTTTGGCTCGGGGATATTTACTTCGTTCTCATGCAAACCGCTGGCGGCCGTCGAATTATCTTGTAATGTACGCAAAACCTTTTGTCGGTCATATTCGAAAAAAAAAAAAAAAAAACACACACACACATTTGCGCTTCAAATGCTTGGCAAGCCTCATATTAATACTCCTAGTTTTAGACCGAGAGATAAATTGGGATCGAATATGAATTGAATGATATGGATTGAATGACAGAATGATAGGAAAAGGAAAAATGTTTACCGTTTTAACATGTTTCGCATTTATTTAGTTTAGTTTAGTTGGTTTTTGTTTTTTGTTTTTTGTTTGTTTTTATTTTGTTTTTTTTTCCCCCTTTTTATCAACCCTTTTGGGTTATTTAATGCCGAAGAATTTGTTTGGTTCTTGTTTTATGCTTGTTGATCTTTTGTGAGTCTATTGCTGTCGAGATATAAGTAGAGGTGTTGTGATTTGATGTGTGATTGTTATATGCTATCTTCTTTCACAACAATATTTTGTTATATAATTCTGTTGCTTTTAATAATTCTAAAAGGTCATTCGGGTTAGCTTTGTTAAAGATGGCGTCTTGGTGCAGTGGATATCCACTCGCAACGACAAACCGGGGAAGCCGAGTTCGAATTCCAGTTGAATTCATGGCATTCACTTACGCACAAATACCCTTGGGAAAGGTATTAATCCGTCTCTTCTCTCCAGTTATGGGTTAAATAATAGGAGAAATTGGGTTCCATAGCCTTGGCTGGCAACCGATCTACCGCAGAAAGCAATGGCAACGTACTGCGGGATAATCTTCTGCCAAGTTAGTCATGTCTCTTTCGAGACATCATCGCTCAAAGCGTGTATAACGTATGACGCTTAACTGACTGACTTGTTGAAGATGTCTTTCAGATTGTTTTCTTGATAGTATCTTAATCGCATTTGTTCAAGATCGATGCAGCTTGTTAGTATATGTTTCACTGTATAGAGCTCCTGACATGGAATGCAAATTGGTGCCTCCTCACCTTTTAGGAGGTGTGAATGGGTGACAGCGGTGTGGCCAATTGAAAGTCTAAATGTTTCGTCAGAAAATGAAATATGGAGGAAAAAAAGAAAAATCTGGTATTTTATTTTGCTTGCTTTTCATTGATTAAGCAGACCTCACGTCCATCTGTCCTATCAAGCAGCGTTTGTGTGTAAAATTTATGTGTGTATATATATCACAGTTCTAGTTTGGGTATGCGGGATTGGAATGATAATGTGTATCCGTTTGTATGCCCCTAGTAGGCATTTTTATCCATGCTTGGTGATAGTCCATATCGTGTGGATGAAAGGTTTGAAGTTACACCGGTTGTGGTTGTAGGTGGACATATCATAGATTCTTTAGGAGTTGATTTTATAAAAGTTGGTGATATAAAAATATTTTTCAGAATTATCTAAACTTATTTATAAATGGAATTTTGTCTGTGTGTGTGTCCATTACCTATAGACTCCGAAACGGCTGAACCGATTTTCTTGAAAATTTACACCGTTGAACTATAAGCGTTTGCGAGTGTTCTTAGCTAGGTTTTGTGTCGAAGTACCCCCGATAAATATCGAAAATTGATAATGGAAAAAATTGGATTATAGAAGGAGTGGTCCGATTTTAATCAAATTTGATACACTCATAGACAAAAACATAAGAAACAATATTCAGAAGTTTCAAGGTTGCAGTTTTTACAATAGTGCAGAAAATCGATAATAGATATATAAATAAAAGGCAAGATGTTTGTGTGTGTGTGTGTGTGTGTGTGTGTGTGTGTGTGTGTGTGTGTGTGTGTCTGTTTATCTGCCTGTATTTTTTTCAGCCCTTTTATTTTAGTTTTTGCTTAGGGTTTGACTCTAAGTAGGTATCATTCTAGTTCTCAGTCTCAGCCATGATGCCATTTACTCAGAGGACTTATTTAGCCTTCAAAATTCAGTTTAACTTTTTTGTTATCGATACCAAGAAATCAAAATTTGACTTACATCCATTCATTTTTCTTTCAGTCTACAGTTTCGCTTTAACTGGAAACAACTATTGCTTTTTAGTCTTTCGTGCCAATGTCCATAGAGTCTGAGCTCCAGGACCATGAATTAGTTTTAAAGCTTTCATTACATCCGAGCAACGCCGGGCTATACTGGTAGTTATTTATATTTATATGGTCTGCGGCGGTAATGCCACTAGTACGTAGCGGAGGAAAAGTAAAAGAGAAGACAGGTATAGGGATGATTAAGATGAAGGGGATTCAAGGACATATAAGACGGTAATTGATGTTGCATTTAAATTTTTGGAGATTGTTGCTATTAGAGAGGAGAAAAGACTGGGTACAGAGGGTATTAAAGAAAAGATAAAAGATGAATGGGATTCAAGAAGATAGAAGATGGCAATTGACGTTGTATTTACATTTTTGGAGATTGTAGCTATCGGAAGAGAAAAGACTGGGTACAAAGGATATTAAAGAAAAGATAAAAGATGAATGGGATTCAAGAAGACAGAAGATGGCAATTGACGTTGCATTTACATTTTTTGGGGATTGTAGCTATCGGAAGAGAAAAGACTGGGTACAAAGGATATTAAAGAAAAGATAAAAGATGAATGGGATTCAAGAAGATAGAAGATGGCAATTGACGTTGCATTTACATTTTTGGGGATTGTAGCTATCGGAAGAGAAAAGACTGGGTACAAAGGATATTAAAGAAAGGATAAAAGATGAATGGGATTCAAGAAGACAGAAGATGACAATTGACGTTGCATTTACATTTTTGGAGGTTGTAGCTATCGGAAGAGAAAAGACAGGGTACAAAGGATATTAAAGAAAAGATAAAAGATGAATGGGATTCAAGAAGACAGAAGATGGCAATTGACGTTGCATTTACATTTTTTGGGGATTGTAGCTATCGGAAGAGAAAAGACAGGGTACAAAGGATATTAAAGAAAAGATAAAAGATGAATGGGATTCAAGAAGACTAGAAGATGGCAATTGACGTTGCATTTAAATTTTTGGAGATTGTAGCCATCAGGGAAGAGAAAAGACTGGGTGCAGAGGGTATTTAAAAAAGGATAAAAGATGAATGTGATTCAAAAAGATAAAAGATGTTAACTGACTTGCATGTAGTTTTTTGGAGGGAAGGGCTTCATAACACAGATCTTTATTTTACATCGCTACACAAAATTAATTTTTGTTACGAAAATGTGTGTCATTCGGCAAGATTCGAACCTGCGACCCCTATCCACATAGGTTCGAATCCTGCCGAATGACACACATTTTCGTAACAAAAATTTATCGTAAATAATCAGGCCAGTAAAAATAAATATATAATACTGTTTGATTATAAACAGAATATCTACTTAAATACGAGTATCGATCAAAAATAATGTTCAAACAAATCATTTCATACATACATATATATATATATATATATATATATGGTCTCACCTGTCAATTGAGCACTCTGAAGCTACTCTCTGCTGTTTACGCATCATTCTCCAGTAATGGATTGAAAACACACTGCTACTGGCATTTGTACACACTGTGTATATAACACGCTGAAATCTACCTTCCTCTACCGTGCCCTGATAGCTTATAGGTAGAATCTCCGACTGATCGGTCAGGTTTCCATCCTGGTTGGAAGAAATCATACGTCTAACCATACTTATGAGCTGTGATACAGTGAAACATGACTGTCTGTTAATGATTATATAATTAAATTTGTTTTTTTTTATTTAAAATTAATTTAGTTTACATAGCGACACAGAAATTTCTGCTTTCAGATTTATCAGGCAGATGACGAGATAAATCTCAAAACAGAAATTTCTGTGCTGCTATGTAAATTAAATTTTAAATAAAAACAAATTTAATTATATTATGCTCTACAATCTATGTTGTATTGAGCACTTTTTAAAAAAAAAGTAAATGCCAGAGAACTAGGGATTCTAAACCTGTTGGTTCTCTTCATATATATATATATATATATATATATATATATATATAAGAGACAATGAAGGTCTATGATGTTTAATCATGACCTGTTCTAAACAACATATTTTGGCTTTAATTTCAGGTGAAAATAAAAACAGAAAGTCTCCAACATTTGGATAATTTTTTATTAAGCTGGTTCTAAGTTTTATATCAACACAAGATAAAATCGTCTTTGAGGGTGGATGTTTTTCTGTTAATGTCCGAGTAACCTCTCTGAAGATGGCTCATGTGAGCCGAAAACACATGATAGACGTTCATTGTCTCTTATATTTAACTGCATATGTTTAGAAAATTATTTGCTGCCTCGATACACTATATGTGTGTGTGTGTGTGTGTGTGAAAAGTGTATGTATATAATTATGAATATATACAAGTTGTTATATATATTATTTATATATTATATATGCGCGGTACTTATTTGAAAGTGCTCAATATCAGTGATAGAGTTGACATATTCGTATAGATAGGTATGAATTTGTGATCCTGGTTTTCACGTTCTTGCGATCGTCAGTTGCAAGAGCATGAAAACCAGCGTCACAAACTCACATCTATCTATCTATCTATCTATCTTTCTATTTTAGTCTCATTATCTATTTTAGTTTCTTCATTATCTATCTATCTATCTATCTATCTATCTATCTATTTTAGTCTCTTCATTATCTCTCTCTCTCTCTCTCTCTCTCTCTCTCTATATATATATATATATATATATATATATATAAGCAAGGATCAGGTCTCAAGCCTTGAGTGGCAACCATCCTAGATATTGAGTCTCAAGATAAACATTCGGTGCACTTGGGCTTACATAATTGTCTGAGTTGAGTATCAGGAAAAGTTTCTGGCCTTGTAAAATCTTGCCTCAATTATGACAAATCCTTTGTAAGGCGAGACCCCCCTTGCAATGTGCAAAATTAATCCCAATCCTACCTAAACAGAAAAATAAATAAATACATGTCATACTGATTATATTTTTCCTTCTATCAGTAAAGCACCCCACTCTCCACCTGCTCCCATAAGTAGAGCAAATTTACCGTTATCTGTCCAATGAAAAATCGTGGATTATGCCAAGGCATCTTGATAGAATTGACAAGGACGCCACAGGATTAGCAAGTAAATGATTTTATCAGCAGTTCTTTGACTGCTTCAATAATCATTAGCGGAGGGAGGTGTTTAAGAGCAGAAGAAACTGACAACCTCTGCCAGGATGATCTGTTGATGGTGGCTGAAGAAGTTCTGTCCACTCTTTCATGTTGTCTGATCAGCTCCTGCATTGCTGTATCCGCTTAGGTCCTCTTTCAACAGTGACTCACATGGTCATCTCCAGAGGCTGTTATGACAGATGATGTAGATTTTATACTCTTTCCACAAAAAATAAATAAATAAAAATAAAAATAAAAAAAATAAAAAAGTGTCTGTTTTCAGAAAATTGAACTTTTGAACTTTGTATCAGCTGCCAAAATTTCCTGACCTTCGCGTTTATTCTTAGATATCCTACAATATTTCCTGGTTGATGAACACAGAAATTTTTATAACTACCTTTATTTACGTTGTGAGACCATGGCTCTCCACAGCTTTTTATTTTTGTAGCTCTTTTGTCTTTTTACTATCTTTCCCAGTCTCGGTTCTGACAACCAGTTTGTTATTTCGGTTATTTACGGCTTCCCTCTAATGATATCCATAAAAAACCTAAACCATCAAAGCTCTGAAAATTTTGGCAGATAATGCAAAATATTAGAAACAAAGAAAAGAGTGCTGGATTGCTACGTGATATCTGTCCTCCTGTATGGAAGTGAATGCTGGACGATCTTGTAGTTGGCATATCGGGCGCCTCTTTTTGCTGATGACCATACATTCAGTTTTCTTGAAGTGATATGATTTAAAAAAATACAATATACATAATTTTGGTATTGAAATAAATTGTAAATTTTAAAAAAAAGCTATTGTTATATATATATATATATCCCTCTTCTTTCAATAATACTCACTAAGAAGAAGAAGAAAGGACAGAAAGGGATTGTCAGTAGTCAGGAATTAAAGTGAGTATTATTGAAAGAAGAGGGATATATGTATCTTTTTCTTCTTTATGTGCCTTGCCATTTTTTATTTGTTTTTTTTTTAATCAGTACCATGTCATCTCAGTCAGTTAAGTGCCATACGTGATACACGCTTGGGCGATCATGTCTCGAAAGAGACATGACTGACTGGGCAGAAGATTATCCCGCAGTAGGTTGATATAGAACCTAATCTGTCCTGTTATTTGACTCATAGCTAGAGCAGGAAGAGATGTATTATACTTATAAGTAGTAATTAATGGGGGATCAGTTTATTACTTCATAATAATATAAAATTGATCCCCCATTTTATGCCCAGTAAAAGCCTTAATCATGTTTCCAACTATTATATTCAGTCAGTCAGTTAAGTGCCATATGTGATACATGACTGACTGGGTAGAAGATTGCCATTGCTTTCTGCGGTAGACTGGTTGCCGACCAAGGCTATAGAACCCAATCTGTCCTGTTATTTAACCCATAACTGGAAGGAAGAGACGGATTAATACCTTTCCCAAGGGTATTTGCATGTAAGTGAATGCAATGAATTCAGCTGGAATTCAAACTACATATCATGTCATCTACATATCTGATATGGCCGCCAATGACTAATTTCAGCAGGGCTTTTATTTCTCTGAGTAATGTTTAATCAACATATAAAAAAAAAAAAAAACCTGGTGTATCAAAAGAATCGTTACTCCCTTGAGACATATACATGTTTGATTCCTCAGTAACGTGCATTGATTTAATAAGCAATGATTAACATTTTAATAAAACCCAAAACTATGAAAGTGGATTTATACATTTACTTGAGAATCGACAACAAATATATTAAACACTATTTATTTATTACGTTGAACAGAACATTTTTTTCATATTTTGATAATTTTATAAATTTTTTTTTTATAAATTTTTGAACAGAAAGATTTCTTTTCAAATTTATATCTTTATAAAATGGTAAAATAATAAATCTTTATTGAAAGGAAATAATAAACATCATATTGTACTTAGTTCACATATAATTTTGAAAATAAACATTGCTGAGGAAGTCAAAAGTGTATTCAATAATAGCAGTGTCAAGGCAATAACCATCTTTTCCATAGTTTTTTTTTTGCCGGGGGGGGGGGGGGGATGATGGCTAAACATTGCCATATCTATGATGTAAATGTACTGCTTTATTATAGAAATACATCAAAAATGTGGAAAAAGAGATTGTCAGTGGTCAGGAAGCAATACAAATGTTACTGATAGAAAAGCGCTATTATTTATAAGTTTGGTTAGGATTTTATTAAAGAAATGCAATTTTTTTTTTAATGAACGATGCACTTATAAATTGGCATATTTAAAATAATAAAACACTAACCAAGAATTTTATTTTGGGAAGGAAAAAAAAAAGAGAATGAGTTTTATTTTATTTGCAGTTAGTTTTGGGTTTGGACAATAATGTCACAAAAAGAAGGCAAGAAAAACAAAAAAAAAAAATTAAAAAGCAAAATGACATGTGGTGATGGTGGTGGTGGTGGTGGTGGGATTAGTCTTTTCTTTTAACACTTTTGATAAAGATCTTAATAACCATATTTGTCATTCAGAGAAGTTCGCCCATCTCCAGTCTGATCTGAGGAAACAAAAATACATAAATAAAAATTAAAATTTAAAAAAAAAAAAATAACGAAATGAAGAAATACAAATAAACAAAAATAAATTTCATTTATTTTTCTTTTGAATTCGTTAGACGAAAACCGAAATCCTGTCATCATATATCCACTAATGACAACAGACAAAATTTACCATATACTGTATATATATATATATATATATATATATATATATATATATATATTGTCACTATCTGATTACATCTTCTTGGGGCTCATATGACATCCTGATATCCCTCTACCCTGTATATATATATAGTCACACTCTGATTACATCTTCTTGGGGCTCGTATGCCACCCTGACATCCCTCTACCCTGTATATATATAGTCAGTTCACACCTCATGATTACATCTTCTTGGGGCTCGTATGCCACCCTGACATCCCTCTACCCTGTATATATATATAGTCACACTCTGATTAAACTCTTCTTGGGGCTCGTATGCCACCCTGACATCCCTCTACCCTGTATATATATATAGTCACACTCTGATTACATCTTCTTGGGGCTCGTATGCCACCCTGACATCCCTCTACCCTGTATATATATATATAGTCACACTCTGATTACATCTTCTTGGGGCTCGTATGCCACCCTGACATCCCTCCCTACCCTGTATATATATACAGTCACACTCTGATTACATCTTCTTGGGGCTCGTATGCCACCCTGACATCCCTCTACCCTGTATATATATATAGTCACACTCTGATTACATCTTCTTGGGGCTCGTATGCCACCCTGACATCCCCCTACCCTGTATATATATATAGTCACACTCTGATTACATCTTCTTGGGGCTCGTATGCCACCCTGACATCCCCCTACCCTGTATATATATATAGTCACACTCTGATTAAATCTTCTTGGGGCTCGTATGCCACCCTGACATCCCTCTACCCTGTATATATATATAGTCACACTCTGATTACATCTTCTTGGGGCTCGTATGCCACCCTGACATCCCTCTACCCTGTATATATATATAGTCACACTCTGATTACATCTTCTTGGGGCTCGTATGCCACCCTGACATCCCTCTACCCTGTATATATATATAGTCACACTCTGATTACATCTTCTTGGGGCTCGTATGCCACCCTGACATCCCTCTACCCTGTATATATATATAGTCGCACTCTGATTACATCTTCTTGGGGCTCGTATGCCACCCTGACATCCTGGGGCTCGTATGCCACCCTGACATCCCTCTACCCTGTATATATATATAGTCACACTCTGATTAAATCTTCTTGGGGCTCGTATGCCACCCTGACATCCCTCTACCCTGTATATATATATAGTCACACTCTGATTACATCTTCTTGGGGCTCGTATGCCACCCTGACATCCCTCTACCCTGTATATATATATAGTCACACTCTGATTACATCTTCTTGGGGCTCGTATGCCACCCTGACATCCCTCTACCCAGTATATATATATATAGTCACACTCTGATTAAATCTTCTTGGGGCTCGTATGCCACCATGACATCCCTCTACCCTGTATATATATATATAGTCACACTCTGATTACATCTTCTTGGGGCTCGTATGCCACCCTGACATCCCTCTACCCTGTATATATATATAGTCACACTCTGATTACATCTTCTTGGGGCTCATATGCCACCCTGACATCCCTCTACCCTGTATATATATATAGTCGCACTCTGATTACATCTTCCTGGGGCTCGTATGCCACCCTGACATCCCTCTACCCAGTATATATATATATATATATATATATATATATATATATAGTCACACTCTGATTACATCTTCTTGGGACTTGTATGACATCCTGATATCCCTCTACCCTGTATATATATATATATATATATATATATATATATATATAGTCACACTCTGATTAAATCTTCTTGGGGCTCGTATGCCACCCTGACATCCCTCTACCCTGTATATATATATAGTCACACTCTGATTAAATCTTCTTGGGGCTCGTATGCCACCATGACATCCCTCTACCCTGTATATATATATAGTCACACTCTGATTACATCTTTTTGGGGCTCGTATGCCACCCTGACATCCCTCTACCCTGTATATATATATAGTCACACTCTGATTACATCTTCTTGGGGCTCGTATGCCACCCTGACATCCCTCTACCCTGTATATATATATAGTCGCACTCTGATTACATCTTCTTGGGGCTCGTATGCCACCCTGACATCCCTCTACCCTGTATATATATATATATATATATTGTCACACTCTGATTACATCTTCTTGGGGCTCGTATGACATCCTGATATCCCTCTACCCTGTATATATATATATAGTCACACTCTGATTACATCTTCTTGGGGCTCGTATGCCACCCTGACATCCCTCTACCCTGTATATATATATAGTCACACTCTGATTACATCTTCTTGGGGCTCTTATGCCACCCTGACATCCCCCTACCCTGTATATATATATAGTCACACTCTGATTACATCTTCTTGGGGCTCGTATGCCATCCTGACATCCCTCTACCCTGTATATATATATATAGTCACACTCTGATTAAATCTTCTTGGGGCTCGTATGCCACCCTGACATCCCTCTACCCTGTATATATATATAGTCACACTCTGATTACATCTTCTTGGGGCTCGTATGCCACCCTGACATCCCTCTACCCTGTATATATATATAGTCACACTCTGATTACATCTTCTTGGGGCTCGTATGCCACCCTGACATCCCTCTACCCTGTATATATATATAGTCGCACTCTGATTACATCTTCTTGGGGCTCGTATGCCACCCTGACATCCCTCTACCCTGTATATATATATAGTCACACTCTGATTAAATCTTCTTGGGGCTCGTATGCCACCCTGACATCCCTCTACCCTGTATATATATATAGTCACACTCTGATTAAATCTTCTTGGGGCTCGTATGCCACCCTGACATCCCTCTACCCTGTATATATATATAGTCACACTCTGATTACATCTTCTTGGGGCTCGTATGCCACCCTGACATCCCTCTACCCTGTATATATATATAGTCACACTCTGATTACATCTTCTTGGGGCTCGTATGCCACCCTGACATCCCTCTACCCTGTATATATATATATATATATATATATATATATATATATATATAGTCACACTCTGATTACATCTTCTTGGGGCTTGTATATCACGGTTCAGAGGGGCCACTGCTCTCCTCTGGCTGTTCACTTTTTCTTCATCCCAGATCTTTTAACTAATCACCTCCATGCATTAAAAATCAAGAAGAAAGAGATTGTCAGTGGTCAGGAATTAAATTAAGCTTTACTGATAAAATAAGTATATGATGTGTATCATGTAAATTGATTGCGAATGATTTATGATACAAATTTAAAATCCAAAACAAATGGATTGTCATTGGTCATGAATTAATATAAGCATTACTGATAGAATATATATATATATATATATATATATATATATATATATATATATAAACTTATTTATAAATGGAACTTTGTCTGTGTGTGTGTGTGTGCATGTCCGTTATCTATAGACTCCAAAACGGATTTTCTTGAAAATTTACACAGTTGTACTATAAGCGTCTGCGAGTGTTCTTATCTAGGTTTTGTGTCGAGGTACCCCCGATAAATATCGAAAATCGATAATCGAAAAAAATCAGGTTATAGAAGGAGTGGTCCAATTTTAATCAAATTTGGTACACTCATAGGCAAAGAAATAAGAAACGAAATTCAGAAGTTTCAAGGTTGCAGTTTTTACATTAGTGCAGAAAATCAATAATATATATATATATATACATATATATATAAAAGGCAAGATGTTTGTGTGTGTGCCTGTTTATCTGCCTGTATGTCTGTATTTTTTTCAGCCCTTTTATTTTAGTTTTTGCTTCGGGTTTAGCTCTAAGTAGGTATAATTGTAGTTCTTAGTCTCAACCATGATACCATTTACTCAGAGAACTTATTTAGCCTTCAAATTTCAGTTTACGAGGAAAAAACTTATTTGATATCGATACCAGAAAATCAAACTTTGACGTATATCCATTCATTTTTCTTTCAGTCTACGGTTTCGCTTTAACTGGAAACAACTATTGCTTTTTAGTCTTTCGTGCCAATTTCCATAGAATCTGAGCTCCACGACCATGGATTAGTTTTAAAGCTTTCATTACACCCGAGCAATGCCAGGCTATACTGCTAGTATATTATATAATATATTATAAAGGATTTTTGTTTATTAGCTTGGATGATACATATTTCACCCCTTTGATGTTCTTAATGCAGCTCGTCAGATCCAAATGGTACAATAGTAGGCAATCAAAATTTCGATGACCTACTGTTGTACCATTTGGATCTGATGAGCTGCATTAAGAACATCAAAGCGGTGAAGTATGTATTATCCATAGTAATAATCGAAAATCCTTTATAAAATATTACTCTGTTAAATGAAATGAATTTAACATTGAGTTCTCTCGAGTTCGTCTCTTTTGGAATTTACCCAGATCACGTATCCAGCATACTATGTTATATATATATATATATATATATATATATATATTTGGAAGTCAGTTGATTACGCAAACCTTAATGTCAACCTTTCAGTATCTTCAGGCATTTTATATCAACTGATTTTCCAATGTTTTTTTTCAAATGTACAACAGGGACTTTCAGGACACATGACTGGAAGTTTGAAATAACTGAAATTTCAAAATAATGAAAGATCCAAAGTAATGTTCAGATGTAAACACATCAGAAAATATATTTTAAGATCATACAAACCCGGATGAAAGTGTTTACAATTCTTAAAAATATCCTCCCTTATTTCGAAATTTCAGTTATTTTAAACCTCCACTTGCGCATTCTGAAAATCCCTGTGGTATGTATGAAGAAAACGTTGGAGAATCAGTTGACATAACACGCCTGAAGATATCAAAAGTTTAAAACCAAGGTTGTGTAATCAACTAACTTCCAAATGAAAAATATTTTAAAAGCTGTACATTATATATGTACAGCTTTCAATAAAACTGTACACTGGTATAATTCAATTCTGACCAATAACCAGTTAATAATCTACCGAGCACACATAACTCAGAGGTAGAATCGCCGACTGCTGCCAATTCGGTCAGGTTTCAATCCTGGGTAAAAAGCAATTGAATGTCTAACCGTACTGATAAGCTGTGATACAGCAAAACAGATCTGTCTGCAGATGACTATATATATATTATTATTATTAACTATAGTAATTACAATATCAATAGTAACAGAACTAACTCTGCCAAAACTAGTATTAATTAAGCTATAATTTAAATCGTCTTGAACAACCCACCACAGACGAACTCGGAGGGAAAAGAAGGGGCTGTAAAAAAGAAACAAACGAAGTACATGAACAAAAAGTCAAGTACTCGGAAGAAAGAAAAAAAAACCCAAGACGAAAACCCTAATACTAAAGTGCTCAATACGAAAGTAGACCAACAAAGACAGAAAATCTAAGCACAAGCCAATAAACCTAGGCAGGTTGATTGGCTCGTGCTTAGATTTTCTGTATATATATATATATATATATATATATATATATATATAAGAAACATTTATAAAAAAATACAAGCCTTCACTCAACAAAACATGGAAAACCTAAAACACACACAGACACCTGAAATTCGAAAAAAAAAAAACAGAAAAAAAAAATGCTCTAACACATGCACACATCAAATTCTAATAGTATCCCCAAAGCAATAAAAAGACCTAGATGACCCGTAGAAAACAATTTCAAATTCCTCACAGGTGTCAGAGGAAATTTAACATGCGAGTGATAAAAAAAAAACCCAACTCCTCACACATGAATCCTCTAACTTATCTATTTATACACGATATGTTGGCCATCAGAAAAGCAAATGGATCCCTATATGTGAAGTCACAAGTTTATTTGCCTGAAGAGAGTCAACTTTAGACTCGAAACACATGTAACGTCATGAATACCATCACGGACACTAAATGTATCATACAACAAGCAAGTAATATAAATAATAATAACAACAACAATAAATCTATACTTTAAACAAAACGTTCACAGCTTCTCGCACTTTTTATTCTCACCCTGATTGAGCACTCCGGAAGAATAGTAGGCTTTGAAAAACAGTAGCTACTCCGGCATGTACGCATTGCTCATTCCGTAATGAATTAGAGCACTGTGGCTATTGGGCGTGTATAATGATAATGTATACGCTGAAAAGTCTACCTTCTTCTACCGAGCGCCCATAGCCCAGAGATAGAGTTGCCGACTGACGTCAATTCGGTCGGGTTTCAATCCTGGGTTAAAAGCAATTGGCGTCTAACCGGACTGATGAGCTGTGATACAGCAAAACAGATCTGTCTGCGGATGACTATATATATGATTATTATTACAACTGAACCCATAATTAAACAGTTATAAATTCCAAATTTATTTTGACAGTTGTAAAAATTACAAATTGCTCTTTTTTATAACTACTGAAATAAATTCTTGATGTATAACCATTTGTGCTGAGTTTTAGGTGTAGAGGCTCATCCCTTGTTCCCTGTTTAGGACGTGGTTTCCGGCTTTCTCTTTTCCAATCTTCTCACTTTGTTTTCTTGTTTTGTTTTGTTTTTTTCAATTGGAGTAGATAGATCTATCTATCGCCCGGTTCACACTCCACCCACGTCTATTGAACAGGTTAAGAGGCTCATCCCTTGTTCCCTGTTTAGGACGTGGTTTCCGGCTTTCTCTTTTCCAATCTTCTCACTTTGTTTTCTTGTTTTGTTTTGTTTTTTTCAATTGGAGTAGATAGATCTATCTATCGCCCGGTTCACACTCCACCCACGTCTATTGAACAGGTTAAGAGGCTCATCCCTTGTTCCCTGTTTAGGACGTGGTTTCCGGCTTTCTCTTTTCCAATCTTCTCACTTTGTTTTCTTGTTTTGTTTTGTTTTTTCAATTGGAGTAGATAGATCTATCTATCGCCCGGTTCACACTCCACCCACGCCTATTGAACAGGTTAAGAGGCTCATCCCTTGTTCCCTGTTTAGGACGTGGTTTCCGGCTTTCTCTTTTCCAATCTTCTCACTTTGTTTTCTTGTTTTGTTTTGTTTTTTTCAATTGGAGTAGATAGATCTATCTATCGCCCGGTTCACACTCCACCCACGTCTATTGAACAGGTTAAGAGGCTCATCCCTTGTTCCCTGTTTAGGACGTGGTTTCCGGCTTTCTCTTTTCCAATCTATTCGCTCTTACGTAACCCGCTGCACACCAGTGGCCTTACCACCTTGCTCGGGGTGATACGATTAAAAAATATATATATATATATATATATATATATATATAAAAGCTATATTCATAAAAGTAGCTGAAAGAAGGAACGTCATTTTATATAAATACACATTTATATTTTTTGCTCAATTTTGACGAAATCTTAAGCAACTCCACAACATTTTTTTTTAAATCATATCACCCCAAGCAAGGTGGTAACGCCACTGATGTGCAGGGGGCTACGTGAAAGTGAAAAGATTGGAAAAGAGAAAACTGGAAACCACATCCTAAACAGGGAACAAGGGTTTAGCCTCTACACCTGTTCAATAGACGTGGGTGGAGTGTGAACCGGGCGATATATAGCCAATGTAATTGTTTACAGATTCGGATAGTTGAGGAACACAGTTCTTCAAAGGACATGTAAATTCGTAAACGACACTGGTTCTCTGCACTTTAGATTTTGCAGTGAATTATTGATAACGAGGCTGGCTGTTTTTAAAAATAGACACGCTTTTGACAGTTTAATTATGCTATTATAATACTTGGTGTTTTCATTATTTTGTCCACCACACACATATATTCAGATATAATTTTTTTTTTAATCATATCACCCCGAGCAAGGCGGTATCGCCACTGATGTGCAGGGGGCTATGTAAGAAAGAGAGAAAGCTGGAAACCACATCCTAAACAGGGAACAAGGGATGAGCCTCTTCACCTGTTCAATAGACGTGGGTGGAGTGTGAACCGGGCGATAGTTTAGTCTATCTACTTCAATTGAAAAAAAAAAGAAAAGAGTGAAAAGATTGGAAAAGAGAAAACCAGAAACCACATCCTAAACAGGAAACAAGGGATGAGCCTCTACACCTGTTCAATAGACATGGTGGAGTGTGAACCGGGCGAGAGTTTAGTCTATCTACTCCAATTAAACTGACATTAGTATGACTTTAGCAACTGAAAAAAAATGAAAAAAAAAAAAATGCAAATTACACAGAAAGCGCATTTACTAAATGTGTTATTTTTGTACCGCATTCAAGAATTCAACTAATTCTACAATTTTTTTACTGGTTTACTTAAATGTCTTTCTTTTCTGTTTAGTACACATAAAATGTAAACTACTTGAATATTAATTAAGTAACATGAGACACTGGTCAAAATCCAAAGTCGCTTATTAAAAGAAAAAAAAAGAAAAAGACTAAACTATCGCCCGGTTCACACTCCACCCACATCTATTGAACAGGTGTAGAGGCTCATCCCTTGTTCCCTGTTTAGGATGTGGTTTCTGGCTTTCTCTTTTCTAATCTTCTTCCCACTTCGTTTTTTTTTTTTTTTTCAATTGGAGTAGATAGAGTAAACTATCGCCCGGTTCACACTCCACCCACATCTATTGAACAGGTGAAGAGGCTCATCCCTTGTTCCCTGTTTAGGATGCGGTTTCCGGTTTTCTCTTTTCCAATCTTCTCACATTTTTTTTTCAATTGGAGTAGATAGACTAAACTATCGTCCGGTTCACACTCCACCCACATCTATTGAATAGGTGAAGAGGCTCATCCCTTGTTTCCTGTTTAGGATGCGGTTTCTGGTTTTCTCTTTTCTAATCTTCTCACTCTTATGTAGCCCCCTGCACATCAGTGGCGTTACCGCCTTGCTTGGGTTGATATGATTAAAAAAAAAAAAAAATAATTCATGTCTGTGATAACCATGACAGGATCAGCTAATCATTTGATCAAACAGCCCCCATACCACATTTTACATTTAACATGCCCACATATATTACACTTACTTGAAGGTGGTAACCATACAACTTTCTCTGGATCTTCATCAAAGTTTGTGTTGGCCTATTTTTTTTTTCAAAACAGAAAAAAGAAAAGAAATTAATATCACAAAGAGATATTTGACTACCCCCATAAAAATGGGTGAGGGGGTGGAAATCAATAAAGTCAGAGTTCAATTGACATTCTAAATCTTTTTTTGTTGTTATAAAAAGAATTTGAAGAGATTAAGAATATTTAAAGAAATTTTAAAAAAACCTATAAAAACATAATTACTGGGGCGTAAAAAGGGGACTTGGTAGACAACTTAACCCACAGCCGCTCCCAACCCCATTTCAAACACGAAGTGTGTTCCTTCTGCCTCTTTTACGAACACTTTCACGGCTTTTGCTTCGATGAGCTTAGTTCTCTGGTGCCGCCCTCTGCAAGAATTTACTCAAGCTACAAGACTAGTGGTGCGTTGTGGTGCAGTGAATATCAGCTTGGAACGAGAAATCGGAGAGCTGAGTTCGAATTCTAGTTGAATTTCTTGCATTAACTTATGCGCAAATACCCTTGGGAAAGATATTAATCCGTCTCTTCCCTCCAGCTATGGGTTAAATAACAGAACAGATTGGGTTCTATAGCTTTGGTCAGCAACCAGTCTACCGCAGAAAGCAATCGCAACCTACTGCGGGATAATCTTCTGCCCAGTCAGTCATGTCTCTTTCGAGATATGATCGCCCAAGCGTGTTTCACGGATGGCACTTAACTGACTGACTGAATATAATAGTTGGAAACATGATTAAGGATTTTACTGGGCATAAAGTGGGGGATCAATTTCATATTACTATGAAGTAATAAACTGATCCCCCACTAATTACTACTTAAAAATATAATACATCTCTTCCTGCTCTAGCCATGAGTCAAATACCAGGACAGATTGGGTTCTATAGCCTTGGCAACCTACTGCGGGATAATCTTCTGCCCAAGCGTGTTTCACGTATGGCACTTAACTGACTGACTGAATATAATAGTTGGAAATATGATTAAGGCTTTTACTGGGCATAAAGTGGGGGATCAATTTCATATTACTATGAAGTAATAAACTGATCCCCCACTAATTACTACTTAAAAATATAATACATCTCTTCCTGCTCTAGCCATGAGTCAAATAACAGGAGAGATTGGGTTCTATAGCCTTGGTCGGCAACCAGTCTACCGCAGAAAGCAATCGCAACCTACTGCGGGATAATCTTCTGCCCAGTCAGTCATGTGCCACCTTTTTACAGTAAAACCAATCTAATGTAACCGCAATTTATACTCTAACTGCTTCTTTTCTCGCACTTCCCATCCACGGAACATCCTCCAATACACTTGCTTCTGTGATAGCTACAATCTCCAAGAGTTTAAATGCAATTTCAATTGCCATCTCTTATCTCCTTGACTCCCATCTTTTTTCCGACAACCCTTGTATCATGTTTTTCTCCCTTTCCACTCTACTCTCATGCAGCTTCCTTCACACCAGTGTTCTCATCTTTCTCTTGCCCATTCTCCGACACCGCCTGTGAGCTGTTCCTCTTTTTCTTCATTCTTCTCATCTGTAACCTTCTGCACAATAGGGGCAGTACTACCTTGGTTGGGGTGAAATGATTATGATAAAAAAAATAAAAAAAGATTAACACAAGTCTGAACACACACACAAAAAATGATGATCCACTTGACGGGCTGGTAAATACTACGTGATCGGGGACATCTGGGCAATGTTTTGTGACCGTAGCCATCTTATCAATGTTTGCCTATTTTTTACCTGCATTTGTATACATCTAAATCTAAATTTATTTATAAATGGAACTTTGTGTGTGTGTCCATTACCTATAGACTCCGAAATGGCTGAACCGACTTTCTTGAAAATTTACACAGTTGTACTATAAGTGTCTGCGAGTGTTCTTAGCTAGGTTTTGTGTTGAAGTACCCCCGATAAATATCAAAAATATATAATCGAAATAAATCGAGTTATAGAAGGAGTGATCCGATTTTAATCAAATTTGATACACTCATAGACAAAGACATAAGAAACGATATTCAGAAGTCTCAAGGTTGCAGTTCTTACAATAGTGCAGAAAATCGATAATATATATATATATAAGGCAAGATGTTTGTGTGTGTGTCTGTTTATCTGCCTGTATATCTGTATATTTTCAACCATTTTATTTTAGTTTTTGCTTCGGGTTTGGCTCTAAGTAGGTATAATTGTAGTTCTTAGTTTCATCCATGATACCATTTACTCAGAGGACTTATTTAGCCTTCAAAATTCAGTTTACGACGAAAAAAACTTATCTGATATCGATACCAAGAAATCAAAATTTGACGTACATCCATTCATTCTTCTTTCAGTCTACGGTTTCACTTCAACTGGAAACAACTATTGCTTTTTAGTCTTTCATGCCAATGTCCAAAAAGTCTGAGCTCCAGAACCATGGATTAGTTTTAAAACTTTCATTACACCCGAGCAACGCCGGGCTATACTGCTAGTTACAAATAAAACTAAGCACAACTGACAATTCAAGAATGAAAAATGTTCATGAAGTTTGATGCCATTCTGGCATTTTTTTCTTTTTTTGGTCTGAATCTGCAAATTTTTTTTGCTCATGCTAAGACGAGAAAGAACTCTATATAAAATTTGCTACATTTTTTTTATCCATATTGCTGAAAATGTTAAATTCATTCACCTTTTTAACGAGAAAAACCTCAAGTTTTAAAAATTATCACAAAAGAATTGATTTATTTACAAAGGAATGATCTATAAGATGTTGGTTAATTGCCATACGTGATACATGCTTGGGCAATCACGTATCTTCCGATCCATGACTGACTCAGCAGAAGATTTTTCTCACAGTAGGTTGCCATATTCTTTAAACAAAGTGGACGTCATGTTATACCTTAGGTACCTTTCGATCAACACTTTTTCAAAGGTATACATTGGCAAATTAGAAAACAATCAAAGACACAGTCAATATAACGATTGAGGAGGGAAAGTTTACAAGTTTAAATGCCAGTGTGATGTGATATACATAGGATGTACAAATCTGAGGATGGAAACGCAGGTCGCACAGCACGTTCCTGCTTATATGCGTTTAGGTAGTCGGAGTCAGTCTATAAGAACTACTCAAGCAATCCCTGATTCGGCAATTGGACAGCATTTGCTTGACAACCACGATTGTGTCTGATTATGATGACACTTGGTTTACAATTTTACACAGTGCCTGCTTGGCGTACCATCTCCGAGTTCTTGAGGATGTATTTATAAAAGTCCACCAGCCTAGCCTGTGTAGACAAAAGGAGCATTTTGTCAGCTACTTATGCTTGTTGGCGGGACTATGAGTGTGTTTTTTTTCTTTTTATACTCTTGCGGAACTTGTTATTTTCAACCTCGGTTTGAATTTTAATTGTTTGTAATTAAAATTTTTCTTTTTAATTGCATTCCAACTTTCCCTCTTCAGTCGTTATACTGATTGTGTTAGGGGGGTTTGCTAGAAGATTTTGGAAATGGAGAACGCAAAGAGTGCGAGATAGGGGTTCTTGCCTTGTAGCACTAACCTGGGATGGGCTGCCACGAGTTGACCAAACAGTTCCTCTTTTATGGAGCCTGAATGCTTCTTTTCTACCCAAGACAATGATTTTTCTTTTTTTTCCAATTTTTTTAGGAAAAGATTTTTTGTGAATTTCTTATTTTTTTTTTATTTTGGTATGTATTATATTAATTTTGGTATGTATTATATTAATTTTTGGTATGTATTATATTAATTTTGGTATGTATTATATTAATTTTTGGTATGTATTATATTAATTTTTGGTATGTATTATATTAATTTTTGGTATGTATTATATTAATTTTTGGTGTGTATTATATTAATTTTGGTATGTATTATATTAATTTTGGTATGTATTATATTAATTTTGGTATGTATTATATTAATTTTGGTATGTATTATATTAATTTTGGTATGTATTATATTAATTTTGGTATGTATTATATTAATTTTTGGTATGTATTATATTAATTTTGGTATGTATTATATTAATTTTGGTATGTATTATATTAATTTTTGGTATGTACTATATTAATTTTTGGTATGTACTATATTAATTTTTGGTATGTACTATATTAATTTTTGGTATGTATTATATTAATTTTTGGTGTGTACTATATTAATTTTTGATGTGTACTATATTAATTTTTGGTATGTATTATATTAATTTTTGGTATGTACTATATTAATTTTTGGTATGTATTATATTAATTTTTGGTATGTATTATATTAATTTTTGGTATGTATTATATTAATTTTTGGTATGTACTATATTAATTTTTGGTATGTACTATATTAATTTTTGGTATGTACTATATTAATTTTTGGTATGTACTATATTAATTTTTGGTATGTACTATATTAATTTTTGGTATGTATTATATTAATTTTTGGTATGTACTATATTAATTTTTGGTATGTATTATATTAATTTTTGGTATGTACTATATTAATTTTTGGTATGTATTATATTAATTTTGGTATGTATTATATTAATTTTGGTATGTATTATATTAATTTTTGGTATGTATTATATTAATTTTTGGTATGTACTATATTAATTTTTGGTATGTATTATATTAATTTTTGGTATGTACTATATTAATTTTTGGTATGTATTATATTAATTTTGGATCTGTGTTTTTTGTTTTTAAATCCCAGGCCACACTCGTCCCAAATTAAAATATTTTGGTTGATTCAAATAAGAATGTCATCCACCAACTGCTCTGAGCTGTCATACCCAATTAAAGGGCTCATTCTTCCACTACTTGCACATTTAATGAGTTTGAGTTTTGTTTGATGGCATATTAACTTCTGTGGGTTATTTAATTCCAAAAAGGTAGGATTTTAAGGTGTTGTGGAGTAGTTTTTCGCACTGAAAGTTATAATCGTACTATGTTGGTTGCTAATCGACTTAACAAACCCTAAATGTTAGGAACTTGGTAATCTTCCACTGAAAGCTGACTCCTTAGCTAACTTAGCTAACTGCCGACTAATATCAACTGCCTAGTAGTTCTACTGAACTCCAATAGAACTCTAAAGAACTCTAGAACTTTCCAAGAACTTCTCGAGTTAACTTCCTGTTCATTATCTGAGGAATGGGTGTGTTTCACTATAACATAAGGTATGTTTTTTAATGTTCAGTTATAGTGAGATGGTTGATTTAGTCAGATTTTGATAAAAAAAATTTATTTCATTTTATTTTTATTTTTTTCGAAAACTGAGGATGTCTTCTAGTTCTGTATTCAAAAATGTTTTACTGGTACAGTATTTACATTATTCAGACTATTGTCCTCATTTTGTTGCCATTTGTACAATGTTTCAGCCATTGTATGCTCCAGCCTTCTTCAGGTGCTAGGAATTTCAAACCAAACCCTTTATTACAATCACTGGGGTATATGAACTCCATTCCTTTGCTTAGAGCCTCTTCTGGTAGTCACGAGTTATCTCCCTCTAACCCTGTAAGTTACTTGTTCACCACTGCTGTAGTCTGGTATTGAACTCACAACTCTTTGGGTCAAGTCACAGGAACTAACCAACGTTTATATCCTTAAATTCCTAGCACCTGAAGAAGGCCGGAGCATACAACAGCCAAAGCATCGTACAAATGGTAACAAAGATGACTTATCTCAGAAATATAGACAAGTATTGCTGGAAATATTTTTTTTCCTTCAAAACTGGATTATGCCAATAAATTTTTTTCCTTCAAAAATGTATTCTTGGTAATATTTTTCCTTCAAAAATGTATATTTTTCTATAAAAGTCTATTTTTATACTTTCATAGTGTTTTAGCTGGGACCCTAACAGGTGCTACCACTCTGGGTCAGAATAGACCCGAGAACCACAACAATTAAGAGGTGGTTCCATGCTCCTCACATACCTCTCAATCAGAGGCTTTGTTCCCACATGCAGTTTTAGCACATTTAATGTGTATAATTATATATCACTATAGAAAATACAAACTCTTGATTACACACTTACCTGACTGGATTTCTTTTGTTCTTTTAAAAGCATTTCTCTGCTAAATGCTAAACTCCCTGGAATTAAAAAAAGACAGAAATTATGGTCAACTTCAAGAATAACAAAGATCAACACTCACAGACAGATGTTGAGCCACATGAACCAACTGTTACCATTTATTAAATTAGTAGTAAAAACTTAAGATACAAAGCCGTTCTTAGGGTTTTAGATCAAGCCTTCCAAAAGTGGGGAATTGTAATCATCCTAAGAAAGAGGGTTTTAATTTTTTCATATATTTTAAATTATCATTGTTGATTTAAATTTTTTTTTTTTTCAGATGAAATGTTTTCAAAATTATTTCTTTTTTTCTTTTAGAAAAATATTTCTTTTGTATTTCTTATTATTCAAACACAATTTTTTTATATATATTAACAATATTGATTTGGAATTGTGATTTTTGTTCAAAGGAAAAGTTTATTTATTTTTGTAATAATCTTTTCTATTCATTTTTTTTAAAATAATTTTTTCTAAACAAAAAAGGAAAAAATTTTAAAAAAAATGAAAAAAAACTCAGTTTATTAAGTTCTATACAAATTTGGGTGATTATATCACTTTTGGGGGTCAGGTAGAATATTATTTCACTAGGTACCTCCACAAAAATCGATGAAAAAACAGCATAGTACGAAGGGAAAAGAACCCAAACTAAATAAAAACAAAGTTCTATCGGCAAAAAGTTTATATTACCATGAAGAGGATAAAACAAAGCATTTTTTAAATATTTAAAAAGTTTTTTTAATTATTTCTAACACATTCGAAATTGTTGTAGAAAGTCTTTTTTTTTCTTACGTCATTGCGATATCCAAATTACCGCTATTTTATTAAGTTAAAAAAACATAATTGTTACGCAATGCACTTTTTTTGGCCGTGAAAGACACATTAATTTGGAAATTCTTGCATAAATCAAATAATGGTTGGATTTTGATGAAAACTTCAGGACTTATTTATAATTGACTGAAATCAATTTTGATTGCATTATTTTTAGAAAATATTGGTAAAAATATTTTTTTTTAAATATTTACCCCCCCACCCCCACCCCACCCCAGACACACCCACCCACCACCACCAATTAAATTCCAGAAATGTGTAACAATGTGTGCATTTTTATTGCCCGTATCTTTATTTGTACGGATGGCCATACGTGATATTTATCATTAAAAGGTCACATGATTCAAGGATTGTCTTCTATTACATAATAAATTACATTCGTATATTTTTGTCGCCTTCGGGCCCCCCTTCCGCTTGTCATTAAATCTATCAACACTTGAGATAAGCTGTCATGCTCGGACTACCTAATCTAATAAAAAATTACAGGGAATATTTCAGAGAGTAAGCAAGCACAATTGTTTGAAATCAGATAAAGGTAAGTTTTAATTTAAAAAATTGACTTCAATAATGTGTCAGCAACGTATATTTTATTTTTGCCAGATTTTTAAAACAGGAATGTGGCTACTGTTTAAAAATGTGTCAATCAATCAAAAAAAATGGCGGTACATTTAAATTTTTTTTTTAATCTGAAAAATTTTAGATTCCAATCAATATAATTTCGCTTTAAAATACGCCAGTGTATTTTGTTTACTGGAATTACTAAATTTAATCTTTTGACTTTCAATTAAAGCTAATTTTAAAGCTTGAAGATAACTTATTTATTTTTAAAATTTCAATTTAAATTTAGGTATAGAAAAGTGAGTGGAGGACCCTATATTTCACAGACATGAATATTTTTTTTTATAGATCTGCACTGTGGTGCAGTGGAATAAAAAATCAGAGAATCAAGGAAAAAATAAAAAAACAAGAGGAAAAAAAAGAAAATATCAATTTATTAAGTTCTATACAAATTTGGGTGATTATATCACTTTTTAGGTCAGGTAGAATTTTATTTCACAGATCTGCACTGTGGTGCAATGGAATGAGAAATCAGAGAGTTGAGTTCGAATTCCAGTTGAATTCATTACATTTACTTACACACAAATACCCTTGGGAAAGGTATTAATCCATCTCTTCTACCTCTAGCTATGGGTTAAATAGCAGAACAGATTGGGTTCTATAGCTTTAGTTTGGCAACCAGTCTACCACAAATAATAATGGCAACCTACTGCAAAGAAAATCTTATGTCAAGACCAGTCATATCTTTTTCAAGACATGATCACCCAAATGTATATCACATATGGCACTTAACAGAGAATTATATATTAATATTATCAGTTTATAGTCATATGCTTGTAATTCTTAGCAGAAAGTCTTTCTAGTTACTTGACGGTGGTATTCAGAAAGGCCACTTACTTGAAAAATTCAGGAAAATTTATTTTACCACTTGCAATTAATATGAAAGAAAGCTATTTGTATCACCACTATAACTAATGACAATTTTCCCTCCCCCACTATCTCTGTCAAATCATCCCACCCTCTCTATCTGTCCAATAATCCCTCTCTCACTGTCTCTGTGCAAATATCCCTCCCTCTCTATCCCTGTCCAGTTACCCCTCCCTCATTATCCCTTCCTCTCTATCCCTGTCCAGTTATCCCTCCCTCTCTATCCCTGTCCAATTACCCCTCCCTCATTATCCCTTCCTCTCTATCCCTGTCCAAACCCCTTCCTCTCTATCCCTGTCCAATTACCCCTCCCTCATTATCCCTTCCTCTCTATCCCTGTCCAATTACCCCCTCCCTCATTATCCCTTCCTCTCTATCCCTGTCCAATTACCCCTCCCTCATTATCCCTTCCTCTCTATCCCTGTCCAATCATATTTCTCTCAACACATAGAAACTTAACCTCAAATTTACAGTCCATGTAAAATGTATAGGTTTTTGTTATAAATAAGCAAAAAGAGACAGAAGGGAAAAAGAAAAAGAAAACAAAAACAAAAAATAAGGAACAAAAAAGTAAAAGAAAACAAAAAAGATAAGAAAAAACTAAAACTAAAAACAAAAACAAAACAAAAAAAAAGCAAAAAGAAAAAGAAAAATGAAACAAAAAAGAAAACAAAAAAGAAAAACAAAAAACAAAACAAAAAGAAAACCAAAAAACAAAAACAAAAAAAGAAGAAAAAAGAAAAGAAAAAAACTAAAAAAAACAAAAAAACAAAAATAAGATACAAAAAAAAAAAAAAAAAGAAAAGCAAAAAGAAAAAACGAAACAGAAAAAGAAGACCAAAAAATAAAAAAAAAGAAAAAAAAATGAAAACAGAAAAAAAGACCAAAAACAAAAAAGAACTTGAAGTCAATGAAAATTAAAAAATATTCCAATTTCCAAATTGGCCAAAATTCTGTTTTTTATCACTTGGTCCCTCAGTCTATGAAACCGTTTGGCAGCCACACAAAATCTTTCATGGAATTTCTAAGCAGGGTGAGGTCAACTGGGCAATGCTTATCTCCTCTCCAAATAACACACAACTAAAAGATATTCTCAGCTACATCACAATACCAACGGCAGGGCGAACTTGAGGACAATAGAACTCTACCTTCTCCATGAGTTTATGTGCAAAGCAAACCCGCTTATTACTTAATTCTGATTAAAATAGTAAATCCACAAGAGAACAGAATACATTATCAGTAAATTAGTGTAAACTTTAATCCTTGAGAGTTTAATTCATCCCTACGGCACCTCTTCAACCAACCCACAGAAGGATCCACTTAGTTCAGACTACGCACAATTGATATCCATGTTCGGAAACAATTTTGGTGGACCATTTACAATTAAGTGTAAACAATATGCATTTAGTAGACAAAATGCTGTCAATTTAAGAATTGCGTCACTTGGAAGTACAAAGTGCAGCAGTAAACTCTAAGATTCTCCGGAGAATTTGCAAAGGATTATGAATTTGTTTGTCTGATTTGTTTTATGGTATACAATAAAAAGAATAGATAAGACAGCCCCTATAGTTTCTTGTCTTTGTCTATGAGCGTATCAAATTTGATTAAATTTTATATATATATATATATATATATTATCGATTTTTTGCACTATTGTAAGAACTGCAATTTTGAAACTTCTGAATATCGTTTTTTATGTCTTTGTCTATGAGTGTATCAAATTTGATTAAAATCGGACCACTCCTTCTATAACCTGATTTTTTCGATTATCAATTTTCGATATTTATCGGGGGATACCTCAACACAAAACCTAGCTAAGAACACTCGCAGACACTTATAGTACAACTGTGTAAATTTTCAAGAAAATCAGTTCAGCCGTTTCAGAGTCTATAGGTAACAGACACACACACACACACACACAGAGACAAAGTTCCATTTATAAATAAGTTTAAATCAAGCTCAATGGGTCATTTGATGCCAAGATTACGAATTTAATGTCATACTGGTGCCAGTGGCAATGTAACATAAACATAAGATAAGCGAATCAGCCAATGTGGACATACAACCCACTGTCTTCCCTATAAGGGCGATGCATTTAAAAACAAAATTTTCTTCTGAATCAATATAGTCTTTAAACCTATACAGTATTGCTCTTAGGTTTTTTATGTAGTGAGTCCATGAGACCCACAAGTGGTGATTTGGGTGATAACCCTGGGTCATTCAATCAGTTTCAACTAATGTTTCTCAATAAATTGTATTAAACTGCAAAACTGAAACAGACCATTTTTACTTATTTTTGTTACCATTGTCCCAAAAAAAAAACAGTTTTAATCATGTTGAATCACTTAAATTGATGGAACAACTTTTTTAAATTAAATTAATAAATTCAAAGCAGAAACCATATTTACACTTATCACAGATCCATTAAGAAACTAATTTTTTTTTTTGGTCAGAATTATGACAGAACAAAGTTCCTTCCTTCTTTCACTTACTCTTTCCTTCTTTTTCTTTCACTTTTTCTTTCTTTCTTTCACTTACTCTTTCCTTTCTTTCTTTCTTTCACTTTTTCTTTCTTTCACTAACTCTTTCCTTTTTTCTTTCACTAACTCTTTTCTTTCTTTCACTAACTCTTTTCTTCTTTCTTTCACTTAATCTTTTCTTTCTTTCTTTCACTATTTTCTTCTTATATAGGGAGTTTGGTTATGTTTGACACAAGGCTGTTTACACAGGTATGGCTGACCTCCCTTACAACCTTATGCTAAACACCTTCCTTTCCATTTCTTGAAAAAAATTATAGTTAATAAATAAATTATGACGAAGCGATGACAGCTGCTATGCATGACCATAAATGACAATTTTCATAAATCTAAGGGAAGGGATAAAACTCTTAAATTACGTAACCTTTTCATAATAATGGCAATTTTAATCAACCATACATCAAAATAAGGGACGTATTAAGTAAATAAAAATTATTTTAAAATTAGATAGCACCGCTACGTTTAATAATCTTAGCAATTTTGGACTCGTAAATTTCATTTCCACTTAATTATTTTATCACATCCAGGGAAAAGCCCAAAAGAGAATTTTACATGATTTTAAACTATTATAAATTATTTAAATAAAATTTTCCAAAAGTCCCTTGCTATTTGAAGATTTCGTTCCTTCCTTCGTTACCTGGTTTTCCAACCACCTTATTGGCTGTGGTGGGATTTTTTGCAGCAAATGATGTATTAACAAAAAACATTTTATTGCTGATTGAGAGGACACTTGTGCTCAAAGCTGAACCAGGCCTTGAAAATTCAACTTGATAAGCCAAGAGACAGACAACAGGAGCAGTGTCGTCATTGGTAAGCATTTACATGTTCTACTACATTTTCCATTTCATAAATAAAACGTATTTCTGGTTACATGGAATTTCTATTTGCAGTCATGTGGGATTTGAAATTTTTTTTAACAGCAAAAATTAGCCACAAAAAATAATTATTATAATTATTTCAAAAGTGATTTCACTCATTTGTGAATAAGTCCTAAAATTTAATTCAAAATCCAACCATTATTTGATTTTAGCAAAAATTTCCAAAAAAGTGACTTGCATAACATTTACATTTGCCGTAGTAAACCCTTGTAAAAATTGCATCACTGACAAACAAAAGAAAAATAAATTTCAAACATGTTTGAAAGAGTTAAAAAAAAAAAAATAATTAAAAAGATATTCTGATCGAAACTCTGAACAAAAACATGAACATTTTGCCGATAAAACTTTGTTTTTATTTAGTTTAGGGCTTTTTTTTCTTCAAACTAAGTTGTTTTTTTCAGTGCATTCGTGGAGGTACCTATATGCAGAAATATTACACAATAATGAAATCGGCAATAGTTATTTATAACAATTCATATTGGGATCCATACATGCAATAACAGATAATCCATCATAATATTTTAGGTTCAATTTTGAACATGGATGTTTTAAAAATTATTTCTATTTAAACTTTTGTTTTTCAATCATTCAGTCTTACTTGCTATCCTGTCAGATATGCCCAACCCGTTTGGGAACCAGTGGTGAAGACAAAGAAAGTGGGGGTCAGAGAGTGAATACAAGACCGAAAGGAGGCGGAGGAGGGTGAAAGATTAAAAAAAATTAAGATAATAATAATAATAATAGTGATAGTAGGTGCACTTGGAATGATAAAAAATGGAACAAAACAACACATTGAAAGAATCCCTGGAAACCCCAGCTTAAGAGATATACAAAAAATTGTCTTATTAAGTACAGCCCACACACTAAGGAAAACTTTGTCTATGTAACGCTAGGGATGATAGAAAAAACATGAAATGGGGCCATAACAACACGCCACGACCTGCCTTAGGTCTCCCCGCAGACTTGGTTGGAAGTGAGACCAAAGCAGAAATCGAAATATGATGAAAAATGACATAATAATAATAATACTCAAATGAGAATATAATAGAATTTTCTCAGTACCAGCAAATATACATCAAAGGAAGATAACTCTTTCAAATTATGTAAAAATGGTCTCCCTTGAATATTTCTTTTAGAGTTTTTTATTGGATTGGAACTAAAGTTTCCACTGCTTCTTCTTCTTCTTCTTCTTCTATGTGCCTCGTCTTTTCAGGACGTAGGCGACCATGTTAAAACCACGCAACACCCGTTCTGTCATTCAACTGCTCAGGCCCTTCAATTAAGTTATCCGTTGGTCTCCCCTATTTCTTTTTTCCCTCTATCGCAAAAAATCACCAGACAATGTTTTGGCCTTTGTATTTTGGAATGCGCAAGTTATTGTGTTTATCAATTATCTTGAAAAAGGAAGAACCCTCAATAGCGAATATTATATTCCACCCACGTTTATTGAACAGGTGAAGAGGCTCATCCCTTGTTTCCTGTTTAGGATGTGGTTTCTGGCATTCTCTTTTCCAATCTTTTCACTCTTTTTTTATTATTTTTTTTTTCAGTTGGAGTAGATAGACTAAACTATCGCCCGGTTCACACTCCACCCACGTCTATTGAACAGGTGAAGAGGCTCATCCCTTGTTTCTTGTTTAGGATGTGGTTTCCGGTTTTTCTCTTTTCCAATCTTTTCACTCTTATGTAGCCCCCTGCATATCAGTGGCATTTTCGCCTTGCTTGGGGTGATATGATTAAAAAAAAAAAAAAAAAAAAATCTAGCCTGTTAGTATCAGGTTCTCCCAAGTCCTCATTCTTCATTGCATGTCCTAGAAATTTCAGCTGTCTCTTCCTGATGCTCAGTATTAAATTCCTTTTCATTTCCATCCTTTCTAAAACCTCATCATTGTCACATGTTCGATCCATGATATCCGCAGCATCTTTCTGTAGAACCACATTTCAGTTGCTTCAAGTTTTTCCTTCATCTTTGATGATATTACCCAGTATTCACTGCCATAGCAATCCAGTCCTCTCTTTGTTTCTAGCAAAATTTTCCTGTCTCTTAATATTTTACTCAGTTTCAGAAACGCATCCTTCGCCATGCCAATTCACTTTCGGATCTCTGTGTCACACTTTCCGTCTTCGGTTAGAAGACTTCCCAGATATTTCAACTTCTGTACCTGCTTGATTTTAGTACCCCCCACCTGTATTTGGCATTTTGGGCTGCGCTTCTTGCTGATAACCATGCATTCGGTTTTCTCGGAGTTTATTAGTAGTCCTTTCTTGTCACTCTCTTCAGCTACCTTCTGTAGGAGGTCTTGCAGTTTCTTTTCTGTGTCTGCTATCAGCACTGGATTATCTTGCATACCTAATGTTGTTCAAATTGTGGCCTCTGATGATGAATCCTGGCATAACATCTACGGTCCTCAGAATAGTCTTGCTGTACAAGTTGAATAGATCCAGGGAAAAGACACATCCTTGTTTTACGCCCCTTTCAACTTCATATAATCGTTTTTCTATCACTGTCAACGTTTTTTTTTATTGCGACAGATATTTATTAAAACTTTTAATAATATTCCAGCCAGTAAACGAAAATAAGTAAATATACTGTTTCATGAGTAAATGCAGTATTTACCCAAATGTAAGTATCCACTAAAAAAATAACGTTTTAAAAGTGATAAATATCTGTCGGAACAAATAAATTAAATCTTAGGTACTTCCGTTCATTTTCTATATCTAAATTTTAAATTAAATTTTTAAAAATGGAAAAGATTTTAAAACTTTTATTTTAGTTTTAATTGAAAGTTAAATGATTAAATTTACTATTTCCAGTAAGCAAAATACTCTGGTGTATTTCAAAAAGAAATTATATTAATCAAAATATAAAAGTTTGAGATTTTTTTTTCAATTTTTGAATCTGCTACCATTTTTGAGCGATTGACACATTTGTGGTGTACTTCAAACAGAAATTATATCGATTGCAATCTAAAATTTTTCATTTTTTTTTAATCTTTCATTTTTTTCTATTTCTAAGCGATTGACACATTTGTAAACAAAAGTTAATTCTTGATTTTAAAAATCTTGCAAAAATGAAAAATACATATATGACATTAAATTTGCTAATTTTCTAAAAATAATATTAACTTAATTTGATTTACATAAGTTACTTATTAATAGCATGAAATTTAGAATAGAGCTATTTCTTAATTACAGAGTTGAACTTTTTGACCCGTCCGCCATATTCCAAATGTGTTGACAGATGTGAAATAAAATAAATGTATGGAGATCACAAGTTACATAATTGTACAAATTTTTTCCTGTAAAGAAAAGAAACCCTGAAACACATGATCTTTTAATTTACACACAGAAATTACCATACAAAAAAAAATTCAAATACACAAAATAAATTAAAAATTATATTAATAGGAAGGCACAATGTTTTGTATTAAACGTTTTAATTTTTGATGAGTAAATATAATCTTCACTTAATAAATTTTTAAGCTAACCCCAACAAATCTTCAAAGTATTTTTCAAAATTTTTGAAACTTTATAAACTATTATAATAAAATGAAAAACAATTCTTTTAAAATTTCATCATTAATCGAAATAATTTTTTCTTCAGACTATAAGGTCCTTAATTTATAGTATTTATTCAAGCAATTAAAAGCTTATCAAATTTAATAATGTCATTGTTTTATTGCATTTTTTTCTTGTATCATTGAGAGCAAATTTTCAGAAATAAAGGCAAAATTTTTTTAAAAATAAATAGATGATTTACATTCCACAATTTCTCCCTTTAACTAATGAAACCCATTTTTCCAACAAAGTTTAATTTCTTAAAATTTCATGAATTAATGTGGAAATGGAGTAACAAATGTAAAAAAAAAAATAAAAAAATAAATAAAAAAAAAAATAAAAACATATTTTTACCAAGATTTTTAAAAAATAATAATTTAAAAAATAATTTTATTCATTTGTGAATAAGTTCTGAAAGTTTCATAAAAATCCAACAATTATTTAATTTTTGCAAGAATTTTCAAGTTAATGTGATTGTCACTAGAAAAATGTGAATTATGTAATATTACGTTTTCCATTGTAAACTCTCGTAACGATTTGGTTACCCGCTAACTAAAATCAAAACAAGATATTTTACCAAAATTTTGAACATGTTAGGCGGGATTAAACATTTTTTAAAAATAATTAAAAAATACTTTGATCTTTCCTCTTAATAATAATATAAACATTTTGATGGAAAAAGTTTGTTTTTATAAAGTTGGGGGGCCTTTTTTATTCATACTACGATGTTTTCTCAGCAATTTAGTGGAGGTAATTAATTAAAATTTATTTCTGTATTGTTAATAAAATTTGTGCAAAAATCTTTCCAACCCAAGAGAATTCTTATATTGCTTCTCAGTGATTCTTAACCACCAAGTGTGCCGTATGGTCCTCCTAACTGTGCCGTAAAATATTGTCATGGCAGACGTATGTGTGTGTGTGTGTGTGTGTGTGTGTGTGTGCGCACATGCGTGTGTAAGTAGTAATGGTACAGTGTTAGTATTTGAATAAATGGACAAGTACTAAAATTTTTTTAAATAATTATTTTCACTATTCTTCGATTGTGTTATTTTGAATACTTTGTTTTACGATATTGAGTGTCCTCAACTTGGTTGCCATATTCACCATCAATATCTGTCTATATTTCTGAGATGAGGTATTGTAATCATTTACACTATTTACATTGTTCGGACTGTTGTCCTCATCTTGGTTGCCATACTCACCTTCAATATCTGTCTATATTTCTGAGAAGAGGTATTGTAATTATTTACACTATTTACATTGTTCGAACTGTTGTCCTCATCTTTGTTGCCATATTCATCTTCAATATCTGTCTATATTTCTGAGATGAGGTATTGTAATTATTTACACTATTTACATTGTTCGAACTGTTGTCCTCATCTTTGTTGCCATATTCATCTTCAATATCTGTCTATATTTCTGAGATGAGGTATTGTAATTATTTACACTATTTACATTGTTCAGACTGTTGTCCTCATCTTTGTTGCCATATTCATCTTCAATATCTGTCTATATTTCTGAGATGAGGTATTGTAATTATTTACACTATTTACATTGTTTAAACTGTTGTCCTCATCTTTGTTGGCATGATCGCGACATTTCGACCTTCTTGTACACTCAGACCTTCTTCAGTTCTTCAGGTGATTAGAATTTCGAACCGAACTCTTTATTTCCATCACTGGAGTAGATTGTTCTCGTTCCATGAGTCATGCAACTTCCAAATGTCTTAGTTATCTCTTTAACTCAACTCTTTAAGTTTTTTGTTCGCCACTGCTGTAGCCAACTGTTGAACTCACAACCCTTTGGCTTGACAGTCACTGGATTTAACTAACATTTTTATCCAGTGTAGAAGGTCGAAGTACAATGGCCGAAACGTAGTCAATATGGCAATAAAAATGAAGACAACAATTAGAACAATGTTAAGTAATGCAAAGGGGAATAACTGTTCGAAATTATTTTGAAATTGTCTCCCTTGAATATTCCATCTAAAATAGTTTTAAAAAAACTAAAAAAAAAACTGCTATGTAATATCAGTCTTCCAATATTCAGTAGTATAGCCAGAGTTTGTGCCGCCCGGGGAAGATCCGACAAAAAATACATATTATACAGTGGTTCACTCTTGAGTTTATAAAACTAGTTTGTGTATCATTATAATATTACTTTCAGATACTCAAATATAGTTACATTCTAAATCTACTTAAACTTTACGAGTAACAGCTAAAAAGCAAAGACGACATGTGGGGAAAAACAGTGTAAAAAAAAAAAAAAATTAGGACCATCTTTATTTCTGAAAGGAAAAATTATAACATTCTACAAAGTAACTTTTCTCGCTTTTTTGTTGGCAAATTCTTCAATGGCATCACCAGAAACTATTTCATTTGACAATTGTCGCTCTATAGACATTAGATAGGCCAAGATCTATGCTGTAGTTTAAGTTACTCAAAATCAAAAAGATCCTTGAACTGTGAGTACAGTTCCGACATTAAAACCACTTATTTCAATACAGCCTATACAGGCTTATAGCCAACAGCAGACACAAAAGTGCCCTACCCCACAAAAGTGCCTGTTCACCTAAAAGTGTCGCTCAGGTTAAACTGCCATGTCTAGCAATACTACTGCCTATACGGTAGGGAATATGGACAATTTCCTCACAGATGAAGGGAAGATTTGAGACAATAGAAATGATGTTCTTCAGAAGAATACTATGGACAGAACATATAAGCAATGAGGATGTTTTGAGCGAAAAGGGAATATGAAAGACACTGGCACTTGGAATTAGAATTAGAAACAGATGAAATTTCTGGCACTTAATAATGAGAAAGAGTTTAGAGAATTTGACTCGCAGATCATTTTGAGGGTAACAGCAATTAACCTAACAAGTTTGTACAAAAGTGGATGGCAGAACAGAGTGTGGGAGATGATAGTAAAGAACAAAAATTGCTATGAGTATAATTTCCCAATCCGGATGATATCACCTTTAGCGGGTGATTTCAGCTGTAATATAACAATCTCGCCCCACCCGAGGAAAGGCTGATGCAAGCGGGGGGTGTTTTCCGGTCGTTGAAAGGAACGGATGTTTGTTTGACCTTATTTCCGGCAGTAGTGGAAATGGCTACAAGAGACAGAACAGGTGTCTCTGAGAATTACGTGTGCGTGCGTGGGCGAGGCAAAATCCGGAAGTACCGGTTTGGAGTTTATAAAAGACCTCGGCGCACGGATTTCAGACGCAGAGAGACAGAGGCAGACGAGAGAGCCAGACCAGACCAGAGGAGCAACAGATACGACCCCCCCCCGCCAACCCTTAGAAGCGCGCTCTCTCGCTCTCTGTTCCCTAGGCTACACGGTTCATCGTCATTAATAAAAATATCACTTGATATATTTTTTATATATACCCGTGTTTGTTGTTTATTGATATACAACACAGCTATTAGATGAGTGATGAGCAACTGAACAAAAATGTTGGGCGAGAGAAAATTTCGGTGGGCAACATAGAATTTTGAGCATTACAAAATATTCTACCAAAAAATAAATAAATAAATAAAAACAAATTCAAAAGACATGCAAAAGAACCTGCATAAAAAACTGTTATGGTGAAACTATATCGGATTATCCATAGTTTATAGTGGGGAGTCCGTTCTAGTGAAGGGTAGTTGTATATTGTTGAAGATTGACGGAATTTGGCCTTGTTGTAGATAGCCCACTATAAGTCATAAAATGATTATAAATCAAGAAAAGCAAATTGAGTTGAAAAATAACATTTTATATATATATACATATCAATTAAGGTTTTTACAATGAAAGTAATACTTGAAGTTGAGGTCCAAATGTTCATGGCAATAAAATGCTGAAAGAGAATTAATGTAAGTAAGGAATGTCTTTGATGTATTTGCTCCTTAGGTCAGTAAGTAGTTTTGAGACAGGAAAGATAAGAGGAGTGGGATGGTAGGCTAGGATAGTAAGCCTCTTGATGTAGGTCAAGAGGATACTGATTACACTCCTCTCTCTCAAGTCAGTCCATGTTTTGTTTTTTTATTTTGACTTTTTGGATTGCAGCAGTTCATTTGGGATTCACACTTGTATTTGATTCTGGGCTTCCCATTGGCTGATAAATAAAATTTGTGTAGACTTGCGAACTGGAAATTTAATATTTAATTAATTTTTATTTTTCAACTGGAATATCTGCGCGAACCCAGATGTACAATAACGACTTTTGGTCATTTGCTTTTTGATCGTAAGAATGCAAACATCCGGTCCATCGCTTTTGCTCGGTCGGTATCACCACAAAACACACCTATTCTTCAGATAATGGACTCTCCCTCCTATATTAACTTTTGGTTTTGGGAATTTATGTTATGTCCCTCCACACATATTATTTTCATGATTTATTTTTAAATATATTTTTGTACTTATTGTTCGCAATAAAATTTTTATGCTCATTTGGGTTTTTTTTTTAGGTCCCTGGTACGTTTGAGGTATTTTGGTATATGAAGGATAGAATGCTGATGGACAAGTTCTTGTGGTGGATGAGAAAATTGTAAAGTATGTTTGGGTCGTGAGTCAGATTAGCTAGGTATAGGATAAGTACTGAAGACCAACCTGAGTTTTTTTACCCACCTCCCCCAAACCGGCCTTGTGCCACAATTGTATTATATACAATAAATAATGAGAAGTTCTTGGGAAGTTCATAGGAGTTCTTAGAAGTTCTAAAAATTTCTTTAGAGTTCTATTGGAGTTCAGTAGAAATACTAGGCAGATGATATTAGTCGGCAGTTAGTCGAATACTAAGGAGTTATTTTTCAGTGGAAGATTACCAAGTTCCTAACATTTTGGGAGCGTTAAGTCGATTAGCAACTGACATAGCACAATTATAACTTTCAGTGCAAAAACTACTCCAAAAAAAAAAAAAAAAAAAAAAAGGAGGAGGCTAAATGGGAGTAACTAACATTTCTAGATAAGATTTATTTTTTATAATCATTTCACCCCAAGCAAGGCAGGACCACCACTGTAATGTAGATGGGTGACATTGTGAAAAAAAACTAGGTACAGGAAAAGTCAAAGAAAGATAAGAGATGAATGGGATTCAAGCAGATAGAAGATGGCAATTGGCGTTGCATTTAAACTTTTGGAGATTGTACTATCAGGGAAGAGAAAAGCCTGGGTATAAAGGGTATTAAAGAAAGGATAAAAGATGGCCAGGATTCAAGAAGATAGAAGATGGCAATTTTTTTTAAAAATCATATCACCCCAAGCAAGGCAGTAATGCCACTGATGTGCAGGGGGCTACATAAGAGTGAAAATGTAGGAAGAGAAAAAGCTGGAAACCACATCCTAAACAGGGAACAAGGGATGAGCCTCTTCACCTGTCCAATAGACGTTGGTGGAGTGTAAACCGGGCAATAATTTAGTCTATCTACTCCAATTAAAAGAAAAAAAGAAAAGAGTGAAAAGGTTGGAAGAGAGAAAGCCGGAAACCACATCCTAAACAGGGAACAAGGGATGAGCCTCTTCACCTGTCCAATAGACGTTGGTGGAGTGTAAACCGGGCAATAATTTAGTCTATCTACTCCAATTAAAAGAAAAAAAGAAAAGAGTGAAAAGGTTGGAAGAGAGAAAGCCGGAAACCACATCCTAAACAGGGAACAAGGGATGAGCCTCTTCACCTGTCCAATAGACGTTGGTGGAGTGTAAACCGGGCAATAATTTAGTCTATCTACTCCAATTAAAAGAAAAAAAGAAAAGAGTGAAAAGGTTGGAAGAGAGAAAGCCGGAAACCACATCCTAAACAGGGAACAAGGGATGAGCCTCTTCACCTGTCCAATAGACGTTGGTGGAGTGTAAACCGGGCAATAATTTAGTCTATCTACTCCAATTAAAAGAAAAAAAGAAAAGAGTGAAAAGGTTGGAAGAGAGAAAGCCGGAAACCACATCCTAAACAGGGAACAAGGGATGAGCCTCTTCACCTGTCCAATAGACGTTGGTGGAGTGTAAACCGGGCAATAATTTAGTCTATCTACTCCAATTAAAAGAAAAAAAGAAAAGAGTGAAAAGGTTGGAAGAGAGAAAGCTGGAAACCACATCCTAAACAGGGAAGAACAAGGGATGAGCCTCTTCACCTGTCCAATAGACGTTGGTGGAGTGTAAACCGGGCAATAATTTAGTCTATCTACTCCAATTAAAAGAAAAAACGAAAAGAGTGAAAAGGTTGGAAGAGAGAAAGCCGGAAACCACATCCTAAACAGGGAACAAGGGATGAGCCTCTTCACCTGTCCAATAGACGTTGGTGGAGTGTAAACCGGGCAATAATTTAGTCTATCTACTCCAATTAAAAGTAAAAAAGAAAAGAGTGAAAAGGTTGGAAGAGAGAAAGCCGGAAACCACATCCTAAACAGGGAACAAGGGATGAACCTCTTCACCTGTCCAATAGATGTTGGTGGAGTGTAAACCGGGCAATAATTTAGTCTATCTACTCCAATTAAAAGAAAAAAAGAAAAGAGAAAAGGTTGGAAGAGAGAAAGCCGGAAACCACATCCTAAACAGGGAACAAGGGATGAGCCTCTTCACCTGTCCAATAGACGTTGGTGGAGTGTAAACCGGGCAATAATTTAGTCTATCTACTCCAATTAAAAGTAAAAAAGAAAACAGTGAAAAGGTTGGAAGAGAGAAAGCCGGAAACCACATCCTAAACAGGGAACAAGGGATGAGAATCTTCACCTGTCCAATAGACGTTGGTGGAGTGTAAACCGGGCAATAATTTAGTCTATCTACTCCAATTAAAAGAAAAAAAGAAAAGAGTGAAAAGGTTGGAAGAGAGAAAGCCGGAAACCACATCCTAAACAGGGAACAAGGGATGAGCCTCTTCACCTGTCCAATAGACGTTGGTGGAGTGTAAACCGGGCAATAATTTAGTCTATCTACTCCAATTAAAAGAAAAAAAGAAAAGAGTGAAAAGGTTGGAAGAGAGAAAGCCGGAAACCACATCCTAAACAGGGAACAAGGGATGAGCCTCTTCACCTGTCCAATAGACGTTGGTGGAGTGTAAACCGGGCAATAATTTAGTCTATCTACTCCAATTAAAAGAAAAAAAGAAAAGAGTGAAAAGGTTGGAAGAGAGAAAGCCGGAAACCACATCCTAAACAGGGAACAAGGGATGAGCCTCTTCACCTGTCCAATAGACGTTGGTGGAGTGTAAACCGGGCAATAATTTAGTCTATCTACTCCAATTAAAAGAAAAAAAAGAAAAGAGTGAAAAGGTTGGAAGAGAGAAAGCCGGAAACCACATCCTAAACAGGGAACAAGGGATGAGCCTCTTCAGCTGTTCAATAGACAAGGGATTGGCACTGCATTTAAACTTTTCGAGATTCTAACTATCAAGAAAGCAAGCAAATGGAAGGGGTTTCTACAAACGGGAAATGCAAGAAAAGAAACTATTAAAGTAAAAGAAGCGGTTAGATTTAACTATTTTAAAAAGAAGATGAAAGATACTAATCAGGTAACACACATAAATACATGTGGCTGGGGAACCGGTGAAAAACACACATCAGAGCGGTTGCTATGAAAATACTTGTAGAAAAGACAGAGGGAAGCCATATAATGTTGAGGAGAAAGTGACAGGAGTCAGGCTGCCATGTCGGGATCAGTTATATTGCACAACCTTTCTTTGGATTTTGTCAAGAATCGCAAGATAAATAGCAGGATTACCAGATGAGAAATCGGAGAACCGAGTTTGAATTCCAGTTGAATTCCTTGCATTCACTTATGCGCAAATACCCTTGGGAAAGGTATTAATCCGTCTCTTCCCTCCAGTTATGGGTTAAATAATAAGACAGATTGGGTTCTATAGCCTTGGTCGGCAACCAGTCTACTGCAGAAAGCAATGGCAACCTACTGCGGGATAATCTTCTGCCCAGTCAGTCACGTCTCTTTTGAGACATGATCGCCCAAGCGTGTATCGCACATGGCACTTAACTGACTGACTGACCAGATGAGATATGGCAACAGTATTCAATGCAGAAACAAATGCTAGAATTATAAATACTAGCGGAACCCGTGGAATTTCCATGGAAGGATAATTATGATTTCCTGGAAAAATTTTACTTTGTCATACTACAAATGATAGTAACATCTTCAAACAAAGGTATTGGACAATAAAATAGCGATAACACAAAGTGTAATTTTATTAAAATATCTATAAAAGTAATGTCCAATAAAGCTACTTTACTGTATTCTTATAAGTGGCGTATGCACAGACCATAACCAAAATACTGTATGCTATTCTGTGACAAATTTTGAAAGAGAAAATGTTTTTTTTTATTACTGAAAAATCATGGGTCCTGTGTCCATTGTAAACAGAAAAGACCAACTGAGTAATGGTCAGAAATTTCGTTATTAGGTCGCGGGATACGACAACAAACCTACCTATTTTTACTATATTGTACAGTACACACACATATACACACACACACAATTACTGCTACAACCACCAGCTTAAGCTGCTACTGCTACGGTAATGCTATAGGCTCTCTCCTCCTACTCTCTCACTCTAAACTACAGGGGTTTCTGTGTCTGAGAGAATATGAAAAAAAACATCAAGGAGAAAAATAATAAAAAAAAGAGAAATTAAGAAGACAAAAGATAACGATTGAAATTGCATTTAAATTTTTGAACATCGAAGTTGCCCGGGAAACAAGCCAGAAAAGAGTGCCACAAGGGAGAAGTGCAATAGAAGAAACTCTTAGCATAGAACTTACAGTTACAGGTAGCCATTTCAACCTGCCAACTATCTAATCAGTCAGTCAGTTAATTGTCATATGTGATACATGCTTGGACGATCATGTCTCTTTCAAGACATGACTGACCAGGTAGAAGATTTTCTCACAGTAGATTGCCATTACTTTCTGCATTAGACTGGTTGCCAACTGAGGCTGCAGAATTCAATCTATCCTGCTATTCAACCCATAGCTGGAGAGAGAAGATATTGATTAACACTTTTCCCATGGGTATTGGTGTGAAAGTGAATGCAACAAATTCAAATGGAATTCGAACTTGGCTCTCAGATTTCTCATTCCGTGCTGATATCCATTACGCTACAAACTGTACTTAAATTCATAAAGTCTTGGTACTATAGAGAAAAGTTTGTCGAAAAGATTTACCAAGAAAGTATGGTAAATTTTCGTTTTAGGTGCCGACGGCTTTTCCCCCTTCAAATTCATCCAAAATCGCATTATTTCTGTGCAAATGTATATGCTGAACTCAAATCAACAATTAGTTATTGAAGAAACTTACCTTTTTTGATCTGAACGTCCATAAAAAAAAATCAAACTACATTTTGTCTCCTGTAACTCTAATGCAGTCATGTAATTAACTGTTGAATGTCTTTCGGTGTAGGACAACAAATTTCCGTCTATTTTACTTTCATTGCAGGAAGTAAATAGGCGGAAGTTTCAGTAAAGGAAGTAAATTGGCCAAAATTTGTTGCCTACGCAGAAAGTCATTCAGCAGTTAATTACATGACTCCGTGAGAGTTACGGGAGACAAAAAGTGCGAGATGAAGTTCATTTTTTTTATGTACGTTCAGATTAAAAAAGGTAGGTTTCTTCAATAACTAATTGTTGATTTGAGTTCAGCATATACATTTGCACAGAAATAATGCTATTTTGGATAAATTTGAAGGGGGAAAAGCCTTTGGGACCTAAAACGAAAATTTATCGAAAGTATTTATAAAAAAAGCACAGAGAAACTCTGTTATAGTGGTGGGAAAATAACTCAAACTGAGATGCTAGATCAGAACCATTGACATAGCAGATTCTTCTTTGTATTTAATCAAGAACCTCTAAAATCATAGAAGAAGCACCAGACCATTAGAAATGTTGAAACACACTAACTCACACCCACTCTCTCCAACTCTCTCTCTATGTACCTCCTAACTCGTCTATCACCCTCCTTCTGACATTTCCTATACCCAATCGCTCTATGTAACCTCCTGCGCTATAGTGGCAGTGGAATGCCTTGCTTGGGGTGACACGATAAAAAAATAAAAATAAAAAAATAAAAAAAAATTAAAAAAATTAAAAAAAAATAATATTAATTATCTTTCCATCCAGCTTCCTTGGGCCCTAATGCCTGTTTGCATTAACAAGATATTGTGTCGTGGATTGTACCATGTGACATCCGGTCGTTCGAATGTTTTTTTTTTAATCATATCACCCCGAGCAAGGCATTAACGCCACTGATATGTAGGGGGCTACGTAAGAGTGAAAAAATTGGAAAAGAGAAAGCCGGAAACCACATCCTAAACAGGAAACAAGGGATGAGCCTCTTCACCTGTTCAATAGACGTGGGTGGAGTGTGAACCGGACGATAGTTTAGTCTATAAAAACAATGTGCGTTTAGCACAATGAGTTGTCATTATCATAAACTTTGTGAAGTAACACCTACTACTACGAGAGACTGTAAATATTGTATATACCTCTTGGTTGTACTACTCTGGTTATAAAGTCGTTTATCTACATTTCACTGTGTAACTCTTAATTCCACAATGCAACAGTTGGCAACAAAGAACTCATGTCTATCATTTATGACATGTTTGAGGTCCCCAGGCTCTCACTAATACAAGAAAAAAATATGAGCAAACAAAAACATACCCCGATGGGAACTATAGAGATAAATCCCAAAAGACCAAAATATGACGTGTATCTCTTCATTCCACGATACAACACAAATAATCTCTCTCTAGTGGGATCATCCAAAGTGGTTGGAAACTGTTGTGCTTTTGTTTTAGAAATAGTATCTCCACCCCTATGTCTAACCATTTTTGTAAAGCTTTGGGTGGATGGGTTTTAAAATCCGTGCTGTGCTTCTCTTAGGCTGGTTGCCAATCATTGCTAGAGAGTCCAGTCTACCCTGTGATCTATCTTCTCGTTGGGAGAGCAAATAGATTCATATTGTTCCCAGGAGTGTCTGTGCAAACGTGAATGTAACAAAGTTGACTGGAATTTGAACGTAGCTCTCTCTGATTTCCCATTCCAAGCTGCTAACCATTGCACTATCTATAATTTCTTTTAATATGCCCATTGAAATCACCATTTGTTTTAACACCTAGATGATTATTTCTGAACAGTATTTATAGGTTTATAAAACAAGACATTTAATTGATTTTCTTTAATTTAATTTTTGATTTTAGCAGATATCTCTTGACTGTTCCTTCCTTTCTTTCTTTCTTTCTCTTTCGTCAGCTGTATCTTAGTCTGTCTACTTTCCTCCCCCCTCTGCCGTCCGTAATTTCACTCTCATTGGCCATCTTGGTGTGACCAAAATTTAGACACTCGTGTTGTGTTGGAAGTCTGTTTTGTTTGAAATATTCTTAAAGTAAGCCTTTTCTTTTTTTCTTTTTTTTTTCCTGCCTAATTTTAAATTTTAAGCTTTTCATGTTTAATTGGTTTTCTTTAATTTAATTTTTGATTTTAGCAGATATCTCTTGACTGGACTTTTAAAACTTAGTAATCCACCACCATGTTTTGTTTTGTTTTTTTTTTATATTTTTTTTGTTTTTTCAATTGGAGTAGATAGACTGAACTATCGCCTGGTTCACACTCCATCCATGTCTATTGAACAGGTTAAGAGGCTCATCCCTTGTTCCCTGTTTAGGATGTGGTTTCCAGCTTTCTCTTTTCCAATGTTTTCACTATTACGTAGCCCCTTGCACATCAGTGTCGTTACCGCCTTGCTCGGGGTGACACAATTAAAAAAAAACACCTCACCAAGAAAAAGAAATGATTCTTTGTTTTTGAAGAGAAGAAACAAATGTCACAGTAAATGCCATTCAAAGGAGAGCAATTTATAGCAATACCTGACATATTGTTGTTAATATTAATTAAAAAATGAGAGCGAGAGAGAAAAGAAAAGAGAAACAAAAAGAGTGGGAAAGAGAGTGAGAAGCAAAAAGCACAAAGGACAGAAGCAAGTAAAAATAGAGCGAAAGAAGCAAAAATAGCAAGAGAGAGAAGCAAAAATAACAAGAGAGAGAAGCAAAAATAACAAGAGAGAGAAGCAAAAATAGCAAGAGAGAGAAGCAAAAAATGAGAGAGCTAGAAAAAGAAAAAAAGAAGCAAAAAGTGTGAGAGAGAGAGAGAGAGAGAGAGAGAGAAAGAAAGAAAATTTGCGAGAGAGAGAAGCAAAAGGTGCCAGAGGGAGAGAGCGAGAGAAGCAAAAGGTGTGAGAGAGAGAAGCAAAAGGTGCGAGAGAGAGAGAGAGAAGCAAAAGGTGCGAGAGAGAGAGAGAAGCGAGAGGGAGAGTGTAGCAAAAGGTGCCATAGGGAGAGAGAAGCAAAAGGCGTGAGAGGGAGAGAGAAGCAAAAAGTGCGAGAGGGAGAGAGAAGCAAAAAGTGCGAGAGGGAGAGAGAAGCAAAAAGTGCGAGAGGGAGAGAGAAGCAAAAAGTGCGAGAGGGAGAGAGAAACAAAAAGTGCAAGAGGGAGAGAGAAACAAATAGTGCAAGAGGGAGAGAGAAGCAAATAGTGCCAGAGAGAGAGAAGCAAAAGGTGTGAGAGAGAGAGAGAGAGAAGCAAAAGGTGCGAGAGAAAAGCAAAAAGTGTGATAGAGACACAAAGTGCAAGAGAGAGTGAGGAGCAAAATGTGTCAGAGAGTGAGGAGCAAAATGTGTCAGAGAGAGTGAGGAGCAAAATGTGTCAGAGAGAAGATAAGAAAGAGTGAGTGATAAGCAAAAAGAGAGTGAGTGAGAAGCAAAAAAAGAGAGTGAGCAAGTAGAGTGAGAGAAACAGACAAAAAAAAAACAATCAACCTACCAGCAAGCTGAGACGATGACTTCCGTTTCTTTGTGGATGAAGAGAAATCCGGGGGTGGCAATACAGAGGATTTCTTTGAAGAAGAGACACACAAGCGATCTTTGCCCTGATGAGGAGAAATTTCTCCAGTGTTCTTTTGCAAGACATCTGACTTGTTGTTTTGAGATTTGTCAGCCTTGTCTTGAGGTTTTTGACCCTGCAAAGGAGCAAGTCTTGAGCTTTTATTGTCTTTGGGGGCCTCTCCAGACTGAGACTCTCCGAGATCTTTTTCTTCTGTTGTCATTGGATTTAGTTTTGCATTTTCCTCTTCTTCCTCCTCTTCCTCCTCCTCTTCTTCTTCTTCGGATTCGTCTTTGCTTTCCAGAGAAGGTGGCATCTGAAACAAACCCAACAAACAAGTTAATATTTCTTTATAGATGAGTGTCCTTATGAGCTCGGAACGAGGAACTGGAGTTTGAATTCCAGTTGAATTCATTGCATTCACTTATGCGCAAAGACTTTTGAAAAAGATATTAATCTGTCTCTTCCCTCCAGCTATGGGTTAAATAACAGAATGGGTTCTACAGCCTTGATTGGTAATCAGTCAACTGCTGAAAGTAATTGCAACCTACTGTCGGAAAATTTTCTGCCTGGTTAGTGATGTCTTGAAAAAGACATGATCACTCGAGTGTGTATTATGCATGGCACTTAACTGACTGTCATTATCTTGGTTGTTACTGTCATACGTTGTGGTGCAGTGGATATTAACTTGGAATGACAAATCGAGGAGCCAAGTTCAAATTCCAGTTGAATTCACTGCATTCACTTACGCACAAATACCCTTGGGAAAAGTATTAATCCGTCTCTTCCCTCCAGTTATGGGTTAGATAATAAAACAGATTGGGTTCTATAGCCTTGGCTGGCAACCAGTCTACTGCAGAAAGCAATGGCAACCTTCTGTTGAGTATTTTTCTGCCCAGTCAGTCATGTCTCTTTTGAGAGATGATCGCCCATAGCGTGTATCACTTAACTGACTGAAGATAAAAAGAATCAGTGGGATAATGGACTCCAAGTAGAATCCGTCAGAAGCAATTAAAGTTCTCTTGCACTTTTCATGTGCGGAACTCTCTTCCAGCTCCTTGCTTCCCAGTGATAAATAGGGTTTATTATTTGCTGTTGTCATTCCCAAGAACAAAGAAGATGCATAAATTTACTTTCATATGTTTAGGTTTTATTAAAATCCTAATCATCACTTTTTAAAACAATAAACATTGCCGAGGAGTGAAGGTAGTTAAAATAATAGTGGCGTCAAGGAAAAAAAGCAATTACTTTTGACACTCTGTTTGTTTTTTTTGCTTTTTTTTTTTCCAGGCACAAAGGGGCAAGTTTGATAAAAATTTAAATGCAATGTCAAGTGTTATCATCTCTCTTCTTAATTCCTGTTTCTTTAATTATTTTGAGTCCTGGGCATGACAGTAAACTGCTGATTGGGAAGTTGTGAGAAGCATAGAACCACCTCTTAATTGCTGTTGTTCCCAGGTACCCACTCACCCAGGGTGGTAGCACCTGTTAGGGTCCCAGATATGGGCAAATAGTTAACCTCCAAACTGGGGTCAAAACACTATAAAGGTATAAAATATGCTTTTATAGAAAGATATACATTTTTAAAGGAAATATTTTATCAGCAATACATTTTTGAAGATGATAAAATTATTACCATAACACATTTTTAATACAAAACTAGAATAAATAAGTAAGAATAAAAAGAAAAATCTCATTAAAAAAATCTCATTAAAATCTCATTAAAAAAATCTCATTAAAATCTCATTAAAAAAATCTCATTAAAATCTCATTAAAAAAATCTCATTAAAATCTCATTAAAAAAATCTCATTAAAATCTCATTAAAAAAATCTCATTAAAATCTCATTAAATCAACCTTCTCACTATAACTGAACATTAAAAAAAAAGAAAAAAAAAACAACCTGAAAACCCCATTTTTGGCATTAAGTAACATACAGAGGTTGATATGCCATTAAAAAAAAATATCTTTAATTATTCTCTCCCCATAATCAATTTTTTCTTCTATTTTCTTATGCTTGGACTGACTGATCACTTATAACAGCAATAAAAAATTTTTAAAATCTTGACAACCCACTGCTGGTTAAATTGTTATGCAGGCTAGATTCATTCAGTCAGTTAAGTGCCATATGTGAAACACGCTTGGGCGATCATGTCTCAAAAGAGACATAACTGACTGGGCAAAAGATTATCCCGCAGTAGGTTGCCATTGCTTTCTGCGGTAGATTGGTTGCCAGCCAAGGCTACAGAACCCAATCTGTCCTGTTATTTAACCCATAAGTGGAAGGGTATTTGCCCGATTTCTCGTTCTGAGACGATATCCACTGCACTAAATGTACATCCTTGATTCATTATTCAACAGTAAAGCTCTGAAGCCACATTGGAATTAAAGCTTATAACCAGGCAACAAAGTCTACCCAAAACAAACACTTGATAATAGTTTCAGGATGCCTTATACCATGGGTTCCCAAACTTGGGTACATGTACCCCAAGTGGTACATTTGTACTCTTCAGTGGGTACAGAAATAACAGTCTGTGAGTTTATGGCTAAGCTCAAAGCATTTTGTGCAAAACTTTGGCTGTGGAAATATCCAGTCTGGCATCTTGTCTGTGTTTAGTTGGTTGGTTGTTTTATGGCACATCAACACCTCAGCGGGTCATTTATTGCCAACTAAATCTTTATTTATTTATTTATTGCTGGTAATACCTTTTTCTTTCAACAATTTATTGTTGTTTTTATATAAGTTTTGTGTCTAGTAATACTTTTTTCTTTTCGAGTATCAAGATTCATTGGGATTTGTTTTTAAGGGCAGGGTCCACAAGTCATACCCTGTTATTTAACCCATAACTGGAGAGAAGGCACTGGTCCCCTTTTCCAAGGGGACCAGTGCTTAAGTGAATGCAGGGTATTCAACTAGAATTCGAACTCGGCTCACCAATTTCTCTTTCTGAGCCGATATCCACTGCACCACAACACACATCCGTCACTAAACGCTTACAACACCTGGTATTCCCAAGCGGTCACCCATCTAAGTACTGACCAGGCTCAACGTTGCTTTGGTGATCGAACGAGAACTGGTGTATTCAACGTGATGTGGCCGTAAGCCCTGTGTTTAGTAATGTAACAGAATTTCTCGGAACAAAATCTGCAACCTGAGATCAATGACATCACAAAATAAGCAACCAAACATCTTATGAAGCTGAAAGAAAAAACTGATGGCTATTTCCAAAGCCTTAGTTAAGATGAAATTGTGTATCGTAGGAATCGTTTTACCACAAATGCACAGGTAGGCTGGGACAGGTATGTTAGAAGAACTGGTAGGGCCCCAAAATGATGATTCTACACATGATGTGTACTTTGAGAAAAATTTGAGTAAGTTTTGGTTGTTGATGTGAAATTCATTCATGGAATTAGTTAAGTGCCATACTGGATACACACTTGGACAATCATGTCTTGAAAGAGACATGACTGACTGGGCAGAAGATTTTCTTAGAGTAGGTTGCCTTTACTTTCTGTGGTAGACTGGTTGCCAACCAAGGCTATAGAAACCAATCTGTCCTATTATTTAACCCATAACTGGAGGGAAGAGATGGATTAATACCTTTCCCAAGGGTATTTGTGCGTAAGTGAATGCAACAAATTCAACTGGAATTCAAATTGGCTCCTTGATTTGTCGTATCTACTGCACCACAATGCACGACAGTAACAACCAAGATAATGACAGTCAGTTAAGTGCCATACATAATATACGCTTGGGTGATCATGTCTTTTGTGAGACATGACTAAATGGGCAGAAGATTTTTCCACAGTAGGTTGCCATTGCTTTTTGCAGTTGACTGATTGCCAACCAAAACTATAGAACCCAATCTGTATTTTTATTTAACCCATAACTAGAGGGAAGAGACAGATTAATACCTTTCCCAAGGTTATTTGTATGTAATTGAATGCAACGAACTCAACTGGAATTTGAACTTGGTTTTCTGACTTTTCATTCCAAGCCAATATCCATTGCACCACTACACACATTCATACGAAATATAGAAAACTATTTACCGATAACCAAAACTAAACAATACTAATAAGATGGATGGGTCTGCTTTATTTTTTGTTTTTTTTTTATTCGAGGGGAAACTTTAGCAATGGCACAACGAAGATCATGCTCACAAGTTTTTAGTTTTGATCTGTATTTTTGATTCCTCTTTGATTCTTCTTTTATTCTTTTTCAATTGGAGTAGATAGACTAAACTATCGCCCAGTTCACACTCCACCCACGTCTATTGAACAGGTGAAGAGGCTCATCCCTTGTTCCCTGTTTAGGATGTGGTTTCCGGCTTTCTCTTTTCCATTCTTTTTACCCTTACGTAGCCCCCTGCGCATCAGTGGCGTTATCGCCTTGCTTGGGGTGATATGTGAAAAAAAAAAAAACTGGAAATGCTGATTCACAAAACAGTGTTGATGGAAATAGCAAATTTAACAATTTGTCTGTGAATTTTGCATCAAGAACCTAAAATCACACAAATTTTTCTGGATGTGCATTGTGGTGCTGTGGACATTGGCTCGAAGCAAAAAAACTGAAAGCCGAATTTGAATTCCAGCTGAATTCATTGCATTCACTTACCACAGATCGAAAAGGGCAACCTACTGTGCGAAAATCTTCTGCTTAGTCAGAAAGAGACATGATCGTCCCAAGTGTGTATCACATATGGCAGTTAACTGACTGAATGATCATTATAGATAATTTTAAAAATATGTACGAAGAATCAAACTATCGTATAAATTACCTGCGTTTAATTCACTAATATTTTGAGTAACTGACTCTACTCAAAAAGACTTCATAAAATATCAAAATTTTAATTTCACTGTTTTCTTTTTCATCCTCAATTTTTAGGAGTACACAGGAATCTATAAAAATGCCAAGGGGTACAGAAGAACAAAAAAGACTAGGAACCCTTGCTTTATATGGACATATTTGAGTTTGAGTTTTGTTTAACAGCATATCAACCACTGCAAGTTGTTTAATGCAAAAAAGGTAGAGTTTTAAGGTATTTTTTTAAATGTTTGATTTTAGTGAGAAGGTTGCTTTAGTTAGATTTTGATGAAAAATTATATTTTTTTTTATTTTAGAAAACTGAAGATGTCTTCTAGTTTTGTATTCAAAAATGTATTGCTGGTAATAATTTTTTTTTCCTTCAAAAATGTATTAATTGCAATTTTGTTTTTCTTCAAAAATGTGTTATGGTAATAATTTTTTTCTTCAAAAATGTATTGAGGATAATATTTTTCTTCCGAAATTGTATATTTTCCTATATAAGTTTATGTTTATCTATATATTTCTATAAAAGTGTATTTTTATACTTTCACAGTGTTTTGACCCCAGTTTGGGGGTTAACTATTTGCCCATAGCTGGGACCCTAACAGGTGCTACCACTCCGGGTCAGGGTGGACCTGGAAACAACAACAATTAAGAGGTGGTTCCATGCTCCTCACAAACTCGCAATTTGCTGAATGCAGTTTATTGTCATACCCAGTACCAACAAACCTGAAAAGTAAAATAAACGGTTTCATTAAACAGAAATGGCAGAAACCCTGGACCAACAATGAAAATAACAGACTCCGTACAACCGAACCATTCCTGGGCAAATGGAGGCAGGTGTGTAGAAAAGGAATAAAAGCTGAATGTTGGCTCGGCTACACATAGGCCACACCCAATCAACATGAACCAATATGTACAACATGTCTGGCTACACTCACAGTAAAACACATTTTAACTAAATGTATTCACTTAGTCGCTGTATGACATAAACACTACAAGGAAAACAACATAAGAAAACTATTTGTAAGCATAATGTCCAACCTTAAAGAAATAAAATATTTTGTGACTTCCTATCAGTTACAACAGCAATAAAAAAAAAAGTCTTGAAAACCCATTACTGGAGAAATTGCTATGCAGGCTCGATTCATTATCTAACAGTAAACAGTGATATGCTGAATTCCAAAACATATAAAAATGAAAGGGAACGACCATGCAGAGTCGGCAGAAACATCTCCCTGAAATGAAACCCTTGATAATAGTTTCAAGATCCCTTAAGCGGACCTGAAAATTGATATAGACCATTTCATTAAGCAGAAATGGCAGAAGAGATGGACCGACAGCTGAAGTAACGAGCTTCGTACAATCGAACAGCTCCTGGGTGAATGAAGGCAGGTGTCTAGAAAAGTAAGAAAGGCTGAAATAATGTTGGCTTGCCTTCCCATAAGGCCACACATACCTCACCCATTCATATTTGCTGATGAATGAGAAGGAGCCAACGTGTACAACATGCTTAGTCGCAGTCACAGTGTAATACATTTTAACTGAATGGATTCACTTAGTCCCTACGACATAAACACTACAAGGAAAACAACATGAAAAAACTACTTGAAAATACTTAAAAACCATCAACATTATATCTTACCTTACAGAAATAGGTTTATACCAACACACAATATCTACAACAGACCATATATCTAATCTAAATCTAATCTTAACTTATTTATAAATGGAACTGTGTGTATGTGTATGTGTATGTGTGTGTGTGTCCCCATTACCTATAGACTCCGAAACGGCTGAACCGATTTTCTTGAAAATTTACACAGTTGTACTATAAGTGTCTGCGAGTGTTCTTAGCTAGGTTTTGTGTCAAGGTACCCCCCCGATAAATATTGAAAATCGATAATCGAAAAAAATCGAATTATAGAAGGAGTGGTCCGATTTCAATCAAATTTGATACACTCATAGACAAAGACATAAGAAACGATATTCAGAAGTTTCAAGGTTGCATTTCTTACAATAGTGCAGAAAATCGATAATATATATATATATATATATATATATATAAGGCAAGATGTTTATTTGTGTGTTTGTTTATCTGCCTGTATGTCTGTATTTTTTCAGCCTTTTTATTTTAGTTTTTGCTTCGGGTTTGGCTCTAAGTAGGAATAATTGTAGTTCTTAATCTCAGCCATGATACCATTTACTCAGAGGACTTATTTAGCCTTCAAAATTCAGTTTACGATGAAAAAGACTTATTTGATATCGATACCAGGAAATCAAAATTTGACTTACATCCATTCATTTTTCTTTCAGTCTACAGTTTCACTTTAACTGGAAACAACTACTGCTTTTTAGTCTTTCGTGCCAATGTCCAAAGAGTCTGAGCTCCAGGACCATGGATTAGTTTTAAAGCTTTCATTACACCTGAGCAGAGCCAGGCCATACTGCTAGTATATATATATATATATTTGTGTATTTAGGCAGCAAATTTTCTTTTAGGCATATCAGATTAAATAAATTCTAAACATTCTGTCTGCTTATTTATATATATTAACAAACGTTTACCATGAAAGCATAAAACTTTAGTTTTCAATGCAAACATTTGTGCAATAGATGTAAAAAAAATGTAATATTCACTATCTAACAGTAAATAGTGATATACTGGATTCCAAAAACACATAAGAACGAAAGGGAAAGACCATGCAGACTCGGCAGAAACATCTCCATGGAGTGAAACAATTGATAATAATTTCAAGATCCCTTAAGTAGACCTGAAAATTGATATAGACCATTTCATTAAGCAGAAATAGCAGAAGAAATAGACCAACAGCTAAAGTAACGAGCTTTGTACCATCAAACCATTCCAGAGAGAATGGAGGCAGGTGTCTAGAAAAGAAAGAAAGCATAAGGTAATTCTGGCTCGGCCGCACATACCTCACCCAACCATATTTGCCAAAGAATGAAGACCAACCGACGTGTACGAGATGCCGAGTCGCATTCATGATGAAACACAGTTTAACCCACCCAGCATTAAACAAGACACATTCATCAATACTTAACTTAATAGTTTTAAGATATCTTATGCGGACCTGACCTGAAAATTGATATAGACCATTTCAATGAGTAGAAATGGCAGAGGAGATGGACCGACAGCTAAAGTAACGAGCTTTGTACCATCAAACCATTCCAGAGAGAATGGAAGCAGGTGTCTAGAAAAGAAAGAAAGCATAAGGTAATTCTGGCTTGGCTGCACATACCTCACCCAACCATATTTGCCAAAGAATGAAGACCAACCAACGTGTACGAGATGCCGAGCCGCGCTCATGATGAAACCCAGCATTAAAGAAGACACATTCATCAATACTTACCGACACAGTGAACACTTTAGGAACCTTGGGAAGGTTTCCTCCTTTCATTTTGCCAAAAGCTGGCAGCGTTTTAGGTTTGGTGCTGACTGAGCCGATTTCATTTTTCGGTTGGTAAGTGAAGGGTCTGAAAGAAAAGAAGAATTTCTTTGTCGAGAACAGCAGATGAATATCTTTGCATCTCATTAACAAACAAATGTCAACAGAACAAAAATAGAAAAAAAAAACAAAAAACAAAAAAAAGGAGGAGGGATTTTCTCCCCAACAGTTCTTTTTTTTTAAAATTGTTCCAACCACCTAAATGCATTTGAAGGATAAGAAGGCAAGAGGGGCTTATTTTGAGTAATAATTTAAAAAAAAAAAAAAAAAAAGAAGACAAAAAAAGAAATGTAAAGAAAAAAGATTGTACGATACGAGAAGTGTGGATGAAAATTGTTGGTTCAAAGTCTAAACCATAGGTTCCCAACCTTTTTGCTGCGATTACCCCAAAATCCCAATTTCACTATTATCCATGACCCCAATGAACAAATACCCGTAATACAGGAAAAGAAGTAATTATATTTTCATACATCAAAAGCAGACAAAGTTAATGGAAATTATTCAATACAATAGTCAGTCAGTTAAGTACCATACGTGATACACGCTTGGGCGATCATGTCTCGAAAGATACATGACTGACTGGGCAGAAGATTATCTCGCAGTAGGTTGCCATTGCTTTCTGCGATAGACTGGTTGCCGACCAAGGCTACAGAACCCAATCTGTCCTGTTATTTAACCCATAACTGGAAGGAAGAGATGGATTAATACCTTGCCCAAGGGTATTTGCACGTAAGTGAATGCAATGAATTCAACTGGAATTCGAACTCGGCTCCCCGATTTCTCGTTCCGAGCTGATATCCACTGTACCACAACGCACATCCTCAATACAATAGTACCAATCTATAATAATCAGAGGTATAGTAGCTGTAACCTAGCCGTGATTCTTAATGTGAGTGTTGGGCTTGTATTGCTTGTGCCAGTTTATTTATTCTTGGCTTTGTGACTGAAAAGGATATTCGGGCGTTGTTTGCCACATTGAGTCTGCTATGTTTCTTGGTCTTCATTCCAAGGACACAAGTGTGAAATTATAAGAGGATTGCCTCTTCCCAAACCAAGCATCCGTTACCTCCAGAGGTTGGGAACCATGGGAAACAAATAATATATCTCATATTCTCTCACCCTTGGAAAGATCATCTCCTGTTCTCTAACACTCAGTAATGAGTGTTAGACATTATGAGAAAAACTACTATTAAGGAGTAAGTTCAATAAATGGATTTTCTTCCCCAACAGTTTTGTATTTATTTTCCTTCATTTTATTTTTTTTAGATTGGAACAATCACCTAAATGCAGAGAGGTGGGGGTGAAAATTCTTGGCTCAAAGTCTAAACAAATAATATATATCTCGTATTCTCTCACACTTGGAAACATCATCTCATATTCTCTAATATCCAGTAAAGAGTTTTTTTTTTTTAATCATATCACTCCGAGCAAGGTGGTAACGCCAGTGATGTGCAGGGGGCTACGTAATAGTGAGAAGATTGGGAAAGAGAAAGCCGGAAACCACATCCTAAACAGGGAACAAGGGATGAGCCTCTTAAGCTATTCAATAGATGTGGGTGGAGTGTGAACCGGGCGATAGATAGATCTATCTACTCCAATTGAAAAAAAAAACAAAGTGAGAAGATTGGGAAAGAGAAAGCCGGAAACCGCATCCTAAACAGGGAACAAGGGATGAGCCTTTTCACCTGTTCAATAGACGTAGGTGGAGTGTGAACCGGGTGATAGATAGATCTAGCTACTCCAATTGAAAAAAAAAAAAAAAAAAACAAAGTGAGAAGATTGGAAAAGAGAAAGCCGGAAACCACATCCTAAACAGGGAACAAGGGATGAGCCTTTTCACCTGTTCAATAGACGTGGGTGGAGTGTGAACCGGGCGATAGATCTATCTACTCCAATTGAAAAAAAAAAAAATAACAAAGTGAGAAGATTGGGAAAGAGAAAGCCGGAAACCAGATCCTAAAGAGGGAACAAGGGATGATCCTCTTAACCTGTTCAATAGACGTGGGTGGAGTGTGAACCGGGCGATAGTTTAGTCTATCTACTCCAATTGAAAGTGAGAAGATTGGGAAAGAGAGTGTTAGACAATATGAGAAAAACTACTATTAAGGGGTACGTTCAATAAATGGATTTTCTCCCCCAACAGTTTCGTATTTATTTTCCTTCATTTTATTTTATTTTTTTTTTTAGATTGTTCCAATCACCTAAATGTATTTGGAGGATAAGAAAGCAGGAGGAAATAGTTTGGCAGAAAATGAAGATTTGGCACTGGTTAAAGAATAGAGTAATAAGAAAAATGGGGGTGAAAAATTTACAAAAATAATACATCTCATATTCTCTCACACTCAATAACCCCTTGCGTCTTAATGGCTTTATTGCCTTGCTTGGGGTGAAATGATTAAAAAAAACAAAAAAAAAACACTAGTTTTACTTTCAGTACAATTCTCTGGGAAGAAATATGGCTGTTTTGTAGAGACAGCACTGTTAACAAACCTGCATGGCAATTGTGGGTACAGTCTAATCAAAATAGCAACGCTTGCCTGTTTAGCAATCATGACAGACCTTTGGTTACTAAATATCAATATAGTTTTGGGAAGGCCTCATTGTTTTTGCTGTTGGGTACTATTTACTGCATGATAAGAAACTTTGGTGGGCCTGAAGGCAACTACCACCACCTTAAAATTTGTTGTGTTTTATTTTTTTTTACTTTTTTCAGCACAGTCTTATCGATTATTACATAAAGTTTGCAATTATAAAAAAAAAATTTCGAAAAATTTCAATATTTAAACAATTTTAGGTGGGGCTCAGTTTCTCATACAGTGTTATAGTAAATCAATCCTCCATTTTGGAATCACTCGCATTGGGGTCGCTTTGTTTTGTTTTTGTTGGGAAGAGTTGTTTCTCTTGTTTTTGTCTTTTTCAAGTTTTCTTCAGTTCTTACGATGGCATCTTCCTCAGAAACTCCAAGAATGGCTTTATTCAAAAATTTCGCAAAGGATTCAGTAGTTGAGTATGCGCAAGCAAAAAAGTTAATTGTACAGGATCGATTTAAGGTTGTATGAAAAACTGAGCCCCCACCTAAAATTGTTCAAATGTTGAAATTTTTACAATTTTTTTTTTGTCAATCAGAAAGTTTAGGGTTTAATCAATAAGATTGCACTGAAAAAAAGTTTTAAAAAATTGATAATCAACAAATTTACAGGTGGTGGTAATGTCGTACCGGCAAGTGATTCCAAAATGGAGGATCGATTTACTATAACGTTGTATGAAAAACTGAGCCCCCCCACCCACTAAAATTGTTTAAATATTGAAATTTTTCCAAATTTTTTTTGTTAATCGGAAAGTTTAGGGTGTAATCGATGAGATTGCACTGAAAAAAGTAAAAAAAAAAATTTAAAATGATAAATTTAAAGGTGGTGTAGTCTCCTTCAGGTCTGCCAAAACTTCTAACAGTCAATTGCAACTTTTTTTTTTTTTTAAATCATTTCAAACCAAGCAAGGCAATAAAGCCACTAAAGAGGTTACTAAATGTTAGAGAATATGAGAAAAACTTAAGGAGAAAGTTGAATAAATAGATTTTCTTCCCAACAGTTTTTTTTTATTTTTTCAATCGCCTAAATGTATTTTGTGGATAAGAAGACAGAAGGAGGTCAGTCAGTTAAGTGCCATACGTGATACACGCTTTGGTCCAAGTATGTCTATAATGGTCTGGCCAACTATGTTACCATGAAATATTTCATGCAACCCTCTGCATAATTTGGATACTCAATAAACAAAGAAGAAATTGACTGAACTGTCAAGTCTTTTAGATGAAAAAAGACCTTAGGAAACTAGGATTTTAAAAAAAAATTAAAGCTTTCAATTTTGAAAGCCAGATTTGCAAAGCCTGTTGAGTGTTGAAACAGACACACGAAACACGGAAGTGAAATTAAAGAATTATCAGTCAGCATTGGCAACTAGTCAGTCATGTCTCTTTCAAGACATGATCACCCAAAACGTGTATCACTTATGGCACTTAACTAACTGACTGACTGATCACTTATAACAGCAATAAAAAATTTTTAAAATCTTGACAACCCACTGCTGGTTAAATTGTTATGCAGGCTAGATTCATTCAGTCAATTAAGTGCCATATGTGATACACGATTTGGGCGATCATGTCTCTTTCGAGACATGACTGACTGGCCAGATGATTATCCTGCAGTAGGTTGCCATTGCTTTCTGTGGTAGACTGGCTGCCAGCCAAGGCTACAGAACCCAATCTGTCCTATTATTTAACCCCTAACAAATTAATACCTTTCTCAAGGGTATTTGTGCGTAAGTGAATGCAAGGAATTCAACTGGAATTCAAACTCAGCACCTTGATTTGTCATTCGGAGTCGATATCCATTGCACCACAATGCATATTCATCTAATCTAATCAGTTAAGTGCCATACGTGATATACGCTTTAGACGATCATGTCTAGAAAGAGACATGAGTGACTGGGCAGAAGATTATCCTGCAGTAGGTTACCATTGCTTTCTGTGGTAGACTGATTACCAGCCAAGGCTATAGAACCCAATCTGTCCTATTATTTAACCCATAACTGGAGGGAAGAGACAGATTAATACCTTTCCCAAGGGTATTTGTGCGTAAGTGTATGCAAGGAATTCAACTGGAATTCAAACTCGGCTTCCTGATTTGTCATTCGAAGTTGATATCCACTGCACTACAATGCACACAGTTTGGTAAAAAATGAACCTTTGGCACTGGTCAAAGTTATCCAAAGATGGCCAAAGAATGAAGTAATAATTAAAAAAAGAATTGTACAAGAGACGTAAAGGTGAAAATGCTCAGCCCAAAGTCTAAACAAATAATCAGAGATCAGACTTTACATTGGGATTAAACCACAGAAGATTATTAAAACAAAGCAGCAGAGTTAAAAAATGGTAAATATGTTGTTCATTAAAGTCAACAAGAGTGATTGGGAAGCAAGACAAGAATAAAAAGAGAGAGAGAGAGAGAGAGAGAGAAAGACATGAAGGAAGGAGAGAGAGAAAGATGGGTGGTAGAGGACAAGTGGGGAGAAAGAGAGGAGGACAAGGAGAAAGAGAGGAGGAGCAAGGGAGAAAGAGAGAATGGACAGTGAGAAAGAGAGAATGACAAGGAGAAAGAGAGAATGACAAGGAGAAAGAGAGAGAATGACAAGGAGAAAGAGAGAAGGGACAGGGAGAAAGAGAGGGAGACAAGGAGAGAAAGAGAGAGGAGCTGGGTGGAAAGAGAGAGACAGAGAAAGAGAGAGGACAGTGAGAAAGAGAGAATGAGTGAGAAAGAGAGAACAAGCAAGGAGAAAGAGAGGAGACAAGGAGAAAGAGAGAGACAAGGAAGAGGAACAAGATAGATGGAGGAAGATAGGCAGGAGAAGGAGAATAAAATAGGGAGCAGAAGAGAGGCAGAGAAACAAATGGGGAGGAGGTGGAAGGAAACAATGAAAGTGGGCCGGAGGTAGGCAACGAGAGGGAGGGGGCCGGAGGGAAACAACGAGAGGGAGGGGCCGGAGAGAGAGAGAGGGAGGGGGCCGGAGGGAGCAAGCGAGGCGGCCGGAAGGAAACAACGAGAGGAGGAGGCCGGAAGGAAACAACGAGGGGAGGAGGCGAAAGGAAACAACGAGAGAGGGAGGCGAAAGGAAACAATGAGGGGAGGATGCAAAAGGAAACAACGAGAGGAGGAGGTGAAAGGAAACAATGAGAGGACGAGACTAAAAGGAAACAATGAGAGGATGAGGCAGAAAGAAGGAACAAGAGGAGGAGGCAGAAAGAAGGAACAAGAGGAGGAGGCAGAAAGAAGGAACAAGAGGAGGAGGCAGAAGGAAGGAACGAGAGGAGGAGGCAAAAAACAAAATGAGATAAAAAGCATTACTTGAGTTCTGGAAGAGAAGCCGGCCGTGTCAGGTTGACCAGCTTGCGGAGATGCTGTTCTTGTGGCCGAAGTTCCAGCAGTCGACGCTTCAGCTTGAGCCGAGTCTTCGTGTCCATGACGCCAGATTTAATGGAGTTCATGTATGCATCCAAGGCATCCATATCATCGGATGATTCCATGGCTGCAGCATCTGGAGAAAAAAAAAGGAGCACATCTCAATGAGGAGAAATATTTCCTTTTCTTACTTTTAGATTTGAAAAGAAAGTCATCATATTGAGTAGGGTGGGGTGATGTATCTCTCAGATTATATACGAGTTTGTGTTTTGTTTAACAGCATATCACCCTCTGTGGGTTATTCAATGCCAAAAAGGCAGGATTTGAAGGTACTTTTTTTATGTTCGATTATAGTGAGGTTGATTTAGTCAGATTTTGATGAAATTTTTTTTTTATTTTAGAAAACTGAAGATGTCTTCTAGTTTTGTATTTAAAAATGTAATTTATTTTTTTATTCAAAAATGTTTTATGATAATAATTTTTTTCTTCAAAAATGTATATTTTCCTATAAAAGTCTATTTTTATGTATATATATTTCTATAAAAGTCTTTTTATACTTTCATAGTGCTTTGATCCCAGTTTCAGGGTTAACTATTTGCTCATAGCTGAGACCCCAACAGGTGTTACCACTCCAGGTCAGTGTGGACCTGAGAAGAACAACAATTAAGAGGTGGTTCCATGCTCCTCACAACAGTGAAAAAGAGGCAGACAAAAAAAATGAAACTCCCTTACCTTTTTTAGCCTTTTCCAACTTTTCTTCAATCTCCTGAATTTCTTGGATTACCGCTGCATGTTTTTCTGACTAAATTAAAAGAAAGTAAAAAAAAAAAAAAAAAAAATTCACAATTCCAACAAAATAAAATCAACTAACACAGATTTTGCAGTTGAAAAACTAATAACAATCCTCGTTCAGTCTATTTTCCGAGAAGTCATTCTCAACATTTATATGCCCGTGCGGATAAACAAGTTTCTCAGCCAACATCTGCACTGAACTTAAATAATGAAAACTTGCAGCACCCACAGACATTTCACGGTTTTCCTATTTTAACTTTCTGATGTATCATTATCACTACTTCAAGGACTGAATATGCTCCTTGCGGGTTCCTCAACTATAAAATACGAGGGTCATTCAATAAATAAGGTGAATTTTTCGGTATAAGGACTTCTAATGCAGATAGAAGCTTACTTTTTTAAAAATGTTTCCTTTACTTCTTTTTCAAAGTGATTTAATTTTTTTTGCGGATTGAAAAAAAAAACTGAGAGTTTTGAAGATTAACAAAGATGGCTGACCAAGAAGCATGCTCCAGGATTGAACAGAGGTCAGTTATCAAGTTTTTGGTTGCTGAAGGATGCAAACCAGTTGAAATTCATAGCAGAATGTAAACTGTGTATGGTGCCAAATCTTTCAACCAAAAAATGTCTACAAGTGGGCTAAATTGTTTAAAGAAGGACAGAGCAGTGTTGAGGATGAAGACAGGCCTCGAATGCCAACAGAAGTGAGGTCTCCTGAGGTGATCGAATCAATGACCTCATTCAGTCTGACAGAAGGGTGACAGTGGATGACATTGCAAGGACTTTAAGCCTATCTGTTGGGACAGCACACAAAATTGTCCATGATGACCTTGCCTACTCGAAGGTCAGCTGCTGGTGAGTGCCAAAGATGCTTACTGCAGAGCACAAACAGAAGAGGGTTGAGTTGTCCCAGCATCCCTCATCCCCCTTACAGCCCAGACCTTGCCCCTTCAGACTTTCACCTGTTTGGTCCCTTGAAAGTGTTCACGAGAGGCACGAAGTTTGAAAGTGACGATGAAGTCAAAAGTGCTGTGAGAGATTGGCTGAGACATCAGTCCAAAGATTTTTACACTGAGGGAATATGGAAGCTTCTGCACAGATGGGAAAAGTGTGTGACACTGCTGGGAGACTACACTGAAAAATAAAAAGTAAGCTTCAATCTGTATTAGAAGTCCTTATACTGAAAATTTTATATTATTCATTGAATGACCCTCATAGTTATGGAAATTTTCCCCACCATGTTGTTAAATATTTGATCTTAAGGGCATTAAAAAAAAAGAATACTGCAATAACAATCATGAATATGAAAGCAGCTCATTATTTTAAGAAGTAAGAGGGTACAAATAAAAAAAAATTTAATTTGACAAAATTTCTGATTTCAATAAATTAGACCTTAAAATGTGTGAGTGTGTTACCAGTTTCTTTATTCTCTATCTTCTCTCTCATTCTTTTTTTTTAATATGAACTTAGATGCGGCACAAGACCAAAAAGTATGGAGCACACAGTAAAAAATGCTTTTTTTCTTAAGTGTGCTTTCCTATGTGTTTTTTTTTTTTATTCGAACCAAACTGAATTAATTAGGAACTCAATGCAAGACTCAATTTTATATCTTTATTAGTACGGGTCGTGAACCAGTGATATTTCCAGTTACGCGATACTAATATAAACATTACTGTATATATAATATGCTGCCGTAGCACATGCAGTAAAAAAAAGGACAAGTCGGTGAGAAAGCGACTGTATCGTGGCTGCCAAGTCGGGATCGATCACATTACTGATTCTCCGTTGGATTCGGTCGAGAACACCTAAGTGGATAGCAGGAGCACCAGACCAGATATGGCAGCAATACTCAATGCACGGGCAGATGGTAGACTTGTATATGTGCAGGATTGTTTCGTATGGAAAAAACTTCCTGGCCCTTCACAGAGAACCGACTTTCTTAGCAGCTGATTTAGCTATGGATTCTATATAGTTTTTCCACTTGAGAGAGTAGTTTTTCCACGTGTGAGAGTTAACCCGAGGAGGCGCAGCGTTTCGCTTTCAGGGAGAGAAGCCTGATCCATGTTAATGGATTGTCTGTGGAGGTTATTAGATAGCAGCTTCGTTTTGGAAGCATTCAAATTTAAGAGCCATTTCTTGCCCCAGTCCACCACGGATTGGAGGTCCTTTTCAAGTTTGGCAGCGAGGCTTGCTTTTTCAGCCTTGGTAGATTTGTGATTGAGACGAGAGTAAACTGTAGTGTCATCAGCATATGTGCCCACTTGGGATTTTATTACATCAGGGAGATTGTTAATATAGACAATTTTTCTTGCTAGAATTGGTTTAACATGACACAGTTGAACGACTTTTCCCGCAGAAGGCACAGTGGACCAACTTTCCCAGCTGAAGAGACGGTGGACCAACTTTCCTGGTTGCAGAGATGGTGGACCAACTTTCCCGGCTACAGAGATGGTGGACCAACTTTCCCGGCTGCAGAGACGGTGGACCAACTTTCCCAGCTGCAGAGGTGGTGGACCAACTTTCCCAGCTGCAAAGTTGGTGGACCAACTTTCCTGGTTGCTGAGATGGTTGACTGACTTTACTAGCAGTTGATTCAACCATACCGATGAAAAACAAAAAGAAAGACTCTCTTCAGCATATATGCCCACTTGGGATTTTATTACATCAGGGAGATCATTAATATAGACAATTTTTCTTGCTAGAATTGGTTTAACATGACACAGTTGAACGACTTTTCCCACAGAAGGCACAGTGGACCAACTTTCCCAGCTGAAGAGACGGTGGACCAACTTTCCTGGTTGCAGAGATGGTGGACCAACTTTCCTGGTTGCAAAGACGGTGGACCAACTTTCCTGGCTGCAGAGATGGTCGACTGACTTTACTAGCAGTTGATTCAACCATACCGATGAAAAACAAAAAGAAAAACTCTCTAAGATGATAAAATAACTAAAACTGCTTCCTTATCGAACTAAAATCACTCAAGTCACAAGTTAGATATCTACACACATATTCTGTTGCCCTCACAAAAAAAAAAAAAAAAAAAAAATACACACGTAACTGGATGGTTGCAAAATTTTCCATACCTGGGGTTAGCCTCATGTCTAAAATAAAAAAAGAAGTGACCAAAATACTGACCAAGGATTCATAGGTTTCGGTTTTGTCATCAAGTTTCCCTGCTTTTTTCATCCTCTGCTCTCTTTTCTTCTCAATTGTGCCAGTTCGGTCAAGGAACGTGTCTTCATCACTGTCGTAGAAGTCATTGTCCTCCCAATTCTTCTTCTTTCTCTTGCGACTCTCTGAGAAATAAGTAATTAAAAATAACAATAACCATAAATAAAAATAGAAAAAATTTACATGATGAAAAAACAAAAAATTACAAATTTACATTATTTAAAAAAAAAAAAATATATAAATATACATTATTACAAAATACTACAAATTTTTTTTTTAACAAAAAAAAAAACACTACAAATTTACTTTTTTTAACAAAAAAAACACTACAAATTTACTTTTTTTTAACAAAAAAAACACTACAAATTTACTTTTTTTTAACAAAAAAAAACACTACAAATTTACTTTTTTTTAACAAAAAAAACACTACAAATTTACTTTTTTTTAACAAAAAAAACACTACAAATTTACTTTTTTTAACAAAAAAAACACTATTTACTTTTTTTAACAAAAAATTTACACTTTTTTTACAAAAAATTTACTTTTTTTTAACAAAAAAAAACACTACAAATTTACTTTTTTTTAACAAAAAAAAACACTACAAATTTCCAACAAAAAAAACACTTTTTTTTACAAATTTCCTTTTTTTTAAAAAAAACAAAAAAAACACTACAAATTTACTTTTTTTTAACAAAAAAAACACTACAAATTTACTTTTTTTTAACAAAAACACTACAAATTTACTTTTTTTAACAAAAAAACTACAAATTTACTTTTTTTAATAAAAAAACTACAAATTTACTTTTTTAACAAAAAAACTACAAATTTACTTTTAAAAAAAAACTATAATTTACATTATTAAAAGAAAAGAAACTACAAACTTACACTATAAAAAACAAAACACTACAAATTTATATTACAAATAAAAAAACTATAATTTTACATTGTTAAAAAAAATAACTACAAATAAAAAACTGAAAATTTACATTATTAAAAAACCACAAATTTATATAATCAAAAAACAAAAAACTACAAATTTAAATTACAAATAAAAAACTACTAATTTACATTTTTAATAAAAACCTACGAATTTATATTATCAAAAAAAAAAAAAAAAACTACAAATTTACATTCTTCTTTTTCTTCCATGTGCCATGTCCCTTCAAGACATAGGCGATCGTGTCCTTTCACGTCTCCCTATCCCTGGTAGCTCTTAGCATGCTTTTTCCTGTTTCTCAACCCAAACTCCGCTCTACCATCTGCTCTTCCATCAGGTCCTTCAAATATGTTATCCACTGCTTTCCCCTGTCTCTCCTTCCTTCTATCTGACCTGTGAGTATCAGATTCTCCAAGCTATCCTTCCTCATCACATGTCCCAAGAACTTCAGCTGTCTCTTCCTGATGCTCAGTATCAATTTCCGTTTTGTTTCCATCCTTTCCAAAACCTCATCATTGCTCACATGCTCGATCCATGATATCCGCAGCATCCTCCTGTAGAACTACATTTCAGTTGCTTCAAGTTTTTCCTTCATCTTTGATGATATTGTCCAGCATTCACTGCCATATTGAAAAACAGACATCACATAGCAATCCAGTACTCTCTTTTTCTAGTGAAATTACAAATTTGCATTATCAAAAAGCAAAAACCTACAAATTTACCCCAGTCAAGGTTAGAGTTCTCTCTACTTTTCCTTCAAGAACTCCTTTAACTCCCTCCCCCAAACCTGCCCAAGAAAAGAAAAAAGATCTTTATTACAATAACAAGAGAATGATCAAGTTGACAAGGAAGCCCTCAAGAGGAACCTTTCCTTCCAGAGGAAAGTACTCTAGAGGCCTCAAAATACCCTCAGTCAATGAAAAGTTGTTCACGACACTAATAACTTTCCAAACACCCACCCGGGGGGGGGGGTTATCAGCTTGATAAGGAACACTGGGGGACAAACTCAAAGTATGGAATCACCTGGTGGGGTCAAAAGATGCCTTCCTCAATCTCAGCATCTGCTTGTAGCCTGACTAATATCGATGCAGAATGCGAATTCGTTGAGCTGAGTTCAAGTTCGGATCGAGTCAGTGTGGCTTGTCTTTGTACAGATTTCAACAACTTTAAATTTACCTTATCAAAAAAATAAAAACTACAAGTTTACATTATTAAAAAAAAAAGGGGAAAAAAAAGCAGGTTTAACCAACCATGCGTAGCTGCTCGCAGAACCCCCTGTCGATCAAGTATTCTGCAGGCCTCCAGAGCACATGCTTCAACAGCTTCTCGCTTTTTGCCCGTCACTGTCGCTACAGCTACAATGGGTCGCCCACTTGCATCATCAACTGGAAGCCTAAGAATGATAAAAATCACAGAAAATTCATTTTTTTTTTTAGTATTTGTCTATATTTCTGAAATGAGGTAGTATTTACAGTATTTACATTATTTGGACTATTGCCCTCATATTTGTTGCCATTTGTATGATGTTTCGGCCTTCTTCAGGTCCTAGGAATTTTGAACTGAACCCTTTATTACAATCACTATATCCACTAAGTCATGTGTCCTTTAGGATATAGACATTGGTTAGTTCCTGAGACTTGACCCAAAGAGTTGTGAGTTCAATACAAGGCTACAGCAGTGAACAAGTGACTTACAAAGTTAGAGGGAGATAACTCATGACTACCAAAAGAGGCACTACTGCACAAGGAATGGAGTTCATATACCCCAGTGATTGTAATAAAGGGTTCGGTTCGAAATTCCTAGAACCTGAAGAAGGCCGGAGCCTACAACGTCCGAAACGTTGTAATTTATGTCTGAATTTCTGGGATGACAAGTAATCATTATGCAAACTTGTTTTGTTTTTGTTGATATTTCTGAGACGAGGTAGTATTTACAGTATTTACATAATTCGGACTATTGTCCTCATCTTTGTTACCATTTGTACGACATTTTGGTGGTCGTAAACTCCAGCCTTCTTCAGTGATTTTAATAAAGGGTTCGGTTTGAAATTCCTAACACCTGAAGAAGTCCGGAGCATACAACGACAGAAACGTCGTACAAATGGCAACAAAGATGAAGACAATAGTTTGAAAAATGTAAAGATTGTTTTTTTTTTTTTAATCATTTCACCCTAAGCAAGGTAATAAAGCCACTAAGATAAGAAGTTACAAGTGCAAAAGAATATGAGAAAAAGAAAAAACATTATTAAGGAGAGAGAACAATAAAAGAACAGGAATTAAGAAGACAGAAGATAACGATTGACATTGCATTTAAGGGTTACTGAGTGTGAAAGAATGAGAAAAAGAAAAACATTATTAAGGAGAGAGAACAATAAAAGAACAGGAATTAAGAAGACAGAAGATATCGATTGACATTGCATTTAAGGGTTACTGAGTGTGAAAGAATGAGAAAAAGAAAAACATTATTAAGGAGAGAGAACAATAAAAGAACAGGAATTAAGAAGACAGAAGATAACGATTGACATTGCATTTAAGGGTTACTGAGTGAGAAAGAATGAGAAAAAGAAAAACATTATTAAGGAGAGAGAACAATAAAAGAAAAGGAATTAAGAAGACAGAAGATAACGATTGACATTGCATTTAAGGGTTACTGAGTGGGGAAAGAATGAGAAAAAGAAAAACATTATTAAGGAGAGAGAACAATAAAAGAAAAGGAATTAAGAAGACAGAAGATAACGATTGACATTGCATTTAAGGGTTACTGAGTGGGGAAAGAATGAGAAAAAGAAAAACATTATTAAGGAGAGAGAACAATAAAAGAACAGGAATTAAGAAGACAGAAGATATCGATTGACATTGCATTTAAGGGTTACTGAGTGTGAAAGAATGAGAAAAAGAAAAACATTATTAAGGAGAGAGAACAATAAAAGAACAGGAATTAAGAAGACAGAAGATAACGATTGACATTGCATTTAAGGGTTACTGAGTGAGAAAGAATGAGAAAAAGAAAAACATTATTAAGGAGAGAGAACAATAAAAGAACAGGAATTAAGAAGACAGAAGATAACGATTGACATTGCATTTAAGGGTTACTGAGTGTGAAAGAATGAGAAAAAGAAAAACATTATTAAGGAGAGAGAACAATAAAAGAACAGGAATTAAGAAGACAGAAGATATCGATTGACATTGCATTTAAGGGTTACTGAGTGGGGAAAGAATGAGAAAAAGAAAAACATTATTAAGGAGAGAGAACAATAAAAGAACAGGAATTAAGAAGACAGAAGATATCGATTGACATTGCATTTAAGGGTTACTGAGTGGGGAAAGAATGAGAAAAAGAAAAACATTATTAAGGAGAGAGAACAATAAAAGAAAAGGAATTAAGAAGACAGAAGATATCGATTGACATTGCATTTAAGGGTTACTGAGTGGGGAAAGAATGAGAAAAAGAAAAACATTATTCAGGAGAGAGAACAATAAAAGAAAAGGAATTAAGAAGACAGAAGATATCGATTGACATTGCATTTAAGGGTTACTGAGTGGGGAAAGAATGAGAAAAAGAAAAACATTATTAAGGAGAGAGAACAATAAAAGAAAAGGAATTAAGAAGACAGAAGATATCGATTGACATTGCATTTAAGGGTTACTGAGTGGGGAAAAAATGAGAAAAAGAAAAACATTATTAAGGAGAGAGAACAATAAAAGAACAGGAATTAAGAAGACATTAGATAACGATTGACATTGCATTTAAGGGTTACTGAGTGGGGAAAGAATGAGAAAAAGAAAAACATTATTAAGGAGAGAGAACAATAAAAGAACAGGAATTAAGAAGACAGAAGATAACGATTGACATTGCATTTAAGGGTTACTGAGTGGGGAAAGAATGAGAAAAAGAAAAACATTATTAAGGAGAGAGAACAATAAAAGAACAGGAATTAAGAAGACAGAAGATAACAATTGACATTGCATTTAAGGGTTACTGAGTGGGGAAAGAATGAGAAAAAGAAAAACATTATTAAGGAGAGAGAACAATAAAAGAACAGGAATTAAGAAGACAGAAGATAACGATTGACATTGCATTTAACGGTTACTGAGTGGGGAAAGAATGAGAAAAAGAAAAACATTATTAAGGAGAGAGAACAATAAAAGAACAGGAATTAAGAAGACAGAAGATAACGATTGACATTGCATTTAAGGGTTACTGAGTGGGGAAAGAATGAGAAAAAGAAAAACATTATTAAGGAGAGAGAACAATAAAAGAACAGGAATTAAGAAGACAGAAGATAACGATTGACATTGCATTTAAGGGTTACTGAGTGGGGAAAGAATGAGAAAAAGAAAAACATTATTAAGGAGAGAGAACAATAAAAGAACAGGAATTAAGAAGACAGAAGATAACGATTGACATTGCATTTAAGGGTTACTGAGTGGGGAAAGAATGAGAAAAAGAAAAACATTATTAAGGAGAGAGAACAATAAAAGAACAGGAATTAAGAAGACAGAAGATAACGATTGACATTGCATTTAAGGGTTACTGAGTGGGGAAAGAATGAGAAAAAGAAAAACATTATTAAGGAGAGAGGACAATAAAAGCACAGGAATTAAGAAGATAGAAGATATCGATTGACATTGCATTTAAGGGTTACTGAGTGGGGAAAGAATGAGAAAAAGAAAAACATTATTAAGAAGAGAGAACAATAAAAGAACAAGAATTAAGAAGACAGAAGATAACGATTGATATTGCATTTAAGGGTTACTGAGTGTGAAAAAAATGAGAAAAAGAAAAACATTATTAAGGAGAGAGAACAATAAAAGAACAGGAATTAAGAAGACAGAAGATAAAGATTGACATTGCATTTAAGGGTTACTGAGTGGGGAAAGAATGAGAAAAAGAAAAACATTATTAAGGAGAGTGGACAATAAAAGAACAGGAATTAAGAAGATAGAAGATATCGATTGGCATTGCATTTAAGGGTTGCAGGTAGGGAAAAAAATGAGAAAAGAAAAACATTATTAAGGGAGGAGAACAGTAAAAAGAACGAATTAAGGGCAAGAAGATAACGTTGACATTGCACATTTAAAATTTACTGAGTGGGGAAAGAATGAAAAAGAAAAACATTATTAAGGAGAGAGAACAATAAAGAAAGAAATTAAGAAGACAGAAGATATCGATTGACATTGCATTTAAGGGTTACTGAGTGGGAAAGAATGAGAAAAAGAAAAACATTATTAAGGAGAGAAGGCAATAAAAGAAAAGAAATTAAGAAGACAGAAGATATCGATTGACATTGCATTTAAGGGTTACAGGTGGGGAAAGAATGAGAAAAGAAAAACATTATTAAGAAGAGAGAACAATAAAAGAAAAGGAATTAAAGACAGAAGATATCGATTGACATTGTCATTTAAGGGTTACTGAGTGGGGAAAGAATGAGAAAAAGAAAAACATTATAAGGAGAAAGTGGCCAAAAAGAAAAGAAATTAAGAGACAGAATCTGAATTCTTGACATTGCATTGCAGCGTTACTGAGTGGGGAAAGAATGAGAAAAAACATTATTAAGGAGAGAGAACAATAAAGAACAGGAATTAAGAAGACAGAAGATATCGATTGACATTGCATTTGAGGTTATGAGTGGGAAAGAATGAAAGAAAAACATTATTAAGAAGAGAAAGACAATAAAAAGAAAATTAAGAGACAGAAGATAGTTGACATGCATTTAAGCGTTACAATGAGAAAAAATGAGAAAAAGAAAAACAGTATTAAGGAGAGAACAATAAAAGAAAAGGAAATTAAGAAGACAGAAGATAACGATTGACATTGCATTTAAGGGTTACTGAGTGGGGAAAGAATGAGAAAAAGAAAAACATTATTAAGGAGAGAGAACAATAAAAGCAGAAATTAAGAAGACAGAATGTATAGATGACATTGCATTTTAAGGGTTACTAATTAGAAGGAAGAGCTGAAAAAAAAACATTATTAAGAAGAGAGAACAATAAAAGAAAAGGAATTAAGAAGACAGAAGATAACGATTGACATTGCATTTAGGGTTACTGAGTGGGAAAGAATGAGAAAAAAGAAAAACATTATTAAGGAGAGAACAATAAAAGAAAGAAATTAAGAAGACAGAAGTAAGATTGACATTGCATTTAAGAGGATACAGTAGAAAAAATGAAAGAAAAAAACATTATTCAGGGAGAGAGAACAATAAAAGAAAAGGAAATTTAAGGGTAGAGAAGATAACGATTGACATTGCATTTAAAGTGCACAATGGGGAAAAGAATGAGAAAAAAGAAAAACAGTAACTAAGGAAAGAACAATAAAAGAACAGGAATTAAGAAGACAGAAGATAACGATTGACATTGCATTTAAGGGTTACTGAGTGGGGAAAGAATGAGAAAAAAGAAAACATTATAAGAAGAGAGAACAATAAAAGAACAGGAATTAAGAAGACAGAAGATAGTTGACATTGCATTTAAGGGTTACTGGTGGGGAAAGAATGAGAAAAGAAAAACATTATTAAGAGAACAATAAAAAAGGAGGCATTAGAAGAACTCAAAATAAAGATAACGATTGACATTGCATTTAAGGGTTATTGGGTAGGAAAGAATGAAAAAGAAAAACATTATTAAGGAGGGACAATAAAAGAACAGGTGAAGACAGAAGATATCGATTGACATTGCATTTAAAGGTTACTGAGTGGGGAAAGAATGAGGAAAAGAAAAACATTATTAAGGAGAGAGGACAATAAAAGGAACAGGAATTAAGAAGACAGAAGATAACGATTGACATTGCATTTAAGGGTTACTGAGTGGGGAAAGAATGAGAAAAAGAAAACATTATTAAGGAGGAGAGGACAATAAAGGAACTGAGAATTAGAAGACAGAAGTATGATGACATTGCATTTAAGGGTTACTGAGTGGGAAAGAGTAGAGAAAAAGAAAAACATTATTAAGAAGAGAGAACAATAAAAGAACAGGAATTAAGAAGACAGAAAGTAACGATTGACATTGCATTTAAGGTTTGCTGAGTGGGGAAAAGAATGAGGAAAAGAAAAACATTATTAAGGAGAGAGAACAATAAAGGAGCAGGAATTAAGAAGACAGAAGATAACGATTGACATTGCATTGGGGTTACTGAGTGGGGAAAAAATGAGAAAAGAAAAACAGTGACAAGGAGAGAGAACAATAAAAGAACAGAAGATTAAGAAGACAGAAGATAACGATTGACATTGCATTTAGAATTTACTGAGTGGGGAAAAGGCTGAAAAAAAAGAAAAACATTATTAAGGAGAAAGAGCAATAAAAGAACAGGAATTAAGGAGACAGAAGATAACGATTGACATTGCATTTAAGGGTTACTGAGTGTGAAAGAATGAGAAAAAAGAAAAACATTATTAAGGAAAGCGAACAATAAAAAGAACAGGAATTAAGAAGACAGAAGATAATACTGTTCAAAAGTCCCTGTAGAACATACATTTGAAGTAGACTTTAGAAGGAATAGGAAACACAATCCTAAAAATAATAAAATCAGTAAGAGCCTTGCAACATTTTTGCCTGTGAGAAAGGCGTTGTAGGGTGCAAAACAAGGAAGACATTTTGGAACTATCAAGACTGGAAAGTGAAGACTGAGCAGCTCCTGCCCATATATGGTAGCAGTACTCTATTTTCAGCTTAATCTGGTTCTTGTAAAGTCCGAGCATATTATGCAGTGTTAGATATTTGAACAGTTCAGGGAACTGACCATTTTTCTAGTGTAATTTTATTGCCTTGGGTGGCAGAGGTGGTTGACAGGTACATCCAGCTGTTGGTGAGGTCAACAAAAGACAAGAGAGGTTGACAGATATATCCAACTGTGGATGATGTCAACAAGTGCAAAAAAAAAAAAAAAAGCAATGACTGGCTTGAAAAGCAATTGGTTGACAGATCCATCTGGCTGTATATAAATCAAAGCAACAATCGAAAAAGCAAAAATGTCTGGTAGTTTTAAGACTATATCATCTAGAATTTTTGGCTGAAGACAGAAAAAAACCCTGCTGGTTTCCAACTCCCGATGCCCCTTTCATGTACATGATCTCTCTTCTGCTGCTCTCTTGCTCTACATAAGCATCAGTGATAAAAAATAAAAATATAAGATTATATTTTTATATATGCATGTTCCTCATTGTTTGTCCAAATCCAGCAGCAGTGTATAACACTAGCACTTTTAGCAATGAATCATATACACAAATTCCAATTGAAATCTGGGCTGAGTTTTACTCCCAGTCGGTGCCCAAGGCACAGGGCCTCCCTAAGATATTATAGAGTCAGGCCAGATACAAGTTCTGAGTATGAGACACTTCAACTTAACACGTGAAACTTACAGGATATTTTGAGCTATATTTGGAGAAAGAAAAGAGAGCGACTTCTATATCATCAAATCAAATATTAAAAAAAAAAAATCAAATATTCAAATATTCAAATATCTCATCATTTAAATTTTGGCAAAATAATGAAGGTGGAAGTTAAATTGAAATCTATTCAAATAAAAGAATAAATAGTGAATAAACTTTAGGCACTGATGTTAGAAGTACATATAATAATGTTCACCCAATATAAGGCCAAAGAGCCACTCAAGGTAGAGGATTATTGCGTGGAGTTTTATTAATGTAAGAAAGAGCAAGAAGTGAAGTTTTTGGGAGCTAGGCAGAAAAGATAACAGCTAACTCTAGACCGGAAGAGGTTTCAAGCTAATTAAAAGACAAGAAGGTGAGATGGGATCCAAACATATTCAAGCTTCAGGTGGCGCTTTTATCATGGTTTTCACAGGCTGATTATGAAAAAGAAGCAAAGTTAAAAGTAATTGACTTCTTGCATCTTAGTGGCTTTGTTTCCTTGCTCGGTTTGAAATGATTAAAGAAAAACTACCAAACACTGCTACCAGAATTGCTCAAAAACTATTTTATTTCAATCCTCTATAATGATCAATTACTTATAGAGCAACAAAATTGATGGAACAACAACTGGGCGCTCATTAACGAGGTTCCTTTATGCAATTTCCTAAGCTTTGATTAATCTGGTACAAGGTTACAAGAATAGTGTGCCCAAACATCCTGTATACTATAATAAACACCATGGTGTATTTGTGCATATATATATATATATATTAATACAGGTTTCATTGAATAATATAGACAAGTTCTGTCTATTTATTTTGTGTAAGATCCGTTCGTATGATCTGATTAGCTTGATAGTGTTGTCATGGAAAGACGACAAGAAATCGCAATAATTGTTGATTTTTTTATCAGGTCTGAGCTTTCGGCTTACATAAGCCATTATCAAAGGATGAACATTTAATGTTCAGTGAACATAGAACATTTAAATTATTATTAACAGAGTGGAGTTATACAGAGAAAATTAGATAGGTCCATTTTTTGTGTCGCACATAGCTGTAGGCCGAGAAGGAATGGTGGTAGTGGGTTTTTTGTTCAATTGAGTGTATAGTGGCATGAGGGGTTGGTCTGGGAACTGCTGCTACTATGGTGTATGGGGTAGGTATAATAACTATGACCTCTCCTGTCGATTATAGGCATCGAAGTATGTTAGTAGAGGTGTTGAAATTTATTTTATTTAGGCTAGGTTTAAACTGTTTGATATAGATAGCTTCTAGAATTTTAAGTTTTCCTTTATTATTTTCTTGTCTAAGTATATGCGTATTTTCAACAAGTGTTTTCCTAAGAAGTGTGTGTTGATAGCCGTGGTGTTTTAAATGTCGGAATATGTCAGAATTTTCATTTAAGTGCAATGTAAGCCTCCGTGAAAGCGAGTTAGTAGTATGTCCAATGTAGGTATTATTTAGTTTGTCAGAGATACATTCTCAAAAGGGGCATTTAAATTTATACACTACATTCTTTTTTGCAAATCGCTAACGGTGGGGGAGGCGTGTATATATATATATATATATAGGAAAGAATATTAATAAAAAGTTTTGAATTTAAAAATGTACTTTTTTTTTAACAGTATTTGTTTATTTTTATTATATTTTATATTTCAGACCGTCCTCGGTCCTTCATTAGAAACAAGTGATTTAAAACAAACAGACTTTCTCTACGGACGTGCAGCATGTTGTGAACAAACACACCACGTGATGTAAACAAAAAATATTCGGACGCTATCGTGAAATACGTTTCTAATTCAAATTTTAAAATCACTTGTTTCTGATGAAGGACCGAGGACGGTCTGAAATATAAAATATAATAAAAATAAACAAATACTGTTCAAAAAAAGTACATTTTTAAATTCAAAACTTTTTATTAATATTCTTTCCTATACATATTAAGACAGTATACGTGGATGATCATCACTATATATATATATATATATATATATATACGCAGAGGCTTTGAGATTTCTCTTGCCTGATCGACTCCATTGATTAAAAACTTAATTGTGCGATGAAAGTTTATTGCTTTACTTGTTTGCGGTCAATTAAAAATCTCAAGGCCTATTTACTATTGAGATTTTTAGTCCAGGTAAAATCATTAAGAATAAGGAGGGATTTCCTAGCTGTTAGAATAATAATAGCTTCTTCCTGTGATTTCATTGTTTTTAGTGAAATTAATACAGTTTACTAGGAGGTCTCTGGATATAGGTGGATAGAAGTCTATAATATCAGATTTATCAGTGATATTGTTAAACCAATGGATAGTATCAGTAGAATCTTTCCAAAAATTGAGATGAAGGTTAAGCTGGAGTTTAGCAGTTATATTTTTGATAACATTTTTCGAGATTAACTCTAATTCATTTTTGGTTGGATTTATTAACACTAGTTGGGTTTATGATCTTTAAATAAAAGGTAAGTATTTTTAGTGCTGACTTTCCCTACTCTATCGATAATGTTTAGCATGCTAGCAAATTTAGTGGTATCATGATCAATCTTGGCAATTATATTCCACTCTTTGTGTAGTCTATATGTGGTAGCTATCATATATATATTCACACACACTACCGGCAATAATTATTAGGCCACCCCAACATTTAAAAAAAAATGATGTATTTCATACTATTTTTTAGTATTTATTGCCAAGTGAAGAAGGAAATTACTGGAAAGTAAATGAAACTCACCTGAAGCGAGCTAAATGTGAAATGCTCCTCATGCCAATGACATTTCCACTGAGCTTCTCTACAGCATATGGCTTCATTGAATTTCTTTTAACCCTCTAGGGCCATTCGTATCATATTTGATACAGTATTTCCTTATAAGGAAAAATTTGGTATTTCCTTATAAGGAAACATTTGGTATTTCCCTATAAGGAAACATTTGGTATTCATTGACTGAGCAGTCAGTACTGCTTTCATTTGAAATTTATAAAATATTTCTCTTAAAAAATTTTTCAGGAAAATATTTCTTTCAAGGCTTGTTTTCATACTGTATCAAATATGATACGAATGGCCCTAGAGGGTTAATGTGTTCCATTTGAATTTATATTTAAATTGGGGTCATCAGGAGAGAATGTGCACTGTTTCAAGGCCTTCCTCTCAACAGTTTCACTTGCACACCAGCCCCACTCACTGATGTGAGGCCCCATTATAACAATATACAAGTGTGTTGTAGTTATACTAGTTCAAATGTCTAACGGCAAAATAAAATTTATGAAAAATTTCGAATAACTGTAAATGAAAATAGAATAGTTCTTTTGTTAATACTACAGAATAACAGGTGCATCAAAGGAATTTATAAGAAAGAATGAAGAAAATTTAGGGTGATTCGGACGAGTTCATCTTCGCTTCCTTGCTTTGTAAAATTCTGCAAAGTAATAATAACAAAAGAACCATTCTATTTTCATTTAGAATTATCCACTTGGCAATAAATACTAAAAATAGTACGAAATGCATAGTTTCAATCTACAGTGTGCGATGGGTAAATTGTCGCTATTTGCCTTGTAAAATTCTGCAAAGTAATAATAACAAAAGAACCATTCTATTTTCATTTAGAATTGTCCACTTAAAAATAGTATGAAATATATCATTTTTTTTAAAACTGGGGTGGCCTCATAATTATGGCCGGTAGTATATATATATATATATATATATATATATATATATATATATTAGCCTCCTGTCACTCTCATGGAGAGACAGAAACTTCTGAATATCATTTCTTATGTCTTTGTCTATGAGTATATCAAATTTGATTAAAATCGGACCACTCCTATAACCAGATTTTTTCGATATTTATCGGGTTACCTCAACACAAAACCTAGCTAAGAACACTCGCAGACGCTTATAGTACAACTGTGTAAATTTTAAAGAAAATCGGTTCAGCCATTTCCGAGTCTATAGGTAATGGACACACACACGCACACACACACACAGACAAAGTTCCATTTCTAAATAAGTTTAGATTTAGATTAGATAAATGCAGGAGAAAATAATTAGTGAGGTTAGGGTGTTGAATTAATGAAAAAAAAACTAATTTAATTGTGCTGACACTTGTATGCAAGAAAAGTCTAGAAGACCCTTCTACTGTGTGGCAAGTCCAGTCATTACTAGGCACTCCAAAATGTGTGGCCTTGTGCTAGAACTAAGCTTAATAAATACCTAAAGAAAATTAAAAAGGATATAGGGTGAAATTAAACAAAAAAAAATTATTTGGCTCTTTGTTGTAGGTTTCTTTTTTTTACAATATTCACCCAGTATAAGACCAGAGAGCTAATCAAGGTCAAGGGTTACAGGGTAAGGGTTATGGATTATGCAGATATGTGGGGGGGAAGATAATGGTTGACCATAGACATGAACAGGATAAGATGCAGTAGTTAACAAGCAGATCTGTTATTGAGTAATGAGTTTGATTCTCACTGAGTGCTCCAAACTTGTGGCCTTGTGTCAAAATGAAGCTAAGCTAGAACAAAAAAAAAACTTTAGGAGAGAAATCATGTCCCACTCACTCAATACTGCATCGGAATTTTCCTGGCCCTTCGTTAACAGTTTCATATTCGGGAGCATCAAAGCCTGAAAAAAAAAAAAATTACATTTATATGTATATATATATATATATATATATATATATATATATATACATCACTCAATAAGTCTCAGGTCTAACTAATAAAACAACTTTTAGGTAAAATTCGACTTTATTCATCTCCTTCTAGGCCGATACAATGATTCCAACACTTCTCTAACAATTCGATGCCTTTTTTGTAGAATGATTTGTCTTTGGTCTCAAGATACACCTCAGTTTTCGATATCACTTCTTCATTAGAGTCAAATCTCTTTCCCTGGAACATTCTTTTGAGGTCTGCAAACAGCCAGTAGTCGCTGGGGGCCAGATCTGGAGAATAGGGTGGATGCGGAAGCAATTCAAAGGGCAATTCATGTAGTTTTTCCATCGTTGTGATCGACTTGTGACACAGTACATTGTCTTGGTGAAAGATCACCATTTCTTCTTCATTTGTGGCCATCTTTTGATGATTTCTTCCTTCAAATGCACCAATAATGCTATATAATACTTGTTATTCATGGTTCTTCCTTTCTCAAGGTAATCAATGAACAAAATACTTTGTACATTCCAAATTACGGAGACCAAAACCTTGTCTGCATCTTTGGTCACTTTGGACGGCTTTCACCTGCTGCTGCTGTCCACTCAGCTGACAGTAAATTTGACTTCGGAGTGAAGTGGTCAATCCTCGTTTCATCCATTGTCACATATTTATGCAAAAACTTCTTGTTGTATTGAAACAGTTGTAAACAACACTCTGAATTGTTGATGCATAGTTGTTTTGAGTGACAAATGTGGCACTCACTTTGAACACAGCTGTGACACGATAACTAGGCATATATTAAGGTGCTTTGTAAAATATGTATTTTATTATAATAGATTAAAATAGAAAATGGTTAAGAATAGAAAATAGATTAAAAACATGTTTAACAAAAGTGAAAAAGAAGAGGAAAAAATAAGTAAATGATTTTTCTTTTATAAGGAAATCTGTGGAAGAGGAAAGGGTATCAGATTACTGTTAAATCCTACCACTCTTCCGGTAAATATTTGACTCAGTGATTTAATGTGATAAGAAATAAAGTTCAGGAAATAGGTTTTTGAATGACCAGGTCAAAGGCTGTCTTTACTGTATCTTGACCACACATTAAGAATTTTCCAGTGGAAGCTTTATTAAGATAAAAAGATAAAAAAATCCTGGAAAAAATACTTAGGCTAAGTGCAGACTGGGTGTCTGCAGGATGTTCACACATCAAAAGAAGGAAAATTTAAGTACCCTGAAATTTCGGACTTACAGTCGCCAATGCTTATCACCCGGTGGTCTTAAGCATTTCCGGATTTCCAGATTAATTTTGAATAAATACAGGTGATTTTTTCGAGCCGATCAGTCAGATCAAGTGAATCAGTTAAGTTAGTCAGTTAGTTGAGTGAGTAGAGTCAGTTCGGATTTGATCTCCATTAATTAGAGTTAGAGCTGTGTGTCACATTTGCCTGCCCCAACCGAAAAGGCTAACTCTAAACGAAATAAAGCATCGTTTCAACTCATCCAAGTTGTGGAAGTTCGTTCCTTATAGTTTAATCTTGTACCTCCAGCTTGAGGCTCCGACATTTTCAACAAACTCCCGGCAAACATCACAGCGTGAAGAACAGCCGCTGAAGAAATTCTTCAGACCATCTGCTGGGGTTGTTACACAGCTCTCTCAATGACAAATGTTCATGCAAAATGGCGAATACACTGCCTTCTGATATGTCATACAACTTCATTTTATGATCGGCCTAAACGAGTTTGTGAATTTTTTTGATGTTTTCTAAAACAACTGACAATTTTGGGTGACCTGAGCGTTCAGCATAATCTGTGTCTGTATGACTGCATTTAAAGTCAGCATAGCACCTCTTAACTGTTGTTTCCAATACAGTCTACGTCCACTGGGCCATGTGCCCTTAAGAACAACTGAATTTTTTGGGACTTATAAACTTAATGTTCAGTAACCCTTTTTTATCAGAGTTCAGATTGCAATTTTTGATGTGTTTGGGCGCCGCCCCTATCTGACTACGTAATGGACTGTTCCCATTGCTATATATAGCAATGGTAGATTCTCTACAAGGAGTGTCATAGGAGCGTGATAGAGTGTGATAGAGAGTCATAGAGAGTCACTTGAGAGTCAGTGCGAGAGTTAGACACATTTCCGGTGGCGTACCGGAAGTAATCACATATACACCCATCTTACAACGGATTGGACTATTGTATCTTTCCTATTGTAAATATTACTAATCACTTCTGTACCTACTAATCGTCTTTCCGCAGAATACAACTTCTGATTCTGTTGTTGAGTTATTCATTATTACTTGGCGACATAATATGATGTTAATGGTTTTCTCTACTATTTTTTTTACCAGAGCTCATATTGCAATTTTGACACTAATGATTTTCTCTGGCACTTCATATTACTAATTGCTAAAAAAAAAAAAAAAAAGTTGTTTTCAAAACGTTTTTAAAGAAGCTGATAAACAGACAAATATTTTTGACAGCATAACAAAAAATAGAAAGATAAAAAATACACTTCCCGTAGCACAACAAAAAACACTTTCCACTACGTAACAAAATGAAAGAAAAAAAAAATACACTTCCCAATGTATAACAAACAAAAAAAAAATAAATAAATAAACACTTTCCAAATAAAAAAAAAGAGGAAAAAGTACACTTCTTACCTTCTCGATCAAGGTAATTCTTCAAGGCTTTTTTGGGATCATCAATGTAGAATGATTCATCTAAATCTAAACCCTGGGCGAAAGGGTTTTCTTGATTATCATCCGTAACATTAGCCATATCTAGAAGATGGAAGAAAAAAATATGAAAATACAACAAAAAGATTTTTAAAAATATTAAATAAATTTTTCTCTTTTTTATAAAATTGTTTAACGTCTTCAGAATTCATTTTGTGTGCGTGCATGCAACAAAAAATTCTTAAAATTACCGAACCCAATCTTAAAAAAGCCTCATCAGATCGAAACTTCCATATGAATGTCATACATGGCACCAAACTCGTTCAGAAATATCTAAACTGTCAGTTGTATGCAACTGCTTTCAAAGATCAATGGTTAAAAATAGCTTTGAGTAAGTCAAGCCTGTAGGTCTCAGTGAGGACTATCCTTCTTCAAACCTTGTGAACAGACATTCTTCTTTATGCGCCATGTACCTTCAGAGTGTAAGTAATCATGGCTCTCCACAATTTCCTGTCTTTCATAGCTCTTAACAAATTGTCTTTTTATTTCTCCTAAATCTTATTATGCCATCTATTTACTCAAGCTCAATAAGTACGTTATGTATTGTTTTTCTCTATCCCTCTCGTCTTCAAGCTGATGTGCGTTGTGGTGCAGTGGATATTAACTTGGAACGACAAATTGGGGAGCCGAGTTCGAATTCCAGTTGAATTCATTGCATTCAGTTATGCACAAATACCCTTGGAGAAGGTATTAATATGTCTTTTCCCTCCAGTTATGGGTTAAATAATATGACAGATTGGGTTCTATAGCCTTGGCTGGCAACCAGTCTACTGCAGAAAGCAATGGCGACCTACTGTGGGACAATCTTCTGCCCAGTCAGTCATGTCTCTTTCGAGACATGATCACCCAAAGAGTGTATTACATATGGCACTTAACTGACTATAACAAATTCAGTACAGGACATAAAGAAACTAAACATAGAATGTGTTAAAAGGTACTAAATTCATAGCATTTATTAACTTCATAATTCTCCTTTTTCTTTGCAGATACTTTACAAAGCAAGATTTGAAGCAACTCTTCATCGTTGACGACTTGTCTGTGTCTGAGACACAGTTGCAACCGACGCAAATGCATGCAAACAAACGAGTGAGTGATGAAGTTGTTGATGATCAGATCAACTTCCTGGAATCGATGGAATGTGAGTCGCAAACAATTCCTTTGCTGTCTGTTTATGCATAAACCTAAAGACAAGTGTGGCAGAAATAAGCAACATGTAACCTACTTAATGAGCTTGTGTAAATGGTTGAAAGGACAGGACACTGTGGAGAGACATAATCACCCCCATCTTGAAGGGACATGGTACATAAAAAAGAACAAATTTGTATAAATGGTTGGAAGAGCAGGGATTAGGAAAGATAGTGAAAAGACAATATTTTCTAAGAGCTACAAAAGACAAGAAATAGTGGAGAGCTATGATCGCCGATGTTCTGAAGGGAGATGGCATCTAGAAGAAGAACAAATTTGTGTAAATGGTTAGCAGCCTAGAATTTAAGGGAAATAACAAAAAAAGAAATTTTATTATAAACTACAAAGGACAGGGCACTGTGGAGAGCCATGATCACCCACATCTTGAATGGACATAGTACATAAAAAAAAAAAGGAACAAGTTTGTGTAAATGTTTGGTTGGTTGGTTCATTTAACCAGCATATTAACCTTCATTAGTTCATTTAATGCTGAAAACCGTTTTGATTTGTTTTATTTAGTTTATTTGTTTTATATTCAAAAAAAGGTTTGTTGGTAATGTTTTTTTTCATTCAAAAAAGTTTTGTTAGTAACTTTTTTTTATTCAAAAAAGTTTTGTTGGTAACTTTTTTTTTATTCAAAACAGTTTTGTTGGTAACATTTTTCATTCAAAAAAGTTTTGTTGAATACTTTTATAGCCTTTTGACCCCAGTTTGGGGGGTCAACTATTTACCCGTAGCTGGGACCCTAACAGGTGCTACCACTGGGTGGACCTGGGAACAACAGCAATTAAGAGGTGGTTCCATGCTCCTCACAACCTCCCAATCAAACGCCTTACTGCTGGATGCAGTTTACCGTCATGCCCAGGACCAGTAAATGTTTGGAAGAGCAATGATTAGAAGAGATAGTGAACAGACAATATTTTTTTAAGAGCGAGAAAACAAAGGGAAAGAAAATAGTGGAGAGCCATAATCATTAACATCCTGAAGGGGTATTGCACATAGAAAAACTCCATGCTCCATAGAAGAAACATCAGTCTGTTATTGTACCTCCATCTTTTACCACCTCATTGTGAGGACAGCTCCAGAAACAACTGTATGCATGGATAACAGAGTCCATATTTGTGTTGATTATCTCGTCCAAGATGGCGGCTTGTGTTAGCAATTTGAAGTGGCAAAAATGGCTCAGGTTACTGATTTTGAAATAACTAACATGGGTAAGTTTACTAATTTGATGTGTACAAGGAATGAACTCATAATTATTTTGCTGCCAAGCTCACAAAACAACACATTAATTCTCTTAGTTATTATCTTGTGGGATAATCCTGAAGCTAAAACCTGCTATTGCTGCCTTAATGGTTTCTGGGCAAACTTTAAAGTATTTCAAACTGAACCCTTTATTTAATCAACAGGGTAGATTATTCTCATCCCGCTGTCCACCTCTAAGAATGTCTTGTTCAGTTTTTAGTACTGATAAGCTACTGTTAGTCCTGTGTCTGTTGAGTCCGAGTTTGTACTACCTGACACAGGGATTGAACCCAGAATTACTTTACCACCAAAGTCACAACCAACACTTTAATCCTCTAAACTTATAATCTTCTGAGCCGTGAAGAGCAAACACAGACTCTTTGAAAACCTGACTAAAAACAACTGAACAATCAAGAAATAAAATAACTGAGCAATAAACAATATGATGATAAACTACATCCGGCAGCGAGGCCTCTGATTGGGAGGTTGTGAGGAGCATAGAACCACCTCTTAATTGCTGTTGTTCCCAGGTCCACCCTGACCTGGGGTGCTAACACTTGTTAAGATCCCAGCTATGGATAAATAGCTAACCCCCAAACTGGGATCATTTGAGATGAGAAGAAAAAGTTAGGCTGGATAAGAGTCTTTAGCTTTGGGTAGCAGCTTATCTATGAGAAAGGAATCTCTGAAATTAAAAAGCTCTACATCTACGGTGTGTAGAAATGGGTCGGCTGAACTCTATAACCTTTTGTAGGTAATCTTTCTAGAGATGATGACTCTATAAAAACACAGTTTCCAGTCTCCTAAACTGGTTGGGGTTAGTAAGGGAATAGAGCGGTAAAACTTGCTCCAATATTTCATGATGGTTCAATGAGATATGATAAAACATGGACCCAACTTATCAAAGATGAGTTAAGGAAGTTGAGATTACAGCCAGTCTTTACACAAAATAATGCAGCCTGGAAAAGAGACACCAAGAGAACCCCATTCTAGCATGAATGGGGTGTGTGTGTGTATATATATATATATATATATATATATATATATATATATATATATATGTATGTATGTATACATATATATATATATATAATAGCTAGCCACTCGTATTCAAGGATACCCGTCTAGTGGAGAGACTAGCTAACCCCATTGTAGACACCTACTCAGCCACACTTAGCTCTGTTAAACACCCACAGAGCTCAACTGTGGTTTATACTGCAACTATGCTGTACAGACCTTAGTTACAGTTTCTGGGAGAGAGCGCGTTATCTAACCTAAACAGCAGTCTAAACAAAGCCAGGACACTTAAACCCTAGGTCACGATGACTTGTAGCTTCGATCTAGCTTAACTGTCAATGGCTCCTCAAAGAGCCATCTACCCAATTTCACTTACAAAGCTTAGGTTAACCCATGGTATGGTTTTTAGGCACTTTCGCATGCTGGAATTGCCTCCTCTAGACCCATAATATCAAGAAGTCACCTTGGCAAGATTTGAACCCAAGCTTCATGGTCAGAAAGTGAACATTCTAACCACTTGGCCATTTTCCCATATATATATATATATGGTTATGTCTTGAAGGCTGTCACGATGCTTTGAGTAAAATAAAGGAAGGTAAAGAAGTATCGATCAAAAATAATGTTCAAACAAATCATTTCAAATTTTCGGTTGTTTATAACAAGTTTCGTTTATCTTGTAATATATATATATATATATATATATATATAGCGCCAACATATGGTGTATGCACTGATGCACTGTCTAGGCATGATCTGTGGTTGAACAAGACTGGTAATCTCAAACCCTTGACTACATTGACTTGTCAGTTCATTTTGGCTCAGCCTTTGATGTCTTCTTAACAGTTTCGTGTATATAATTTCCTGTTTATGACTCTGATCAGCCCCTGGCGTAACTTTAAAACACTTCCTGGTGGTGCTAAACATACTGATCATCTCGTCGGGCAATATTACGAAGAAATTGTCACCAGGACTAATTACTTATGGTACTTGAATCTGATTTTCATGACTGTAACACTAACTCCTCAGGTACATGTTTGGTTATATAATGTTGGGACGCCCACGCCTATTCGGCTATAATGGACTATTCCATCACTATGTAAAGTAATGGTGGCATCTACGTAGTAGAGGGTGCCGAGCAGCCGTATCGACAAGTCAGTCGTAGACTTCCGGTGACGACCCAGAAGTACCCATTGCTCATACTACGTCTTATGACGGTTGAGACGATTAACCTCTATTCTTGTATTGGATACGAATAACCTTTGTAAATACTATTTTCACGGAATACAATAATTAACCTATTCCTGTTGTTGAGTTATTTATTCTTACTCACGACACAATATATAAGATGTTGAAACTTATACATGGAGCAATTTGAGTTAAACACACACACAAACATCCTAAGTATGATGTTGAACTATTTAGGCTGGGTAAGAGTTTTTAGTTTTGGGTAGCAACTTGTCTAAGAGAAAGGAATCTCTGAAATAAAAATCTCTACACCTACTCTGTGTAGAAAAGGGTAAGCCGAACTCTTTAACCTTTTGTAGGTAATCTTCCTAGAGATGGTGACTCTATAAAAACACAGTTTCCAGTCTCTTAAACTGGTTAGGGTTAGTAAGGGAATAGAGCTGTAAAACTTGCTCCAATATTTCATGATGGTTCAATTTTGGAGCCATCAAGAAAACTCCGTCCAACCCATGCTAGCATGGTAACAAATGATGATGATAAAATAAATAAATAAATAAATAAATAAAATAATAAAATAAATAAATAAATAAAATAATAAAATAATAAAATAAATAAATAAATAAATAAAATAAATAAATAAATAAAATAATAAAAAGAATAAAAAACTTAGAAGTAACCAAGGAAAAAAAAAAAAAAAAAAAGCAGTAATTAAAAAAATAATAATTAAAATAATTAAAAAAATAATAATTGATCAGGAATAAGAAAAATAAACTGAGCCATTATGGAAAGAAAAGAAAAATATTTTAAGACGTGAGAATCAAAATAAAAACAATCTAGATTAAAGAGGTAGATACAAAACACCCTTAGCTGGATTAACAGACACTTTAACGAAAGACACTGAAAACTTGTGATAATAACAACAAAGACAAGGACATTAGTCATGGTTTTGACTAAGATCTCCCGACAAAGGCAAGATGTAGCACAAGGCCAATTTTTACAAGGGTATTTCGAGCGCATACACTAGTGCAAAAAATCCCCATAAACCCTGCATATGCAGGGTCAGTTTCTTGTCAGTTTTTACCCAGGAGACACTCTGCCAAAAGGCAGAGAGCCTGACGAAGATAGACAGAATATGCTTTATTCTTACTGTAAATAATGTTAAATTCTCATCACAGACATTTAAACAGAAATTGGTTGGCTAAGTAAAGAAATTTAAATATCTATGAAGATGGAAAATGTGCCACTGAGATCCAAAGACACACTGGAATGACCAAGGACGCATTTCAGAAGAAAAACCAGAATACTGAAAAACAGAAAGATCTCACTGATAAAAAAACAAAAGAGAGAGAGAGAGAGAGAAAGTGCTAGATTGCTATGTGATATCTGTCCTTCTGTATGGCCAAGGACGCTTTTCAAAAGCTAACCAGAGTACCGAGAGACAAGAAGATCTCATTGAAAGCAAAGAAAGAGTGCTAGATTGCTATGCGATATCTGTCCTTCTGTATAGCCAAGGACCTTTTTCAAAAGCTAACCAGAGTACTGAGAGACAGGAAGATCTCATTGAAAGCAAAGAAAGAATGCTAGATTGCTATGTGATATCTGTCCTTCTGTATGGCCAAGGACCTTTTTCAAAAGCATACCAGAGTACTGAGAGACAGGAAGATCTCATTGAAAGCAAAGAAAGAATGCTAGATTGCTATGTGATATCTGTCCTTCTGTATGGCCAAGGACGCTTTTCAAAAGCTAACCAGAGTACTGAGAGGCAGGAAGCATATGAGCAATGACAAGGTGTTGAAGAGGATGCAAACGAGAAAAAACTCATACTTAACATCAGGAAGAAACAACTGGATGTTCCTAGAAAATGTAATGAAGGAGAGTCTGGAGAACCTAATACTCATATGATGGGCAGAGGGTAAGAGAGACAGAGGAAAGTAGTGCGAGACATATTTGATGGGCTTCAGCAAATGGTGGAGCAGGGTTTGGAAGAGATATCAAGAGGAAAAATATTAAGAGAAACAAGAAACAGGGGTAAGTGCAGGGCCATGATTGCATATGTCCTGAAGGGACAGGGCACATGAAGAAGAAGAATATCCATTTGGAGAGAATTGTAATGCCTAATAAAATCTGATGTAGTAAAAGGCAAAATAGAGAACGCATGCAGGCAGGGAGAAAAAGAAAATCCAGAAAATACTGACCGATTCCCCACATGCATCCATCATCTCTGGTGATCACTTCGTTTGGGTTCTCTTCTACATCGTCCTGCCTAAACAGTTCTGTTTCCCGTTTATGCTTCTCACGCTGCATCTTCAGCTCAGTGATACTCAGCTCCGACTCTTCTTCTTGGTCATCATCAGGACCCTGGAATGGTTGTTTGGGTGAAAAGAAATCCAAAAGGGAAAAAAAAAAAAATGTGATTATAAAACAATTTAAACTCTTCCACTACTATAGATATACTTATATGCCTTTATAAAACTTATATTGTCTGCTGCTGACACACACACACACACACATCCTATTATAATTATGATTGCCCCTCCTTTCCTTAGTTCCCACAACCATTATGCCCTGCCAATATCTCATGAATAATGGACTATTCCATTTTTATCATGTAGAAGGAGCGGAAAAAATTACTTAGTTTCAGTGAGAGAAAGAAAGAAGGGAGGGGAGATATAAATCTTAACGTCCCCTGCCAATAACTCATAAACATTGGGCTATTCAGTTTTGATCATGTAATGAAGAAAAAAAAAAACACTACTTGGTTTCAGTGAGAGAAAGAAAGAAAAAAAAAGGAAGATGGAAGTTAAAGGATGAGATAATAAAATATTCATAGAAATTATTCTTTCGAAATCGCCATGGACTTATTTCAATCATTCGCTTAAGATTTAAGATTCACCAGAAAATTAAAATAAGAAAACCATGAAATACTACTACTACTACTACTAATAATAATAATAATAATAATCCTTGCATTTATAGAGACCATAAGTGAGTTTGGTTGCCGTTGCATGTTGCTAATAGGATTTTCTTCACTTTATTAAATTTTGCTGATTTAGTATGCTAATAAATAAAAGTAAAATAATACAAAAACACCTTGAGTTTCATTCAATTGATTTTATCTATATATATATATATATATATATATATATATAAAAGGCAATCTATGAGTGACTGTTCCCTATGCACGCCTACATTTTTTAAGCTACGCAATTCAAACTTTCTAGGGACACGTATCTACAGGGAAGCCAGGTCGACACATACTTTTTGAGTTTAAATTCAGCAATTTTCCCTTTCGCACTTTTTGGCCAACAGAGCCGATTGTTTACATTTGCTCCGTAAAACATCTAAGATCTAAGATGGTTGCTAAATTACATCACAGAAATCAATCACACACGTCAAACGTGACTAAAATATTTTTTTATTAAAACAAAAAAAAAAAAAAAAAAAAAAAGAGCCTTTATATTTCATTTTTATTCTGATGTTTTAAAAATTCATTTGGTCAACAAAAAATGTGAATATTTTTCCCCGTAATTTTGAAACAAAAGAAATATAAAAAAAAAAACAAAATATGTAAAAAAGAAAAGGGGCATCTTCTCCTACTACTAAAATGTTCTGAGTTGCACAGGCAACACCAGGCTATGATGCTAGTTTTTTCTAAAGCTAAACCATTTATAAGACTTATTTTAATGAACAATTACTGCTTAATTATATCTATTTATCTACCTACTGCAGGATAATCTTCTGCCCAGTCAGTCATGTCTCTTTCGAGACATGATCGCCCAAGCGTGTATCACGTATGGCACTTAACTGACTGACTGATCTACCTATCTCAGGCCTGTTCATTATCTACCTATCTATTGATCTCAGTTGTTTACTCATTTACCTATCCATTCACCATGAGATTATACAATCATTAACTGAGGAATACCATGAAATTTTCAGCATAATACAACTGAGGTTTACAGAATTATGACAAAACCAGTTTTCATACCATTAGCTGGAACCAAGGGTGCTCCAGTCCAGAAAGAAAGATAAACCAGAAGAAATTTGACAACCATTGGACAAGAATTTAAAGGAATTTAGTGAGAGACAAAAAATTATCTCCCCTTGACCAAAACATAAAACAGCAATAAAAATTTATTATAAATATTCATGACAACACAAAACAGTCACATGATCTTATCTGACAAGACCCACATGAGACATTGTCAGGCAGGAAAGCTAATCTTTCTCTTTTTAATCTGTGAAGTTACTGTAACAAGACACACAATTTTAGGTTCATTACAACCCGACAGAGAAGTACAAAATTTATATTGTTTTAGGAACTCAACCTTTCACAAGTAGATATATGTAAACCTTGTAACATATATATATATATATATTTAGTGTATCGAAGCAGTAAATAATTTTCTAAACATATACTGTTAAATATAAGAGACAATGAATGTCTATTATGTTTAATCATGAGCCGTTCTAAACATGGTATTTTGGCTTTAATTTCAGTAGAAAATAAAGACAAAAGTTCTCCAACATTTGGATAATTTTTTATTAATTTGGTTCTAAGCTTTAATGTTGGAGAATTTTTGTCTTTATTTTCAACTGAAATTAAAGCCAAAATACCACGTTTAGAACGGCACATGATTAAACATAATAGACATTCATTGTCTCTTATATTTAACAGATATATATATATATATATATATATATATATATATATATATATATATATATATCACACACAAGCCAAATAGTGGTCGGTTAGGCCATCAGATGGTAGTCTGAAAAAAAGTGCTCAATGCACAACCAACCCAAATGAACTGAATATGCAGAACTAACAATATCTTAACGAACAGAACACACACCACTTACTTGCTACTCAGGTTTTGACCACACAGGTCTCTTCAGGCAAGCTTAGTGTCTTAACCACTCAACCATGTAGGACCTCCCAATTAAGCTTGCCGGAAGAGGTGTGCGTGGCCAAAACCTGGGTAGCAAGTAAGTAGCATGTGTTCTGTTCTTTAATATATATACATAAAACACACACACATTTTTTTTATATGAAGACTTGTTTTTTGTTTGAGCTTTTCATATATTTATAATCTTGTACGTTTCATACACCCTAAACCAGGTCTATGCTACATATTTGGTGACCATGACACATTTTGATAATATTGCACAAAAGAAAAAAAAGCACAAATTCATATGTATATACCACAGTGACACACACATGAAACCCTACACAACATCGGAAGTGTATATGTATGTGTATATAATTATTAAGCCACCCCAGTTTTTTTTAAAAGAAATGAGGTTTTTCATAATATTTTTAGTATTTATTGCCAAATAAAAATAGAATAGTCCTTTTGTTATCATTGCTTTGCAAAATTTTACAAGGCAAGGAGGCAAAGATGAACTCATTCAAATCACCTTAAATTTTCTTCATTCTTTCATTGATTAATCTGCAATATAGGTAATTATTAAATATTTATAAATTCATTTGATGCACATGTTATTGTGCAATATTAACAAAAGAATCATTCTATTTTTGTATACAATTATTCACTTGATAATAAATACTAAAAAATAGTAGGAAATACATCATTTTTATAAAATATTGGGTGGACTAATAATTATGGCTGGTAGTATATGTATGTGTGTGTGTGTCTATGTATATATAAATTTAAAAAAAAAAAAAAAAAAAAGAAATAAAAACAAAACCTTCCTCTGATATTTAAACCCATCCCAAATCATTTTATTACCCCTTAAAGAGTCTCCCTCACTAGTATAAGAAGTGAACTACTACAAGATGATGAGTGACAAACACTGTCTGAAATTGTAGCAGAATAGAAAATTAAAAAAAATAAAAAATAGAACACTATATATATTTTCCATATTTTCTAAATAAACACTTGCGGTTTTTCTTTTTATTAAAAACTAGCAGTATAGCCCAGTGTTGCTCGGGTGTAATGAAAGCTTTAAAACTAATCCATGGTCCTGGAGCTCAAACTCAGCCTAAAGAATATTTGTGTGAAGTTTGGTGAGAATCAGATAAAAATTGTTGATTTCTATAAAGGACATACAGATAGATAAACAGACACACACACAAACATCTTTCCTTTTATATATATATATATATATATATATATATATATATAGATAATTGATTTTCTGCACTATTGTAAGAACTGCACCTTGAAACTTCTGAATATCAATTCTTATGTCTGTCTATGAGTGTATCAAATTTGATTAAAATTGGACCACTCCTTCTAAAACCCAATTTTTTCGATTATTGATATTTATCGGGGGTACCTCGACACAAAACCTAGCTAAGAACACTCGCAGATGCTTATAGTACAACTGTGTCAATTTTAAAGAAAATCGGTTCAGCTGTTTCGGAGTCTATAAGTAACGAATACACACATACACACACACAGACAAAGTTTCATTTATAAATAAGTTTCGATATACACTTTTCTCTCATTGAAACCATGGTAACATCCTTATGAAATTATATGAAATCCTTGCATAGAATGGATTTAAATCTGATATATTTTTATTTGTTTAAACATTATTTTTTAATGGATACCTATATTTGAGTAGATGTCGTTTCTTTATTATTAAACAGTGTATTTATTGATATCATTAGATCTGATGTGTCTTAATCACTCGACTATGTAGGACCTCCTGATTAGACAAAGCCCGAATAGTGCTTTTAAACACTTCCCAATTCATCAAAATATTCATACGTGCTCTGTTTTGAATCTTAATATAAACAAAGACAATTTATTTATTAAATTTTATGAAATCCGTCACGAAATAATTTTAAATCCAACATATTTTAATTCATTTGTTTATTTTAGGATACGAAAACAGTACAGATATGAATATTTTAAGAAAGATGGTCATTTTATTGAATAAATTTACTCTTTAGTATTTGAAAATGTATTTGTTAAATTTTGGTAAATCTATCTGTTAAAATGGAATGTCAGTGTTATTTTCATTTTTGCGTCATTCAAACAACAATTTACCCATTGCACCTTGTATGTAAACCTTGTATTAAGAATATTGAATATAAAATATCTATATATATATTTTTTTTCTCGAATGGAAAACAAGGAAAATAAAAGGATTTAATGCTCCTCAAGAATCTAACTACTCCATGCTAGAAAATTCTAGCACAAGTAGTACTAGAAAATGTTATCACAAATGTAATTTTTGCAAAACAGATGAGCACTATGACAGTGTAAAAATTTCCCTTTTTTAAGTGCTAAGTTAGAGAGGTGTAAAGAATTAAATTTATGTAAAACCTTCCCCAAGGGTATTTGTGTGTAACTGAATGCAATGAATTCAATTGGAATTTGAACTTGGCATCCGGATTTGTTGTTCCGAGCTGATATCCATTGCACCACAATGCACATCCTGTCATTTCAAAGTAACAAATATATTTTCTTGGCTGATATTAGAAATGCTTTTCTTATGATCAAGTTAAAAAATGAAAATGATAGAAGTTCAGTTTTTTCCTGAAAGAAGGTGAAAATTTAGTTTGTTCAAGATAAAAACTTTGAACTTAGGGTTTATATCAAGTCCCTTTTAATTGAATTTTGTTAGCCAACACCATATTAACTAATACACTAATAATTTATGCACTGTTAATTTTGTTAAATTGAGATTATTTTTATGTTGATAATTTGATTAAGATAAGTGATTCTACTGAACAGCTGTTATAAGCGAATAAAGATTCCCTGGAAAAAAAAAAAATCAGTTGGTTTTTTTGCATCTTTATCTGAGTTGCTTGATTGTGTATCATCTGCTTTTCTGAGAGAAATCAGATGCTGCATTGAGCTCTTGTTTAATTTTTGAATTTCAAAAACATTTTTGGTACATTTCAACAGCTACAATCTCCAGGAGTTTAAGGTCAACAGACACCTCTCGCATCCATTCTCTCAAACACTCTTCTAATCTACATCCTTACCCATCTATCACCCTCCTTCTGACATTTCCTATATGTAACCACTCTTTCTCACAACCTTCCCCTATGTAACCACATGTGCAATAGTGGCAGTGGAATGCCTTGCTTGGGGTGAAACAATTAAAAAAAAAACAAAAAACAGCTAGTTCTGTTTCTCACCCAGAACCAATCAAAAGGTTTTTCTCCAAATACCAAGAAGTGAATTTGAAGCCAACTTGGATGGTATAAAAGGAAGCCCTGGATTTAATTCACGGAGTTAAAGAACATCTACAGCTAGAAACCAGGTTGCTGCAGTCCAGAAGGAAAGACAATACGGAAGAAATTTGACGACCATCAGACAAGAATTTAAAGTAACATTGCTCTAACATCAAGGAAAAGCCTTTAGCTGATGTGATTGTTTTATTCTTTACTGTTACCATGAACTTTGCTTTGAAAATTGTACCAATTCTTTTGAAAACTATTCAGAGAAAGATTTCTTCCTTTTCTTCACTATTTGTTGTTTTCTTTTCTGAGGATCTTATGCCACATTATAATCTTTATTGTAAAAAGGTCAGATTTTCTTTTGCATGTTATTGACCTTATTTATTTCCATGTTATTGACCTTATTTATTTACATGTTATTGACCTTATTTATTTACATGTTATTGACCTTAAAATGCACTTAATTTGTCTAATTCGTTCCTTATTTTCTGTTTGTTTTATTGTAATTTAATCATTTCACCCCAAGCAAGGCAGAACTGTCACTAATGCACAGGGGGTTACAGAAGAGGTGAGTGATGAGAAAGAGGAACAAGTTACAGGGCAGTCAGAGAATGAGCATGAAAAGGATGAGAATACAGGTGTGAAGTCATAGATGGGGTTAGAGAAGAGGGAGATTCGTACCTAATCAGAATTTGATAAACAAGAAATTATAATGTGGATATAAAGTGGGCTTATCAATGCAATACTACAATCAATATATATACTGATCCCTCACTTTGTGACCATGGTAGATTCTATATCTTCATATTCCAGAGAATGTAAATAAATCTAAAAGACATGCCTGTGTAGCTAATTTTTTCTCTGATCATTTCACTCCAAGCAAAGTAGAACTGCCACTGGTGTGCAGGGGGTTACATAAGAAGTGAGTGATGAGAAAAAGGAACAAGTTACAGGGGAGACAGAGAATGAGTAAGAAAAGGATGAGAATACAGGTGTGAAGAGGGTTGCATGAGAGTAGAGTGGAAAGGAAGAAGAACATGATACAAGGGTTTTCATGAAAAAGATGTGAGTGGAGAAGATAAGAGATGGGAACTGACTTTGCATTTAAATTCTTGGAGATTGTAGCTATTCGGGGAAGCAAGTACATGGAAGAGAATTCCACAGGCAGGAAGTGCGAGCAAAGAAGTTGCTAGAGTATAAGTTGCGGTTACATTTGATCGGTTTTACTGTTAAAGGGTGAAACCTAGTTACTAGCTCGAGTAAATTTATGCAAAGGTGGCACCAGGGAGCTAAGCACATCAGATCAAAAGCCGTGCACGGTGAAAGTATTTGTAATTTGTAGAAGAGAGAGAAGGAACCCACATTACGTCGATGAGAAAGTTGGCTGCAGCTGACAATTTAGGTACCTCCACTTTTTCGGCAAACATTTACGATACCTAATTTTAAAATTAAAATTTTAAAATAAAAAAACATTCTTCAAGATTTCATTTTAAATTTAAATGAAAGCTTAATGATTAAATTTATTATTTCCATTAATTAGAAAATTCTGGTGTATTTCATATAGAAATTATTAAATTTGAATGTCACATTTAATTTCAATTTCTTAAAATTTTCTTAAAAGCGGTCATTTTCTTAAAATTAAAGAATTTGTAAACAAACACAAATCATAAATTTTTTTAAAAATATTTCAAAAGATTTCTGACACTTTATTTTAGTCAAATTTGAAAATTGAAAGTTTAATTTATCTGAATTGAAACAAATATTACTTATTTATTGCATTAAAAAAGTAATATGCAACGAATTATTAACGATTGATCGTGTTTAAAAATATACTCAGTTATGATCTGAGATTAAGGAGACGATGATAAATAAAAAAAGAAGACAAGAGGAAAACTGTATTTAACTCGCCTACGAGTTTCGTATATAAACACCACCAGGGGCATCAGAGAAAGAAAAAGAAAAAGAAAACCCATCCGTATTAACTCGCAGACCCTTAGCCTTTATATTTAAAAAAAATAATTCTGGTTTAACAGAGGGCGGCTAGAATTAAGTTAAATTTCATGTGATCATTAGGTAGTATGTGTGTGTTTCGATAAATCAATTTTACGTCGATTATTCTTCGTACAATTATTGTTCGACCTCCAACTCGATATACCACTGCAAAAAAAAAAAAAAATGGAACAAAATGCATTTAACTCGTAGAACATCTCAACATACCTGCAGTATAAATAATCGAGTACTACCACCAAATTTAATCACATGGCCCACCCGAATTCGGTGGTAGACCTTAGGTTGGACTCGAACCTTGTTAATCCACGTACCGTGGGTGCTGTCCAAATCGTACAAATACCAACCAGCTTCGTAGCGTTCGGTCGGGATTGCACAGTTCTGAATGCAAGCGTGGTAACGGGATAAAGACGGGTGTTCCAAGGTAACATCGCAGGTGGGAAGACGACCGAAAATGTAGTAGGATTTCTCGCTCATATCGACGTTGTCAACGATACTGCCATTTTTGAGAACATCAAAAGAATAAGGGCGAGAAGCAAGGCCACCCCAAGAAGGTTCCTTGTACGGTATCGCCGATCGCATCTGTTTTTCAAGTTCTGCTGGTGAAAGAGCAGACCCCGAAATTCCAGTTGCTGGATTCATTTTTCTGTCTTTGTCGTGAGTTGAATCATCGTTGTTGTTATTATTGGTACTGTCGTCGTCAACTGTAATATCGCCATGTTTATCTTTCTTAACTGTTGACGAAGACGATGTGGGAGCTGATTCGGACTTTATGGGCCGAAATAGCGGCCGTTTGAAGTCAGATTCATTCTCAGTACATTCGGTGTTCTTATCCTGATTATGTTCGCTGTTTTTATCAGTTTTAGCTGAGGATAAGTTCGCTTTCTCCTCGTTTGTTTTTATTTCGTCAACATCCATTTCAGTGTTGGTTGCCATTTTGAACACATGGATATCGCTTACGTGATAGAAAAAGAAAGCCGCTTGTGACGCGAAAACTTTATTTCCTGAAATGTATTCATTTGAAAAAAAAAACAAAAACAAAAATAACAAAAACAGAAAGAGATTCAAATAAATAAACGACTTTCCAAACAATTTAAATATTTGCAAACAATTTAATTTCTGTAAATATTCGCGCGAATTGTCCCTAAACGGTGCAACAAAGTGAAAGGAAAGAAAGAAAAGATGATTATGAAATGATGGTGACTAAAAAAGTTAATTAAATCTTTTGATTATTTTTCCTTATGGTAAATGAGATAATTGTAAATGAGAAGAGAGAAGAATCAATATTTTTTTATTTTATCATTCCAAGTTTCATTTAGAAAAATGAACTCATCCTTCTTGTGTGGTCTATGGTGGTCCTACAATGTTTTGGTCATTTTTTTTATTCTGCATCCTTCTTCAGTAATGAGATATTTTTATTTTTAAATATAAGATCTGACATTAATAGTCACCTTGATACCTCTTTCAGTCATGTTTTTAACTTTCGTGCCTGCAAAAAAACAATAAAAAAAACAACCTTGTGTCGAAAGAACGGTTATTCCCTTAACACTATACACTTTTGACTCCCTCAGCAACGTTTATTGTTTAGAAAAGTGATGATTAGATAGGACATTTAAAATAAAATAAATGGTAAATGTTTAACATTCATGTCTGAAAATAGAAGCCAGTCAAAACAAAAGGACGGTTATTCCATTGACACCGCTATTTCTGTATACAATTTTACTCCCTCAACAATGATTATTTTCAAGATTATGTATCCGAGTCAAAGTACAATGCGATATCTATTATTTATCATTTTATAACGAAATAAATTGAAAAGAAATCACTTTATTAAAAGATTTTTCAAAAATTATCAAAATATCTATAAAACTAACTGTTAGTGTTAGTAACTTACTAAGTTAATGCAATTTATGATAATATTTACAATTTTATTTTTATAAATAAAAATAAACTTTAAAAAAGTTTTTCAAAATCTAATCTAATAAATAAATAAATAGTGATTAATTTTAATATCCTCCTCAATTCTCAAGGTTTAAAAAATGTAAATCCATTTTATTTTTGTCATATCAGTCAGTTAAGTGCCATGCGCAATACACGCTTTGGGCGATCATGTCTCGAAAGAGACATGACTGACTGGGCAGAAGATTATCCCGCAGTAGGTTGCCATTGCTTTCTGCGGTAGACTGGTTGCCGACCAAGGCTATAGAACCCGATCTGTCCTATTATTTAACCCATAACTGGAAGGAAGAGATGGATTAATACCTTTCCCAAGGGTATTTGCGCGTAAGTGAATGCAAGGAATTCAACTGGAATTCGAACTCGGTTCCTTATTCCGAGCCGATATCCACTGCGCCACAACGCACATCCGCTATTGTCATATATGAGTTTTATTAAAATTCTAATAATAGCTTTTTAAACAACAAACAGTGCTGAAGGAGTCAAAGCTGTAGCGATGTCAAGGGAAAAACTGTTTTTAAAATTATTTATTTATTTATTTGCAAACAGGAAAGTTAAAATTTGCCAAACCTTTCTTATTGAAAATTATTAATAAGGTACAATATCCCTACTGAGTGCATACTAATTTTATTTATTTATTTATTTATTTATTTATTTTTAATCGTATCACCCCGAGCAAGGCGGTAACGCCACTGATGTGCAGGGGGCTACGTAAGAGTGAAAAAGATTGGAAAAGAGAAAGCCGGAAACCACATCCTAAACAGGGAACAAGGGATGAGCCTCTACACCTGTTCAATAGACGTGGGTGGAGTGTGAACCGGGCGATAGATAGATCTATCTACTCCAATTCTTTTCTATTCATTCTTCAGTATTTGTCTATATTTCTGAGATGAGGTAGTATTTACAGTATTTACATTTATTCGGACTATTGTCCACATCTTTGTTGCCATTTGTAGGACGTTTCGGCCGTTGCACGCTCCGGCCTTCTTCAGGTGTTAGGAATTTCTAACCGAACCCTTTATTACAATCACTGGGGTATATGAACTCCTTTCCTTGTGTAGTAGTGCCTCTTTTGGAAGTCATGAATTATCTCCCTCTAACTAGCCAACCTCTATATCCACTGGGACATGTATCCTTAAGGTTAGTTCCTGTGACTTGTCTCAAAGAGTTATGAGTTCAATACCAGGTTACAGCAGTTGTGAACTAGTAACTTGCAGTTATAAATTATTGAGTTACCTCTATCATTATATTTAATTTCATTACTATCTCAGTTATTTAATTAATTTTAATTTTATTTTTTCAGAAAGCATATTCAAACGTAAGCTAAAGTAACTAAAATTCAATAAAATAATAGATAACTGCTAAACGTATCATGTTATTGTTTTTTTAACTACTAGGCAGTTAAAACCCAAAAACGAAACGTTTACTTAGGTTTCATAAATTTATGTCAATTCTGGTCAACCATGCGTAGTTTGTCAGTATATCTGGCTATCATCAGTCACTTTATACATCAGAAAGATTAAACATCCGTGTTTAAAAAATACTTTTATTCTAAATTTCATGCTATAAGCAAGTAATGCATGTATAACACGACCACTGGCTGAGTCCAGCCAACCTTTCTGAGCTTTGGTTCGATTCCGCCCACGTTGTATTGTTGATCACGAATTAGCCAAAGCAAAATTGCTTGTTGTCACTTGACAAGGCTGGCCTAGACACGCGAGGGATTGGTACATAATGAAAACCAGATTTAAAACCACAACGACGGTGTAGATTTATATATATTTATATATATCGAATAAATACAAGATTACAAGCAAAGCAAAGTTAAGTGACGAAAAAATATCAGTTAGCTGATATTTCAGTAGCACGATAATATTCACGTCCTATATCTCCACGGGACGATGGTTTATTCAACTTCCAGCTGGTTGAATTTGGACTGACCATCTATTGCAATATTTCTCTTCTGTGGCTAGTTATTTCAGCTTGTCTGCTCCAGTTCATCACTGGTCCCAACTGAATTTCGTTTTCCACCCAAGTTTTATTAAAAAGACAAAAAACCGGGGTTTTGAAGTTAGGGACTGGATTGCTATTTCCCCCTCTCTATATACGTCTTAGCATCTCGAATTGTAAGTAATATCATTAACCATTTTGACTTCCAATAGAAGGGGATAAAACTTACTCCCTGTTATTATCTGCCTGTTTCTATCAGCTGTCCTAGTAATCAGTAAACAGAAAATCCTCAAGGCCGTATTTTGACTTAGGGTCACATATCGTCAAAACCCATTTGACAATATTTTGACTACACTTAGGTAACTAGTTTTGATAAATTTGCTTACTTCTCCCAACAAAAGCAATTCTGCACCCATTGAATCCGAATCTGTATTTCCACGTTTTTTTATCACTTCGGCTACTTTTCCCGACAAAAATAATTGTACTCTCCAACTTTTAGAGAATTCTTTTCTTATCTTGATAATCACCTAAAATTAATACCAGCAATAGGGGTAAACTTGTTTCAAATTAGATTAATTTAACTTTAAATTTGCTAAATTTTCACAAGAAACGTGTCTCAGATGTATATTTTATTTTTGCAAGATTTTTAAAACCGAGAATTTAACTTTTGTTTACAAAGCCGTCAAAATTTGAAAAATAGCCGCTAAAATGAAAACTCTCTCAAAAATGTTGAGATTCCAATCAATATAATTTTTGTTTGAAATACACCAGAATATTTTGCTTACCGGAAATAGTAAATTTAAATATTTAGCTCTTAATCAAAGTTAAAATTTAAGCTTTTTTAAAATTTTATTTGATTTATAAGAATTCACTTTAAAACGTCAGTCAGTTAAGTGCCATACGTGATATACGCTTGGGCGATCATGTCTTAAAAGAGACATGACTGACTGGACAAGAGAGTTTCCTGCAGTAGGTTGCCATTACATTCTGCGGTAGACTGGTTGCCAATCAAGGTTATAAAACCCAATCTGTCCTGCTATTTAACCCGCAGCTGGGACGTAGTTATCGAAAATGACTGGAGGTACCTATATTTATCTTTTTTTTTTAATCATTTCACCCCAAGCAAGGCATTCCACTGCCACTATTGCGCATGGGGCTACAGAGGGGAAGGTAAAGAGAAGGAGTGGTTAGACATAGGGAATGTCAGGAGGAAGGTGACCGATGAGTAAAGATAGCGAGGATGAGGGTCGGGCAGATGGGAAGAGTGCTTGATAGAATGGGAGCAGGTTAGTGTGTTAGGAGGTGTCTATTGACCTTACATTTAAACTCCTGGAGATTGTATCCGTCGGGGAAGTAATCGTTTGGAAGAGAATTCCACAATTTGGGAAAATTGACAACTGGCATCACGATTTAAGTGGTTCATTTTTTAACACAATATTTTCATTTGATATATTCATCATCGTCATTTATTCCGTCAGCGAATTTTGCGTCGTTGTGGTCACTACTTCCCTCCACAACTACGGTTCATAGTGACCATCAAGGTAAAATAAATCAATGACTTGCCGGTTCCTTTTGCCCTGGAATGTTGAGGGTACCCTGTCCATCTTTTCAGAAGTTCTGTGGTGGTACCGAGCAAAGCGATGGACCGGATGTTTGCACTCTCACGACCAGAAAGCAAATAACCAAAACTCGTCGGCGCGCACCCGGCTCCACGCAGATGTTCCGGTAGAAAGCTAAAAATTAATTAAATATCAATTTCCAGTTCGCGAGCCTACGCGAATTTTATTTATCGGCCCAGAATCCAATATGAGTGTGAATTCCCAAATGATCTGCTGGGAACCACATAGACGAAATAAAAAGCCGATACACCAAAGCATCGAAAGACAGACCGACACAGACAGACTCGAGAGAGACGAGTGTAATTAGTATCTCCCTTGACCGACGTCAAGCGAATTACTATGCTCGCCCCGCTTCCCTATCTTCTTATCCTTCGCTGTCTCAAAACTACTTACCGACCAAAGGAGCGCATACTTCAAAGACATTCCTAATTTACAACGCTCCTACATCTAAACGCACAAATTCTCTTTTCAGCTTTTATTGCCATGAACATTTTAAAGTCCGTTGGGCCCATATTTAAAGGATTACTTTAATTATAAAAACCTTAATTGATATGTGCATATATAAAATGTTAGTTGAAATGAATTTTTGGAACATTATTTTTTTTATCGATACAGATAATACAGGCAGGTAAACAGAAACACACACAAACATCTTGCCTTATATATATATATATATATATATATATATTAAAAAAGGATTAATTCAAAGATGTTGAATGGCCATTTCGATATGAAGATCCCCACGGAGGATAACACATCACCTCAGCAACAGAAAAATCCTTTCAGAAACTGGAGAAAAATTAGTCTACTTTTCCTTTTTAAATAGATTACAAAGAAATTAAAAAATAAAATAAAAATAAAAATAAAAAGGAAAAATAAAGGAAAAGAAAAAGATAAAATAAAATAAAATAAATAAGAAAAGAAAAAATTGACATCGTCTGGGTTCGCAAAAAAAAAGAAAGAGAATTGTAACTAAAAATTAACAGACAGCCGTGTTAAATCGACGTAAGTTTAAGCAACACGGAAAAAAGGTGGTAAGAGAGATAAGTATCTGAATTAATATATATATATATATTATCGATTTTCTGCATTATTGTAAGAACTGCAACATTGAAACTTCTGAATATCGTTTCTTATGTCTTTGTCTATGAGTGTATCAAATTTTATTAAAATCGGACCACTCCTTCTATAACCTGATTTTTTCGATTATCGATTTTCGATATTTATCGGGGGTACCTCGACACGAAACCTAGCTAAGAACACTTGCAGACGCTTATAGTACAACTGTGTAAATTTTCAAGAAAATCGGTTCAGCCGTTTCGGAGTCTATAGGTAACGGATACACACAGACACACACACGGTTCCATTTATCAATAAGTTTATCTCTCTCTCTCTCTCTCTCTCTCTCTCTCTCTCTATATATATATATATATATATATATATATATATATATATATTAATTAAGTCTCCAATACATTCAAAGGGTTGTCTCGTCAGTAGTCGTACTTTTGAGGAGAAGCGATCGGCCTTGTGTAACGGGATGCTGACCTGTATTGGTCCACGGCCTACATACAACTCTCGCACATGGGACCAAGAAGTCACATGATTTCTACAACGGCCACACTGATCAACGGCATCAACATGTTGGCTAAACTGTGTGAGTAGTCGGAAGGGTTTCTCCGAACGGTGAAGGAGAACGGTTCCCACTGACCCACATGTGTCATTCGGCTAATCGCTAGCCTGGACGTAGGAGCTGCTCCTCAGAGATCAACAGCTTTTCCAACGAACGGATGAACTATAGTGGGTTATCTGTTCTAGTGAAGTGTAGTTGTATGTTGTTGCAGATTAACGGAATTTGGCCTCGTTGTAGATAGCCGACTATAACTCATAAAAACATTATAAATCAAGAAAAGCAAATTGAGTTTAGAACTAACATTTTTTAACGAAACTTTTATAAGCAACCGACAATTTGAAATGAATTGTTTGAACATTATTTTTTTATCGATACTCGTATTTAAGTAGATATTCTGTTTTTTTTACAAAAACAGTATTATATATTTATATCGACCGGCCTGAGTATTTACCAGAAATTTTTATTACGAAAATGTGTACCATTCGGCAGGGTTCTAACCTGCGACCTCTATCTATATAGGGGAAACTACCATTTGATCTGGTAACGTCTTAGACATCTCGACCACGAATAGCCTCCAGTCTAAACGAGGTTTTTATCAAGCCTATATAACACAATTTTCGAACCATCGTAAACAAACATATCTGCTCTGAAATGGTAGCTTCCCCTATATAGATAGGGGTCGCAGGTTCGAACCCTGCTGAATGGCACACATTTTCGTAATAAAAATTTATCGTAAATAATCAGGCCGGTAGATATAAATATATAATACTGTTTTTGTAAAAAAAACAGAATATCTACTTAAATACGAGTATCGATAAAAAAATAATGTTCAAACAATTCATTTCAAATTGTCGGTTGCTTATAAAAGTTTCGTTAAAAAATGTTAGTTCTAAACTCAATTTGCTTTTCTTGATTTATAATGTTTTTATGAGTTATAGTCGGCTATCTACAACGAGGCCAAATTCCGTTAATCTGCAACAACATACAACTACACTTCACTAGAACAGATAACCCACTATAGTTCATCCGTTCGTTGGAAAAGCTGTTGATCTCTGAGGAGCAGCTCCTACGTCCAGGCTAGCGATTAGCCGAATGACACATGTGGGTCAGTGGGAACCGTTCTCCTTCACCGTTCGGAGAAACCCTTCCGACTACTCACACAGTTTAGCCAACATGTTGATGCCGTTGATCAGTGTGGCCGTTGTAGAAATCATGTGACTTCTTGGTCCCATGTGCGAGAGTTGTATGTAGGCCGTGGACCAATACAGGTCAGCATCCCGTTACACAAGGCCGATCGCTTCTCCTCAAAAGTACGACTACTGACGAGACAACCCTTTGAATGTATTGGAGACTTAAAATAATTAATATATATATATATATATATATATATATATATATATATATATATATATATATATATAGAGAGAGAGAGAGAGAGAGAGAGAGAGATAAACTTATTGATAAATGGAACCGTGTGTGTGTCTGTGTGTATCCGTTACCTATAGACTCCGAAACGGCTGAACCGATTTTCTTGAAAATTTACACAGTTGTACTATAAGCGTCTGCAAGTGTTCTTAGCTAGGTTTCGTGTCGAGGTACCCCCGATAAATATCGAAAATCGATAATCGAAAAAATCAGGTTATAGAAGGAGTGGTCCGATTTTAATCAAATTTGATACACTCATAGACAAAGACATAAGAAACGATATTCAGAAGTTTCAATGTTGCAGTTCTTACAATAATGCAGAAAATCGATAATATATATATATATATATATATATATATATATATATATTAATTCAGATACTTATCTCTCTTACCACCTTTTTTCCGTGTTGCTTAAACTTACGTCGATTTAACACGGCTGTCTGTTAATTTTTAGTTACAATTCTCTTTCTTTTTTTTGCGAACCCAGACAATGTCAATTTTTTCTTTTCTTATTTATTTGATTTTATTTTATCTTTTTCTTTTCCTTTATTTTTCCTTTTTATTTTTATTTTTATTTTTATTTTCTTTTTTAATTTCTTTGTAATCTATTTAAAAAGGAAAAGTAGACTAATTTTTCTCCAGTTTCTGAAAGGATTTTTCTGTTGCTGAGGTGATGTGTTATCCTCCGTGGGGATCTTCATATCGAAATGGCCATTCAACATCTTTGAATTAATCCTTTTTTAATATATATATATATATATAACAAGATGTTTGTGTGTGTTTCTGTTTATCTGCCTGTATGTCTGTATTTTTTTCAGCCCTTTTATTTTAGTTTTTGCTTCGGGTTCGGCTCTAAGTATATATAATTGTAGTTCTTAGTCTCAGCCATGATACCATTTACTCAGATGACTTATTTAGCCTTCAAAATTCAGTTTACAACGAAAAAAATTATTTGATAGAGATACCAGGAAATCAAAATTTGACTTACATTCATTCATTTTTCTTTCAGTCTACGATTTCGCTTTAACTGGAAACAACTATTGATTTTTAGTCTTTCGTGCTAACGTCCAAAGAGTCTGAGCTCCAGGATCATGGATTAGTTTTAAAGCTTTCATTACACCCAAGCAACGCCGGACCATATTGCTAGTATATATATATATATATATATATATATATATATATATATATCCCTTCTTTCATGGAAAGAGAGACAGCAGCGAGCCAGCGTCGGCTCAGTCTCTAAGAAAGACAAAAGCGAAGCAGCGTCGGCTCAGTTCATTCTCTTTACTACCAATTATTAAACTTTACTACCAGTTATGAAAGCTCTTGCAGCGTGTTTGCTCATTAACAGTGCCTTTTAATTACCTGCACTAAATCGCTTAAAAAAAAAAATCATAGTATGAAGAAAAAGTTCTCAAACTTAACAAAAAATAACTTTTTTTTCCATCAAAATGTTTATGTTATTATTAAGAGGAAAGATAAAACTTTAAAAAGATATATTTTAATTATTTAAAAAAAAATTCCAATCTCTTCTAACACGTTCGTAATTTTGATAAAAAATCTTGTTTTGAGCGGGTAAGCAAATCGTTACGAGAGTATAGAATGGAAAACGTAACATTACATTGTAGTGGATAAGAAAATAATTAAAATCAAACTTCTTCACTTTTACAAAAATTCACAATGATGTGTGAAATCCTGGTTTTCCAAATAGAAAAAGAATTGACCATCTGCTTAACGAAACAGTCGAAACTAGATTTCGCAAGTAGGTGTTAAAATGATTTTTGACCAATGGGAGCAACTTGGAAGACTTGAAAGACTTGGAAGACTTGAAAGGACTTAGCGATCCAGTGCGAAATTCAAAAGGACATATAAATGTTTTCGCAGCATCAGAGACTAAGAGATGGAAGCAGCGAAAGAGAGACGAAACATCTAAAATGTAACTTCAAACTTCAAGCGAGCCGGACATTGTCCTCTTTCTCTTTCTTCTTATCTCTTTTAACAAATACTATTACGAACATTTTGAACGAACTCTTGATACCTTAACTTTCTCACTGAACATTAATTTCTACGAATTCTTGTTATTCCTCCTTTTAATAAATTTCTATTTTAACATTCAAAATGTATATTTTATTATTCCACCCTTCTACACTTATCCACACATTCCAACTGACAACCAACCTTCTGATGATGAAAAACCTTCTGATGATTATAACTCTGCATAAAATTTACAAGTTGTAGGTAGTTCGGTTAAGTCTGGCCCAAGGCCGAATTAAAGAAGCATTAACCAGCTCCCTACACTTCAACATAACTCAGTTTTTTTTTCTTTCGGTGACAAACCCATTAATTTGGGAATTCCAACAAAAATCAAATAATTGTCGGATTTCAATGAAACTTTCAGGACTTATTCACAAATGGATTAATTATTTTTGAAATTATTATTTTAAAAAAAATCTTGGCAAATATATATATATATATATATATATATATATATATATATATATATGTGTGTGTGTGTGTGTGTGTGTGTGTGTGTGTGTACACGCATCGTTCATTCAGTAATGAATTAGAGCATTCTAGCTACTGGCGTATGATACATCACACGCTAAAAGTCTTCCTCCTTTTACCGAGCGCCCATAGCTCAGCGGTAGAATTGCCGACTGACGCCAATTCGGTCGGGTTTCAATCTGGATAATAGCAATCGGACGTCTAACCGTACTGCGGATGACTATATATATATATATATATATATATATATATATATATATATATATTACATCTGTTACCCCACCTTCACGTAAATTCATGAAATTCTAAGAAACTAAATTTTGTTGGGAAAATGAATTTAGTTAAACGCAGGACTCATTGGGAAATGTAAACAATCTATTATTTTTTAAAATATATTTTGCTTGTATTTCCGAAAACTGCTCCCAATAGTTAAAATAAAAAAATTCAATAAAACTTTGACATTATTCAGTTTGATAAGCTTTTAATTCTTATAATAATTAATATATATATAAAAGGACATTATAGTCTGAAAAAATATTTTTTGATTAATAATGTATATTTAAAAGAATTGTTTTCATTTTGTTTTAATTATAATTTATGAAGTTTCAAAAATATTTTTAAAATACTTCAAAGATTTGTTGCCGTTAGTTTATTAACTTATTATGTGAAGATTATAGTAACTAATCGAAAACTGAAAAGTTTAATACAAATCGTCGTTCCTTCGTATTTTTTTTTTATATATGTATTTGAAGTTTTATTTGTATAGTAATTTCTATGTGTACATCAAAAGCTGATGTATTTCGCTGTTTCTTTTCCTTACAGGAAAATAAATTCTACAATTATGTCACTTGTGATTGCTATATACTTATCTCGCATCTGTCAAACTGTCATCCCATTTCATATACGGAGAAAAGGTAAGAAAGTTCAACTCGGTGTTTAAGAAATAATTTTATTATACATTTCATGATATGAATAAGTAATACTTGTGTAAATCAGATTAATTTAACATAAAATTTGTTAATTCTCCAAAAATAATGTGTCACGAAGGCACATTTTATTTTTGCGAGATTGTTAAAACCGAGAATTAATTTTTGTTTACAAATGTGTCGATTGCTCAAAAATGTCCGAAAAATTGAAAAATGCCTTAAAAAAAAAAAAACAAAAAAACACGAAAATTGAAAACTTTTAGATTCCAGTCAATATAATTTCTGTTTGAAATACACCAAAGTATTTAGCTTACTGGAAATAGTAAATTTCATCATTTAGCTTTCAATTTAAAACTAAATAAGTTTCAATAAAATTTTGTAATTTTTAAAAATTCAATTTAAAAGTTAGTTATCAAAAATGAGAGGAGGTACCTAGTTTATTTTTTATTTATTTATTTATTATTATTATTATGTCATTTTTCATCATATTTCGATTTCTGCTTTGGTCTCACTACCAACCAAGTCTGCGGGGAGACCTAAGGCAGGTAGTGGCGTGTTGTTATGGCCCCATTTCATGTTTTTCTATCTTCCCTATCATCCCCAGCATTACATAGATAAAGTTTTCCTTAGTGTGTGGGCTGTACTTAATAAGACAATTTTTTGTATATCTCTTAAGCTGGGGTTTCCAGGGATTCTTTCAATGTGTTGTTTTGTTCCATTTTTGATCATTCCAAGTGCACCTACTATCACTGGCACAACTCTTGTTTTCAATTTCCACATTTTTTCTATTTCAATTTCCAGGTCTTTATATTTTGACAGTTTTTCAAATTCCTTGGTTGCTATGTTACAATCCGCTGGACAAGCCATATCAATTAATAGACAAGTTTTCTCCTTCTGGTTTTTAACAATAATGTCTGGCCTGTTTGCTTCAATTTTTCTGTCTGTGTAGATGGTGTAATCCCATAGAATGGTTACATCTTCTATTTCTGTAACCGGTGCTGGATGATGTTCATACCAGTGTTTGTTTACAGCTTTTCCATAATGTTTGCACATTGCCCAATGTAAATATTGCCCAACTCTATCGTGGCGATTTTTATATTCGTTTGGGGCAAGCACAGAACAGCCTGAGATTAGGTGGTCTATTGTTTCTTGGTGTTTATCACAAAACCTGCATTTTGGATCCATATTATTATGCATAATATTTGCCTGAAAGTTTCTCGTGAAAAGACTTTGGTCTTGTGCTGCAAGTATAAATCCTTCAGTTTCAGACTTTAATCCAGATGCACGTAACCATCGATGAGTATTAACTTTGTCAACATTGGATTTATTGGCACGTACTGGATATTGGCCATGCAGAGGTTTGTCTTGCCAGCGCTGTTTCATCTTTTCAAGAGCTTTATCTTTGGCTTTCATTTTCATATTTTTTGCCGCAATAGTTGGTTCTTGGCTACTGTTTTGCTTTTCTACAGAATCTACTAACTGTAATTCTTGTTTGTATTTACTGCCTTCTTTTATTATTGAATATTTTTTCTTTCTTTCTTCATGTTGCCTTACTAATTGTATCATCCAATCCTTTGTTGTTTCTATGTATGTTAGTAAGCCAATAGTTGTTGTCTTGTATGACAATTCCAGCTGAATAAGACCCCTTCCACCTTCTTTACGGGGTATGTATAGACGGTCTACATCAGCCTTTGGGTGATGCATCCTATGCTTAGAAAGAAGCTTTCTTGTTTTAGCATCCATTCGCCTGATGTCGTTTAGAGTCCAGTTTAAGATGTTGAAGCTATATTGGACAACTGGGATTGCAAGGCTATTAATGGCCATAACTCTATTCTGTGAATTTAATTCAGCTTTTAATATCATTCGTAGCCTTCTATAGTACTCTTTACGCACTATTTCTTTCATTTTTTTATGGTGAATGTTTTCGCTCTCATTTACACCTAGGTATTTATAAGCTTCTTCTGGTTTCAATTCTTTTATTGTTACAGCAGGGTCTAGGCTAATTGAGGATGTTTCTTGTATTGATCCACGTAAAACTGTAGCTTTAGCACATTTATTCAAATTAAATTTCATTCCAATGTCTTCGCTGAAGCATTTTACAGTTTGCAGAAGACCTTCCAGCTCATTATCATTCTTAGCATATAACTTTAAATCATCCATGTAAAATAGATGGCTTATTTTCTTTTGGCCTATTTTATAACCACATTCTGTCTTATTAAGTTGACTGGTTAGTGCTATTAATGATATGCAGAATAGTAAGGGAGATAAAGAATCACCTTGAAATATACCTCTTTTGATGTTTATTTCATCAGACTTATAGGTTCCATTTATATGATTGAGGTAAAGGGTTGTTTTCCATATAGACATGCATTGTTTGATGAAATTGATGATGACGGGCGATATCTTGTATATATTTAAAGTCTTTAAAATCCATTCATGTGGCACACTATCGAATGCCTTTCGGTAGTCTATCCAGGCAGTACTAAGATTTTTCTTTGTCTTGTAGCAGTTTTCCAGGATCATTTTGTTAATTAGCAATTGGTCTTTACAGCCATAACAGCCACGTTTGCACCCTTTTTGTTCAAGCGGTATCATGTCATTTCTTTCTAAGAATAAATATGTTTGTTTTGTTAAAATAGATGTTAGTAGTTTATATGTTGTCGGAAGACATGTAATTGGTCTGTAGTTTTTCGGGTTGTTTGTGTCACCATTCTTGGGTAGAAGAAATGTAATTCCTTTTGTCATCCATGCAGGAATTTTAGTGGGATCGTCAACCATTTCTTGGAGTTCTTTGGCTATTTTTTTATGTGCTGCATTTAAATAATATAGCCAAAAGTTAGGAATTTTATCTATACCTGGAGTTTTCCAATTGTGTGCTTTTTTTAGTGCAAATTTAACATCATCTTCTGTAATTCCAGACCATGTCTGTTCGGGTTTATTCTTCATTCGTTCTATCTCCTGCGTAATCCAATGTACTTCCTTTATTATTATTATTATTATTATTATTATTATTATTATTATTATTATTATTATTATTATATATTTTTTTGCAATGCTTATGTCGTCTAGTTGTGATATCTGTGGCGGACTTCGTAGATAAATTTAAATCAGGCTGGTGTTAATTCTTATCGCTGGACAACCGCATCTGGCACAAGGACAATATTTACCAGTTTCTCGCTGATTGGGCCTTCGGAATATCGCCGAAATCTACCACAAATATTTATATTTGAAATTCAACGAGACATGCAAATAATTTAGATGCAAAAGATAGGAACTGACAACAATACGACAATTTAACCAACAACTAAAACATGTATTAACAATATACAGTATTGGTTGAAAAAGGCATGCAATACATTCGACAAAAAAAAAAAGATAAGAAAACAGGAGTTTCTCTCCATCGATTGAAGTGAAATGTTTCTTAGACCGATTGTAACTTGTTGAATGAAACTTTATCTTGAATGAAATAAAGTTTGTTTGCATGGTAGTAATGAATTGAATTATGTTCATTGGAGTGGTCGTTATTGTTCCAAAGAATATAACATTGAAATGAGATTCAACTCGGCAAAGTTCTTAGTGTTCACAATAACTAGTAGTGCAGGTGTAAAGTGGTGGATTTAGTAACATTTGCACATAAATAATGCTATTTTGGGTAAGTTTGAAAGGGAAAAGCGACGGGAATTAAAACGAAAATTTACCTACGTCACCTCGTACTAAATCCACTCACATAATGAAACGCACACACTTGCTGAACTCAAATCAAGTGTCAATTAGTGAAGAAACTAACTTTCTTTTTTTACCGAAATGTCCATAAAAAAAACAAAAAAACAACTATATCTCGGACTTTTTCTCTCCCGTAACTCTCATGAAGTCATGTAATTAACTGCAGAATGACGGACTGCGTAAGGCTACGAAATTTCGCCTGTTTACGTCCGCCTGTAATGCGCTTGTTGTTTTCGGTACAGAAATTCAGCAGAAAGTTGCGTGTTTTTTTGAAAAAAAGCGCATTAATTCCTTAACCGGAAGTAAACAGGCGGATGTAAACAGGCGAAATTTCGACTCCTTTACGCAGTCCGTCATTCTGCAGTTAATTACATGACTTAATGAGGAGAGTTACGGGAGAGAAAAAGTCCGAGATATAGTTCGTTTTTTTATGGACTTTCAAAGCAAAAAAGGTAAGTTTCTTCACTAATTGATACTTGATTTGAGTTCGGCATATACATTTGCACAGAAATAATGCTATTTTGGATAAGTTTGAATGGGAAAAGCGACGGAAATTAAAACGAAAATTTAAAGAAGTAAATGTGTTTAAGATGTGTGCGTGAGCACAACATATCCTCTTTCTTTTAAAAACTAAAAGAAAAGTTTAAAGAAAACTTTTTTCATTTTAAAAAATTCACTTTAAAAGTTAGATATCGAAAATGCGGTGGGATACCTAGTCTTTTAGACTCTCTACTATTCAAAGACCGTTCGCGTTGTGTATTTATTTTTTTTGTATTTCCCTCCTGTCACACGTTGTGCGTTTTTTTTTTGTTTTGTTTTTTCCTGTCAATTTTAAAGAGGGTTTCTATGGTCAGTCAGTTAAGTGCCATACGTGATACACGCTTGGGCGATCATGTCTCGAAAGACTGGGCAGAAGATTATCCCACAATAGGTTGCCATTGCTTTCTGCGGTAGAATGGTTGCCGACCAAGGCTATAGAACCCAGTCTGTCCTGCTATTTAACCCATAACTGGAAGGAAGAGACGGATTAGTACCTTTCCCAAGGGTATTTGCGCGTAAGTGAATACAATGGATTCAACTGGAATTCGAACTCGGTTCCCCGGTTTTTCGTTCCGATATCCACTGTACCACAACGTACATCCGTCTGCCCAAAGCTCCTCGTTTGGACTTTGATTTTTTTTCTTATGTCTTACTCAGTAGTAATACATCAATATACATGTTGCTGTTATTTTAGACGGGATATCGAAAGAAATAATGTGCCTTCATTTTTGACGACACAAGCCCCACTCGTATTTAAATGAAATAAACGAAAAAAAAAAAATGTTGACTGTCTGCTTGATCATAGTTTCCTTCCTTCCCCACTTGTCTGCCATTTTGATGTTAATCATGTAACGCGATGGCCCGGACGATAAAATCTGATTTTATTTACTAAAAAACCAACTTAATTTCGGCAAAAGTCTACAATTAATGGAGCACCTAGTGAATGTTCAAACTCAGTAGCAATAGTAATGATCCTGGATACTGGTTCGCTGTTATTATCCACACGCGGCGGGTTCTCAAAGTTTTATTTTTGAAAGTAAAATATGTTTTTGTTTTGTTTTTCAAGTTCTTGTTACTTGTTTAATGTTAACTTTTCATCTGGTCATTGCATTTTCCTTCAATAACTACAAGTTTGCCTTTGCTGGTTGCAGTGTATTACCAAAGAAAAAAAAAAAGGGAAGTAGTAAACCTTTATTTTTGTTTGAACTTAGTACTTTTCTTGTCCCGTTGCTATGTGCGTGGGAGAATATAATAATTATATATTCTAATTAAAAAGTAACTTAAAAAAAAATGTCATCTGCCCTTTCTTTAAGAGCTGAGATTCTAACTTTAAAGTACGAGTTGATGAATTATTTGGTTTTCGACAATACAATATTGTTTTAATAACTGTGTAAATAAGTTAGTGTTAAATGATTTTATTTTTAGTGTTAAATGTGATTTTAGTGATTTTTATGTTTAGTGTTAAATGATTTTATTTTTATGGAACAATGATTACAATGCCAAAGGAAGAGTTAACTTGAGAGTTGAGAACTACTTTTAAAGGGTTTTAAACAGATTTTTTAATTTAAAAAACTTTATGTGAAAAAAAAAAAATGTTAAACACTTTTTCACCTTAGTGGAATTAAGGAATTGTAATATTTTGGTATCTTTGTGGGTATAATTGACAAAGAAGTGGATACAAAAAACAAATATTAGCGTTGAGGGGAATATTTTATTTTCTTATTTTTACATACTTTCGTGTTAAGTGTCTGCTGGCAACACAGAGCACATGTTGCCTGCTTAGAAGCCAGAGAGGGACTGGCTAATCCTTTAGGTCAAGCATGGGTCATGGAGATAGAGAGAGTAGGGGAAAGAGAAATAGTAGCAGAGAAAGAAAAGAGAATAGATTTGGGTATCTTAGTTCTTGGGAGTTATTTAGAGACAGAGAGGGTAAAAGAAACAATGTATTCTCTGCATGGTAGTAGTATCTGACCTGAGGTCATTTTGGTTCATTCCTACAGAATGATTAACTTTTTTTTAATTTTGAAAACTTGAATATTTTTTTTTTTTTAATTATCGCATTACCAACTAAGTGTTCGCCACTCATAAAAAGAAATAGGAAAGTAATAAGTATTTTTTTAAATTTACTTTTATTTGGGAACATTGACAATAATTGGCATCACGATAAGTAGTTCACTTAACACAATTCTTTCATTTGACGATAATACATCAAGTTTTGATAATTCATTATTTTTTCTTCTTAACAGAGAATGTTTTAATTTTGGTGTAACAAATATGGTTTATTTCTTTTTGTTTTTGTTAGTTAACGAATACATAAATAATTTTAAAATTACGGAACAATACCGAAGAGCGAATAACTTCTTGAGAGTTGAAAACTAAGCTTTTTTTGTAATTTATTTAATTCCATTCAATCGATTTTATTTTTTCAGTAGGCCCACGCATTGCCACTGAATGTGACACTTTTTTTCAGTGGCGGTGGCCCACGTCGCTACCGAATGTGACACAGGGTCAATTTTAAAGTGGGTTTCACGGTAATACCGTGAAAAAAAAAAAAAAACTGCCCAAATCACTCGGCCCTCTTTTTTTTTTTTTGCTTCAGGCGCCGGTTTAAAAACACAGACCCTTCCCGAAGTAGACATTCTGCCTGAGGTAATGGTCCCCTGGGGCTTGAGCTTAAATTTTCAATTTTCCTTGATCAAAGCGAATTTCAGTTAGTTAAGTGCCATACGTGAAACATGCTTGGGCGATCATGTCTCTTTTGAGACATGACTGACTGGGCAGAAGATTATCCCACAGTAGGTTGCCATTGCTTTCTGCGGTAGCCAAGGCTATAGAACCCAATCTGTCTTGTTATTTAACCCATAACTGGAAGGAAGAGACGGATTAATACCTTTCCCAAGGGTATTTGCGCGTAAGTGAATGCAATGAATTCAACTGGAATTCGAACTCGGCTCCCCGATTTCTCGTTCCGAGCCGATATCCACTGCACCACAACGCACATTTGTATTTCAGTAGGTGGCTAAAAAAAAAATGTCTATCAATGAAAAAAACATTCTTGAATTCTTCTGCATTCCGTAGTTCTGTTGGGAATTCAGTCGACCAGGTTTTTAATTTTATTTTTAAAAGTCTGGATGTCCAAAATACAAACAATAAAATTAACAAAACCTGGGTATCTCTATTAGTGAAAAAAAAAAATTATGTTTACTGTTTAAACATAAATTCAAAAGAAGTAAAAACAGTCCTTAGTTTAAAAAATAAAAATAGTCTTTGTTTGGCCTAATTCCACTTGTTTTGTTCTAAGTTTCATTAATACCTGCCGTTCAACGTAAATTGAAGCTAACCGCCCTTATTCCTTTCGTATTCCATACAAACTGGTGCTTTTTGACGACTCCCCAAAAAATTCTTCTATGTGCCTTGTCCCTTCAGGACGTAGGCGATCATGGCCTTCCACGTTTCCCTATCCCTGGTGGCTCTGAGCACGCCTTCTCCTGTTACACCGTGCAACCCTCGTTCCATCATCCACTTGATTAGGTCCTTCAAATATGTTATCCGTTGTTTTCCCCTGTCTCTTTTTCCCTCTATCTGGCCTGTTAGTATCAGATTGTCCAAGCCCTCCTTCCTCATTGCGTGTCCCAGGAACTTCAGCTGTCTCTTCCTGATGCTCAGTATTAATTTCTTTTTTGTTTTCATCATTTCCAAGACTTCATCATTACTCACATGCTTGATCCATGATATTCGCAGCATCCTCCTGTAGAACCACATTTCAGTTGCTTCAAGTTTTTCCTTCATCTTTGATGGTATTGTCCAATATTCACTGCCATATTGAAGGGCGGACGGCACTTAACAATCCAGTAATCTCCTAGTTTCTAGCAAAATTGTCCTGTTTCTTAATACTTTACTCAACTTCTGGAATGCTTCCTTCGCCATGCCAATTTGCCTTCAGATTTCTGTGTCACACTTTCCATCCTCTGTTATAACGCTTCCCAGGTATTTAAATTTTTGTACCTGCTTGATTCTTTTTACTGATGACCATGCATTCGTTTTTTGTGCAGTTTATTTCTAGTCCTTTCTTGTTACTTTCCTTCTGCTACCTTCTGTAGGAGGTCTTGTAGTTTCCTTTCTGTGTCTGCTATCAGCACTGTATTATCTGCGTACCTTAGATTGTTTAAATTGTGGCCTCCTATTACAAATCCAGAAAAAATTACGCTTTCCTAATCACTCACTTTGAGTCTATCTTCGCCACATATCCACGTAAATTATGACTTGTCTGTAGCCCTCTCTTGGATTTTTTACAGGGTGAACAAACATTGCAAAATCTCCTGGAAAGTATCCTTTATTTATCATCAACAGCAGCAATGTTAAGAAGAGCAGGCCAATCACCTAAAATTCACTTCTCATGAGACCAGATACTTGGATAAGAAACGAAACAAAAGATCAAAAAATTTTGTGGGTGACCAAAGCAAAATTAACTGCTTGACATGCCCTTAAGAATTCTGGTGTGAAAAAGGGATAAGTATTTCTGTGTGGAATGCACCAGAGTATTTTGTTTACTAGAAATAGTAAATTTAATCATTTTTAGCTTTCAATTTACTGATGTGCAGGGAGCTACATAAGAGTGAAGAGATTGGAAAAGAGAAAACTGGAAACCGCATCCTAAACAGGAAACAAGGGATGAGCCTCTTCACCTGTTCAATAGATGTGGGTGGAGTGTGAACCGGGCGATAGTTTAGTCTATCTATTCCAATTGAAAAAAAAATAAATAAAAAAAAGAAAAGATTGGAAAAGAGAAAACCGGAAACCGCATCCTAAACAGGAAACAAGGGATGAGCTTCTTCACCTGTTCAATAGACGTGGGTGGAGTGTGAACCGGGCGATAGTTAAAACTAAAAGTTTCAAGGAAACTTTTTAATATTTTTGAAAATTCAATTTGAAAGTCAGTTATCGAAAATGAGTGGAGGTACCTTAAACTTAAAACTAAAAGTGATACTTTTAGTGAATTTAAGAAATATTTTTATTCAATTTATTAAAATTTTAAATGTTTTCAGGAAATAATTTTGTAATTTAGCATTCTTTTTAGACTGTCTTTGGGCCATAGCACTTGTCAAAAAAAAAAAAAAAATTTAATGTTTAATTATCGGATCCACCGTTAAAAACAATCCGGTGTCTTAAAAGGACGTTTATTCTTTTTACACCGCTTTAACTGTATTGACACCCTAAACAACGTTTTTTTTTTAAAAGAGACAATTAGAATTTTAATAAAATTGAAACATGAAAGTGGGTGAATCTTTTCTGTTAATTCACCCCAAAATAAAAGGAATTGGTAAATTTTTGTTTTGTTCCCCAAAGGCCTTTACCCAAATCTTTCGAAAACATCCTTATTTCCGTGCAAAAGTAACTGCTCAACTCAAATCGGTAATTGTTTATTGACGAAACCTACCTTTTTTTCAATTTTACAACCAGAAAAATATCGAACTTCTTTTCGCTGTTTATCTCACCCCATAACCACGGTTCAAAACATCTTATTCACTGCTGAATGACTTCACACGTAGTTTGGCGGTTTTTCGACCAATTTGCCTTCCTTTTTTGCTATTTGGAAATTGAGTTCCAAATCCAAACAAATTGCAAATTAATCGCTCAAAAGAAGTACACAGGCTGTAAAAAGTATCCTATGCCCCAAGTCATTCAGCAGTGAATCAGATATGAAAACGAGAGTAAGGGGTGAGATATAGTCCGACTTTTTTGTGGTCAATAACAGGAAAAATGATAGGTTTCTTCAATGAACAATTATCAATTTGATTTCAGCATATACATTTCCACATAATTAAGGAAGTTTAGGAAAGATTTGATGGGATAAAGGCCTTTGGGGAACAAAACAAAAATTTACCAAAGAATTTACTTCCTAAAATTTATAAATTTTCCCAGAGCGATGACCTTCCATTGCACATCTGTTGGGCAACTCAGGTGCGCTATATTTCTAAGTGTGATGTCTACGTTCGCACACTTGTCATCGTTGAATGTTCTTCATCTTCATGTGCTGTCTCCCTTCGGGATGCAGACAATCATGGCTCTCAACATTTTCCTGTCCACTCTACCCTTGATACCTTTTTTTCTTGGTATTTCTCTTAAAACCTGTTCTACCATCCATATGATAAGTTGTTGTAGCAGATAAGAAATTAATTAAAATCAACCTTCTTCATTTTTACGAAAATTCACAATGAAGTGTGAAATCCTGGTTTTCCCAAATAGGAAAAGGATTGACCATGTGCTTAAAGAAAAAGTCAGAACCAGATTTTGCAAGTTGGTATTAAAATGATTTTTGACCAATGGTAGCGACTTGTAAGACTTGAGGACTTAGCAAGTGCAAAAATCTGAATAGAAAAGGTCCCAGTCAGCTGTCAACCAGAGTCAGATGGGAGCTGCAAGACAAAACATCTAAAATGTAACTTCAAGTGACTTAGACATTGTCCTCTTTCTCCTTATCTCTTTCAACAATTACTACTACGAACATTTTGTACAAACTCTACCCTTAACTTCTTAATAATGTTTCTAATTGCACATTAACTTCTACAACTTGTTATTCATTCCCTTTTAATAAATTTCTATTTTAACATTGAAAAATGTATATTTTATTCTTACACTATTCCACAAATTCCATCCTGCCGACAACCAACCTTCTGATGATAATTCTGCATAAATCCTCTAAGCTGTAGGGAGTTTGGTTAAGTCTGACACAAGGCCAAATTAAAGAACCATTAATCATCTCCCTACGTCAACAATGTCACATGCTATTTCCCTTGTCTCTCTTTCCCCCTACCGCCCTGTGGGTATCAGATTCTCCAAGTCTCCCTTCTCATTACATGTCCCAGAAAATTCAGCTGTCTCTTCCTGATGTTGAGTATAAGTTTCCTTTTCGTTTCCATCCTCTCTAGAAAAATAATGATAAAAAAGAACTGGTCAATCCATGGCATCCTCAGCTTCTTTCTGTAGAATCACATTTCCTTTTCTTCAAGCTTTTCCTTCATCTTTGAAGGAAATTTTATTGTCCAAGATATTCACTAAACAAACCAAAAACAAATATATATTTTTTTTTTTTTTTAATGGTAAAATAAATAAATACTTCCTTGTATGTACCTCTGCTGATATTATCCACACTCACCGAGTACAAAATTAAATATGAATAACTTCCTGTTTTTTTGGTATCATTTTTTTTATCTTGAGAGTTGGAGTTGTTAGAAGTCAAGCTAAACAAATTTTGAATTAAAATTTATAATTTCGAAAGAGTGCCAAAAATTTAATTTAAAAAACAAACTTTGATTTAAAATTTATAATTTCGAAAGAGTGCCAAAAATTTAATTTAAAAAACAAACTTTGATTTAAAATTTATAATTTCGAAAGAGTGCCAAAAATTTAATTTAAAAAACAAACTTTGATTTAAAATTTATAATTTCGAAAGAGTGCCAAAAATTTAATTTAAAAAACAAACTTTGATTTAAAATTTATAATTTCGAAAGAGTTTGCCAAAAATTTAAAATTTAAAAAACAAACTTTGAATTTAAAATTTATAATATGTAACTTTTTTTTTTACATTATAAAAATTATTTATAAATTTTAGGAAGTAAATTATTTGGTAAATTTTTGTTTTGTTCCCCAAAGGCCTTTACCCCATCAAGATTTAAATGGATTTATAAACCTTCTTTATTACTGAGAATTATATACTTATCCACTTGTTAAAAAATTAAAAAAAAAAAAATAGGGAAGCATTTTGTGGGGTAATATTTTTTGTAGATTAACAATAACATCTTATTCAAGGAACAACATTTCAAAAAATTTCTAAGGGGTTTCACAGTGTCAAATCAATTCCTATCCTTTTTAAAAAGTTATCTGGATTTCATATTTTTTTTACAAATGTTGAGTTTGAAACTGTATTTACTTTATATTTATATCTGCATTTTTTTTTTTTTTTTTTTTTTTTTTTTTTTAATCGTATCACCCCAAGCAAGGCAGTAATGCCACTGATGTGCAGGGGGCTACGTAATAGTGAAAAGATCGGAAAAGAGAAAGCCGGAAACCACATCCTAAATAGGGAACAAGGGACAAGCCTCTTAATCTGTTCAATAGACGTGGGTGGAGTGTGAACCGGGCGATAGATAGATCTATCTACTCCAATTGGATAGATCATGCAACCATTCTTTGTTTTCTTTTAATCAATTCCCCCCAAGCAAGGTAATTATGCCACTAAGACAGAAAGGGCTTCTTGGTGTGAAAGATGAAGAAAAGACTTTTAGAAAAAACCAGAAACCCAATCCTAAACAGGAAACAAGGGTGTTCAAACCATATCTTAACACCTAAAATTTAATAAGTGTACAAATTGTTTTTAAACAATTGCTTGTTTTTAATATTTTTTATAGAAGAAATGTTATTTTGGTGATAGATGTACTGCATCTGTGTTTACAGTGTGTATGTCTAGGGTATAGTCTCATCTCTCTTCAGGCTAATTAAAGTGAGAATGTCATATATTAATTAAAATTAAAGGTGAACCTGTACGACCAGCCCCCCACCTGTAATTTTTTGCTTTTCATTTTTTTTTACTTTTTTCGGTGGATTCTTATCGATTAGACCCTAAACTTTCAGGTTAGCAAAAAACATCTGGAAAAAAATTCAACATTTAAAGATTTTTAGGGGCTGCTCAGTTTCTCATACAATGTTCTAGTAAATCAATCCCCATATTGGAAACACTCGCTTTGGGGTCAAGTAAAAGCCATTCTTGAGGTTTCCGAAGAAAAAGTTGCCATTGTAAGAACTCAACCAACTCCTTCCGAATCCGCTGCATTGAAACACAAACATTCTGAAATATTCATATTCCGGCATCAATGTTGTATACAAATTTGCTCTTTTTCTCACAAACGCTATCCAACTGGCCTAACTTATATCATGCTGTTAACAAAATCAAAAACAAATTACACAGAAGTGCAAAACTAAATTATAAAAATGCTGACAATTTACTCATCGCATTCCGCTTATATGATAAATTTAATTTTTAGGTATGCTATATCAATGGGTGTCTACGGCTATATAGTTCTGGAAAAAAATATAAAGATGAAAAGCAAAAAAATTACAGGGGTGTGCCAGTCACACAGGTCCACCAAATTAAATTTTACAAGCAACAGCAGTATTATTATTATTATTACTATCATTATAATAAATGAGTGTGCCCTTTCTGTCAAAAATGGCAGTAAAAATAGCTGTTTCCTCACAGGAATGGGAGGGAAAATTTGGGCGTGTATAATGATATGCGCTAAAAAGTCTGCTTACTTCCACCGAATGCCCATAGCCCAGGGATAGTCATCGACTGACGCTATTTTGGTCGGGTTTCAATCCTGAGTTAAAAAGCAATCAGAGTCTTACCGTACTGATGAGCTGTGATACGGCGAAACAGATCTGTCTGCAGATGACAATATATATATATATATATTTGTCCTGGGCATGACAGTAAACTGCGTCTGGCAGCAAGACCCAGATTGGGAGGTTGCTGTTGTTCCCATGTCCTCCCTGACTCAGAATGGTAGCACCTGTTAGGGTCCCAGCTATGGGTAAATAGTTAACTCCCAAACCGAGGTCAAAATGCTATGAAAGTATAAACATAGACTTTTATAGAAATAGATACACAAAATAAACTTTTATATAAAAAATACATGTTAGAAAAAAACAAGAGAAAAAAAATAAAAAAAACAATTTCCATTATCCATTTTTGAAGGAAAACTTATTACCCATAATATACTCTTGAATACAAACTAACTATATATATATATATACACACACACATTCCCTACTGTCATATATGTATAAATATATAACAGTCTTTATTATAATAAAGAGGATATACACAAATATACAACAGTCATTATTAGAATAGAGAAGATATATATATATATTCTTCATGACTGTATGACATAATTATTGCAAAAAATAAAATAATAGAGCACTGTTAACAAGCAAAGATATGGCAAAAGGTTTAATAACCAGTAGTAAAGAGAATGAACTGAGCTGATGCTGCCTTGCTATTATCTCTCTCTCTCTGCATGAGCATGGTGAGAAGGATATATATATATATATATATATAAAAAGGAATCTGCATGTGAACGGGGTTGGAGGTGCATGAATGATGCTAGCCTGGATGTGTTGGCTGTACATATGCATTTCTACATCAATTTTGGCTTATATATATATATATATATATATATATTATATATTAAAAAAGGATTTTTCTGTTGCTGAGGTGATGTGTCGTCCCTCGTGGGGATCTTCATATCGAAATGGCCATTCAACATCTTTGAATTAATCCTTTTTTAATATATATTTGCTCTGTAATATTTTATTACATGGAGCTCTCTTCCTGTATCATTTTTTAATATTAAAATAAATTTTTAATATTAATTAGGATCGGGTTTTTGGGAATTTACCTTCCTGCTTTTTTCCCTTGGATTGAAGTATCTGAATTAAAATATATATATATATTTGAAAATATGATTGGCGGTACAAAACTTCATTACCACTATAAATAAACAAAAATATTTATCATTACCAGTCATGATGATAATATTTTTGAAAAATAAAATTGAAAAACGGCCTAGCTAACCAGTTTTGCACCTTGCTCAACAGAGCTAAACTGAGGTGAATAAAGAAATAATTATTGTTTGAAGAAAATGGACAAGATGTAGAAGGGGGAAAAAAAAATCTTAAATGGAAATGAGTTGGAGGCCAAGTATATGTTTCTTCTGTTTACACAGTCAGGGCTTTAAATATATATATATATATATAAAACATAGTACACTTGGTATGTAATCCAGGTAAATTCCAAAAGAGACGAACTCAAGAGAAAACAGTGTTAAATTCATTTATTTAATTTAACAGAGTAATATAATTTCTAAAAGATTTTCGATTATTACTACATATTTCACCACTTTGATGTTATTATCGTGGCTCCTCAGACTCAAATGGTACAACAGTAGGTAATCAAATATATATATATATATATACACACACAATGGATTTTATTATAACAGCTGATTTTCTAAGCACCACTTAAATGTGGCACAAGACTGAAAGTTGGGGTACACAGTGAGGTTCAAATTTACTACTCAGTTGTAATAGGTTCTAGCAAGGCAAGCTTGCTGACCATTACACCACTTCGAGGTACCCAGCCTTTATTATAATAGCAAGTATAAGCAATCCCTAATTTTACAGAGTTATTGGACTTGGTGATTTTGGATGAGAAAAATTCTTCGGTGGGTTACAGAAAGATTTCTGTTAAAGAACAAACGAATATATACATTTTGTTTAAGTAAGGAACAAAAATCTTACCTTAATTAATAAAATTATGTATTTCTTTATTCTAAATTTAAGATAAATAATCATCAACAGATGTGCGTTGTGGTGCGATAAATATCAGCTCACATTGAGAAATGAGAGAACAGTTCAAATTCCAGTAGAATTTGTTGCATTCACTGATATGCAAATACTCATGGGAAAGGTATTAATCCATCTCTTTTTCCCATCAGCTATGGGTTGAATAACAGGCCAGATTTTGGTTCTTTAGCCTTGGTTGGAAACCATTTTATTGCAGAAAGAAATGGCAATCTACTGCAGGAAAATCTTCTGCCTCGTCAATCATGGATCGAAAGAGACCTGAACACCCAAGCATGCATCACATATCTAAATCTAATCTAAATCTAAACTTATTTATAAATGGAACTTTGTCTGTGTGTGTGTGTGTCTGTGTGTGTTCGTTACCTATAGACTCCGAAACAGCTGAACAAATTTACACAGTTGTACTATAAGTGTCTGCAAATGTTCTTAGCTAGGTTTTGTATTGAGGTAACCCCGGAAAATCGATAATTTAAAAAATTGGGTTATAGAAGGAGTGGTCCAATTTTAATCAAATTTGATACAAATTAGACAAAGACATACGAAACGATATTCAGAAGTTTCAAGGTTGCAGTTCTTATAATGGTGCAGAAAATCCATAATATATATATATATATATATATATATATAAAAAAGGCAAGATGTTTGTGTGTGTGTGTGTCTGTTTATCTGCCTGTATGTCTGTATATTTTCAGCCCTTTTATTTTAGTTTTTGCTTCGGGTTTGGCTCTAAGTAGGTATAATTGTAATTCTTAGTCTCAGCCATGATACCATTTACTCAGAGGACTTATTTAGCCTTCAAAATTCAGTTTACAACGAAAAAAACTTATTTGATATCGATACCAGTAAATCAAAATTTGACTTACATCCATTCATTTTTCTTTCAGTCTACGGTTTCACTTTAACTGGAAACAACTATTGCTTTTTAGTTTTTCGTGCCAGTGTCCAAAGAGTCTGAGCTTCAGGACCATGGATTAGTTTTAAAGCATTCATTACAGCCAAGCAATGCCGTGCTATACTGCCAGTTGATATTATAAACAGGACCCAGCTTTTAAATTGAGTCACTCTAGATACACCCACTGTAACTTAGGCTGCAGTACATGTGGTTCTCCAGCAACCTTCATGGATTGCAGTGCATGTGATTGCATGACCTTGATTACCATTTAGTCTCTGGAATTTATAAATTTTAATTTTTTCTTCACAGACGCCATGTCCATAATCACTATCCAGTTAGGCCAGTGTGGCAACCAGATTGGCGGTCAGTTTTACTCGAGCATTCTGCAGGACATCCAATCCAAGAACACCCAAGTTTCAGCCAGAACAAATGAGCAATATATTGCGGAATCGGTCGAAAGGTTTGTGGAGCGATGAAAATTTAAGAAAAAGAAATGTTTCTTTTTAAAATGTTTAGAGAGCATGTGCAGGTGTCATAATGGTTATCAGTGCAGGAAACAGAATCAGTGAGCTGAGTTCAAATTCCAGCTTCATGTGCTATGTATACTTTTTACACTAATGCATTCAGAAAAGGCAAGAATCCATCTCCCTCCACATGTATTGTCTTTTGAGCTGTCCTTGTCGAACGATCTTGGAAAAGGATGACTTATCATTGCAAGGAAATTATTATTCTAGACACCCTTTAAAAATTGGACACTTTTAAGTCTTTGATAATTAATTTGGTTGGTTGTTTTTGTCAACCTCTGTGGATTATTTAATACCAAAATCTAAATATATGCAATTTTTATTTTATTTTTGAAGATAATAATGATACAAATCTTACTAGTTAACCAATAGCTAGGGAAATATGTGGAGTCATGCCTTTCCCAAGAGTATAAGTGAATATAACGAACACAATGGGAATTGGAACTCAGCTCTCTGATTAACAATTCCAAGCCTTTATCCGTTACGTCACGTGCACATCCAGGCTTACACATCTAGGTACCAGGCTCAATGTTTAATTTTGGTGATTGGACAAGAATTGGTGTTTCAAACTGTCACCATACGCCATATTTGACAGTTGGTTAATTTTGTTTAGTGGCATATCAACCTCCTTGGGATATTTAATGTTGAAATCTGAATATTTTGAATGCAACTTTTATTTTTATTTTGGGGATAATAACTATTTAGTGATACAAGTTTTAAATGTAAGGTCAATAGACACCTCCTAACACACTAACCTGCTCCCATTCTATCAAGCACTCTTCCCATCTGCCCAACCCTCATCCTCGGTATCCTTACTCATCTGTCACCTTCCTCCTGACATTCCCTATGTCTAACCACTCCTTCTCTTTACCTTCCCCTATGTAGCCCCATGCGCAATAGTGGCAGTGGAATGCCTTGCTTGGGGTGAGATGATTTAAAAAAAAAAAAAAAAAAAAAAAAAAAACCTATAGCTGGGGGAGAAGAGTTGGCTTTATAATTTTCTCAAGTAAGTGCCACGTGTGATGCGTGCTGGTATGATCTTGTCACTTTCGGTCCATGATTGACTAAGCCAAAGATTTTCCTGCAGTAGGTTGCTATTCCTTTCTGTGGTAGACTGCTTGCCAACCAAGGCTATAGAATCTAATCTGTCCTATTTAACCCATAGCTAGAGAGAGAACAAATGGATTCATACCTTTCCAAAGGGTATTTGTGCATAAGTGAATGTATGTATGTATGTATGCCGCATTCACCCTAGTCGGGTTGAGCGGGCTTCCTCCCTGACGGAGAAAGTCTCATTGGGATTTGTTTAAGGGCAGGGTCCCAAGTCCTACCCCGTTATTTAACCCATAACTGGAGGGAACGGACGGATTAATACCTTTCCCAAGGGTACTAGTGCGCAAGTGAGTGCAGTGTGCTCGACTGAAATTGGAACTCGGCTCACCGATTTCCCCCTCCAAGCCGACATCCACCGCACCACAACGCACATCCGTGAACGCTAACAGCACCTGGTATTCCCAAGTGGTCACCCACATAAGTGAATGCAACAAAGTCAACTGCAGTTCAAACCCGGCGCTTCGATTTCTCATTCCAAGCCAATATCCATTGCACTGCAATGCACATCCCACATATTTTGTATCTATTGGCCTGAAATTTTGGGAAATCGAATTAACGAAAAATTTACACTCTTAGGCAGGACTTGAACATGCATTGTGCATAAGTGAATCTAACAAACTCTACATGACCTCACACTCCAACCATACCACCTACACATCCAAACTTACAGCACCTGATATTCCCAAGCTGTCATCCATCTAGCTCCTGACCAGGCTCAACATTGCTTAACTTTGGTGATTGTATAGGAACTGGCGTTTCAATCCAGTGTGGCCGTAAATCATATCTTGTGGTTGATTTGTTGGTTCAAGGTTTTTGTTTCGCCCCATATGGATTATTTAATAGCGAAATGTAAATTTTTTGTATGTGATTTTCATTTTATTCTTAGAGATAATAATGATTCTGCTGATAAAGTCTTACTAATTAACCCATAGTTGAGGGGAGAAAAGCTGGAGTCATAATTTCCTCAAGGGTATTTGCATGTAAGTATATTTTTATGAACCCATCAAATCTGTTATCTCTTACACCACCAGCATATCCAAGTGTTGTTTTTGCACTGAAAATTATAATCGTGCTACATCAGTTGCTAATTGACTTAATTCATCCAAAATGTTAGGAACTCGGTAATCATCCACTGGAAGCTGACTCCTTAGTATTCGGCTAACTGCTGACTAATATCAACTGCCTAGTAGTTCTACTGAACTCTAATAGAACTATAAAGAACTCTAGAATTTCTAAGAACTCCCAAGAACTTCCCGAGAACTTCTTGAGTTAATTTGTTAACTATTATTAATATAGGAGGAACAGTCCATTAACTGAGGAATAGGTGTGTTTCACCATAACAACAAGCTTACAGCACCTTGTATTCCCAAGCGGTCACCCATCAAGGTACTGACATTGCTTAACTTTGGTGATTTTACCGGAAAGATGTTTTATTGTGTTTGGCCATAAGCTTAATTTGGGCTTGCGGATGTTGTACCAGTCATCAGCGCAGAGCATAGAAGTGGTAGGCCATGTTCAAGTTCCAGCCTAGTCAGTGGTGTTTACTTCCTTGAGAAAAGCATGAATCTGCCTTTTCTCTCTTCAGTCATGAGTTAAATAGCAGAGTAGATTGGTCTCTCTAGCCTTGATGGGTGCTAATTGGACTAACAAAAAGATGAAAACTTTGAATTTGAAAAATTATGGAGAAAGCAATGAAGGAAGTTACTGCACTATCCAAGAAAACATGGCAGTCCGCTTTTCCCCAGCTGTGGGTTAAATAGTTTTAACCAGTTTGCCTGAACTGATTCTTAAAATTATAAAAGCTTAGTGAACTGCTTTTTGGATTATTAAAAAATAACCTCATATATTAACAGACGATATAAAGGAAGGAAATTACCTGAAGCGAGCTGAATGTGTAATGCTCCTCACGCCATTGACATTTCCACCAAGCTTCTCTATGGCATGTGACTTCATTGAATTTCTTTTAATGTGTTCCTCTCGAATTTATATTTAAATTGGGGTCATCAGGAGAGAATGTGTACTGTTTCGGGGCCTTCCTTTCAATGGTCTCACTTGCACACCAGCCCCACTCACTGATGTGAGGCCCCATTATAACGATATACAAGTGTGTTGTAGATATACTAGTTCAAATGTCTAACAGCAAAATGAGATTTATGAAAAATTTTAAAAAACGACAAACCTCGTGTTCTGAGAATGCAACATGAACGCAGAGCATAGAAGTGGTAGGCCATGTTAACGATTGACATTGCATCTAAATTTTTGAAGAACAAAGTTGACTGGGAAGCAAGAAGCTGGAAGAGAGTTCCCCTATCAAAGAAGTGCAAGAGAAGAAACTATTAGCATAGAACTTACAGTTACATCTCATCATTTCAACTGTTAAATGATGTGACCTTGCCACCAATCTAATATCGCACTTCGATTCGTAAAGTCTAGACATCAAAGAGGAAATCTTATTTGAACAATTACCATGAACAATTACCATTATGCATTCACGATCAGTCATGTCGTGCCATCATGTTCACTGAAACAATGATATAGATAATATCAATGTTGTATTTTCTGCAGAGGCTGAAAGAGAATGTTCTGTGATGAGTATAATTTATTCTGACAAAGGAAATCTTCTTGAAGTTAAAAATGTAGCGGATCTCCTAGTCATAAATTTGATAAATCTTCCATTGGATCTTTGGAACTGTAGTGATTCAGAAAATATGAGGAGAACAATCTGGAAATCTAAATCTAAACTTATTTATAAATGGAACTTTGTGTGTGTGTGTGTGTGTGTGTGTGTGTGTGTGTCTGGGCAGTTGATTATCCTGCACTAGGTTGCCATTGCTTTCTGCGGTAGACTGGTTGCCAGCCAAGGCTATAGAACCCAATCTGTCCTGTTATTTAATCCCTAACTGGAGGGAAGATACTGATTAGTACCTTTACCAGGAGTATTTGCATGTCAGTGAATGCGAGGAATTCAACTGGAATTTGAACTCAGCTCCCCAATTTCTTGTTCCGAACTGGTATCCACTGCATCACAGCCTAAATAATGTTTTTCAGTTCCTATTAACATTAACTCAAAGTACAAATTTTGAAGTGCCTGCATGTAAAATATTTCAAATAAAGATTTATATTTAATATTCTTTTTGATATTTTCAAAAAATAAGACATTTAAGGGGCTACTATAGAGATTTTAAATATTTCCAAACTGCTAGCGTTAATTATTTGTTTAGTTACACCAGTAGATCTCAACCTTTTTTTTAACCCATGGACTTCTTTTTCTCTTAATTTTTTTGGTAGACCCCCATAGCCATTAAGCTATTGGTTCTCAACCGGGGTCCACATGGACCCTTCTGTTCTTGTCAGTGGTTGAGTAGCCAGGTCAAAAGGAAATATAAAGGAAATAAAGTCTAGGTGTTAAGCAGATAGTGAATAATAGTTGAAATAAGAAAAGAAAAAAGAAATCCTAATTATTATAATAAAATAAATCTTAATTATAAAAAAATATCATCCAACCAGATCTGTGGCTTTATTGTGAGGAAAGCATTGTTGGAACCTTAAATTTACAAAACTGTAAATTGTCAAGTTTTTTCTTCTACTTGATTGCAATAAAGAATAAAGCTACATGAATATTTCTACTTGTATTATTTAATTCTCAGTAATACGAACTGTTCAAAAATAGAATTGCTCTATGGACCACTAAAATATCACTGTGGACCCACAATTCATTATTTTTTGTGTGTGGATCCCAAGCAGTGTTACATGGACCCTGGTTGAGAACGACTGAGTTACACCAATGAAAAACAATCATATTTTGTTTAAAAAAAGAAAAAATAATGATAATGATTTGGTTGAAACATTGTCTCTGTAATAACATCTATATCGCACAAGATGAGAACAATATTTCAAAATAATACCAAGATATAAAAAAAGAGCATCTAACCAAATCTGCGACTCTTTATTGTAGTGAAGTCATTGTTAGTAACCTTAAATTTACGACACTGTAAATTGTCAAGTTTTTCTTTTACTTGATTGCAGTAAAAAAATGAATAGAATTTCTTTATGAACCACTAAAATTTACATATGCAGGAGGTATTTCTGCTGAACCCTGTATTATAAATTGGCTTGTTTCTTAGTTGGTCTATCGCTCCTATGTATTTAGAGGCTCTTTGTTATGGTGAAACACACCTGTTCCTCAGATAATGGACTCTCCCTCCTATATTAATAAGAGGTAACAGGAAGTTAACTCTAGAAGTACTTGGAAGTTCTAGAGAGTTCTTTAGAGTTCTATTGGAGTTCAGTAGAACTACTAGGCAGTTGATATTAGTCAGCAGTTAACCGAATACTAAGGAGTCAGCTTTCAGTGGAAGATTACCAAGTTCCTAACATTTTGGGTACGTTAAGTCGATTAGCAACCGATGTAGCATGATTATAACTTTCAGTGTGAAAACTACTTCACAACAGTCTTGATGAAAATATAAAGAAGAATCTGCTATGTTATTGGATCTGACCTGACATCTTGGCTTCAGATGCTTTCCCACCACTGTAACATAGCTTCTGTGCATTTTCTCTAAATATTTTCATGGTAATTGTTCAAATAAGATTTCCTCTTTGATGTCTAGACTTTACGAATCGAAGTGCGATATTAGATTGGTGGCAAGGTCACATCATTTAACAGTTGAAATGATGAGATGTAACTGTAAGTTCTATGCTAATAGTTTCTTCTCTTGCACTTCTTTGATAGGGGAACTCTCTTCCAGCTTCTTGCTTCCCAGTCAACTTTGTTCTTCAAAAATTTAGGTGCAATGTCAATCGTTATCTTCTGTCTTAATTCTTGTTCTTGTACTGTTCTCTCCTTAATAATGTTTTTCTTTTTTCTCATTCTTTCACATCAGTGTCCTTAAATGCAATGTCAATCGTTATCTTCTGTCTTCTTAATCTCTGTTCTTTTATTGTTCTCTCTTCCTTAATAATGTTTTTTTCATTCTTTCACACCCAGTAACCCTTAAATGCAATGTCAATCGGCATTCTCTGTCTTCTAATTCCTGTTCTTTTATTGTTCTCTCCTTAATAATGTTTTTCTTTTTCTCATTCTTTGCCTTCACACTCAGTAACCCTTAAATGCAATGTCAATCGTTATCTTCTGTCTTCTGAATTCCTGTTCTTTTATTGTTTCTCTCCAATAATGTTTTTTCTTTTTCTCATTCTTTCACACTCAGTAACCTCTTAAATGCAATGTCAATCGTCATCTTCTGTCTTCTTAATTCCTGTTTCTTTATTGTTCTCTCTCCTTAATAATGTTTTTCTTTTCTCATTCTTTCACACTCAGTAACCCTTAAATGCAATGTCAATCGTCATCTTCTGTCTTCTTAATTCCTGTTCTTTTATTGTTCTCTCTCCTTAATAATGTTTTTCTTTTTTTCATTCTTTCACACTCAGTAACCTTAAATGGGTCGTCAATCGTTATCTTCTGTCTTCTCTTAATTCCTGTTCTTTTATTGTTCTCTCTCCCAATAAGTTTTTCTTTTCTCATTCCTCTACACTCAGTAACCCTTAAATGCAATGTCAATCGTTATCTTCTGTCTTCTTAATTCTTGTTCTTTTTATTGTTCTCTCTCCTTAATAATGTCTCTTCTTTTTTCTCATTCTTTCACACTCAGTAACCTCAATGCAATGTCAATCGTTATCTTCTGTCTTCTTAATTCTGTTCTTTATTGTTCTCTCCTTAATAATGTTTTTTCCTTTTTCTCATTCTTTCACACTCAGTAACCCTTAAATGCAATGTCAATCGTTATCTTCTGTCTTTCACCTGTTCTTTATTGTTCTCTCTCCTTAATAATGTTTTTCTTTTTTCTCATTTCTTCACACTCAGTAACCCTTAAATGCAATGTCAATCGTCATCTTCTGTCTTCTTAATTCTGTTCTTTTATTGTTCTCTCTAATAATGCTTTTCTTTTTCTCATTCTTTCACACTCAGTAACCCTTAAATGCAATGTCAATCGTCATCTCTTGTCTTCTTAATTCCTGTTCTTTTATTGTTCTCCTCCTCTTAATAATGTTTTTCTTTTTCATTCTTTCACACTCAGTAAATCCTTAAATGTAATGTCAATCGTTATCTTCTGTCTCTTAATTCCTGTTCTTATTGTTCTCTCCTTAATAATGTTTTTTCTTTTTCATTCTTTCACATCAGTAACCCTAAATGCAATGTCAGTCAATCGTTATCTTCTTGTCTTCTTAATTCTGTTTTATTGTTCTCTCCTTAATAATGTTCTTCTTTTTCTTCATTCTTTCACACTCAGTAACCCTTAAATGCAATGTCAATCGTTATCTTCTGTCTTCTAATTCCTGTTCTTTTATTGTTTCTCCTAGTTGCTTTTTCTTTTTCTCATTCTTTCACCAGTAACCCTTAAATGCAATGTCAAATCGTTAGCTTCTGTCTTCTTAATTCATGTTCTTTTATTGTTCTCTCTCCTTAATAATGTTTTTCTTTTTCTCATTCTTTCACACTCAGTAACCCTTAAATGCAATGTCAATCGTTATCTTCTGTCTTCTTAATTCCTGTTCTTTTATTGTTCTCTCTCCTTAATAATGTTTTTCTTTTTCTCATTCTTTCACACTCAGTAACCCTTAAATGCAATGTCAATCGTTATCTTCTGTCTTCTTAATTCCTGTTCTTTTATTGTTCTCTCTCCTTAATAATGTTTTTCTTTTTCTCATTCTTTCACACTCAGTAACCCTTAAATGCAATGTCAATCGTTATCTTCTGTCTTCTTAATTCCTGTTCTTTTATTGTTCTCTCTCCTTAATAATGTTTTTCTTTTTCTCATTCTTTCACACTCAGTAACCCTTAAATGCAATGTCAATCGTTATCTTCTGTCTTCTTAATTCTTGTTCTTGTATTGTTCTCTCTCCTTAATAATGTTTTTCTTTTTTTTCATATGTTTTCAGTAACCCCTTCTGTTGCCTCTTAGAGGCTTTTTTGCTCTTGCTTAGGGTGAAATGGTTTTTTAAAAGAAAGCATGCCTGTTACCTCCTTCCAAATACTTGATAACAAATGAACTATTCCGTTTTGATCACAAGGAAAGGCAGACGACATAGCAGAGACGCTGTCTGATGTCAGTGAGCAAAGTGAATGGATGTGCAATAGTTATCAGCTCGGAACAAGAAATCAAGGAGCTAAGTTTGAATTTCCATTGAATTTGTTGCATTTACTTACGCACAAGTACCTTTGGGAAAGATGTTAATTCGTCTCATCTTTCTCCAGTTATAGGTTAAATAGCAGGACAAATTGGGTTCTTTAACCCTTTGTTGCATATTGGTTACAATTGTAATCTTTCTTTAAAACAATAAGTAGATAGACTAAACTATCGCCCGGTTCACACTCCACCCACGTCTATTGAACAGGTGAAGAGGCTCATCCCTTGTTCCCTGTTTAGGATGTGGTTTCCGGCTTTCTCTTTTCCAATCTTCTCACTTTGTTTTTTTTTTTTTCAATTGGAGTAGATAGATCTATCTATCGCCCGGTTCACACTCCACCCGCATCTATTGAACAGATGAAGAGGCTCATCCCTTGTTCCCTGTTTAGGATGTGGTTTCCGGCTTTCTCTTTTCCAATCTTCTCACTTTGTTTTTTTTTTTTTCAATTGGAGTAGATAGATCTATCTATCGCCCGGTTCACACTCCACCCGCATCTATTGAACAGCTTAAGAGGCTCATCCCTTGTTCCCTGTTTAGAATGTGGTTTCCGGCTTTCTCTTTTCCAATCTTCTCACTTAGTTTTTTTTTTTTCAATTGGAGTAGATAGATCTATCTATCGCCCTGTTCACACTCCACCCACGTCTATTGAACAGGTGAAGAGGCTCATCCCTTGTTCCCTGTTTAGGATGTGGTTTCCGGCTTTCTCTTTTCCAATCTTTTTACTCTTACGTAGCCCCCTGCGCATCAGTGGCGTTATCGCCTTGCTTGGGGTGATATGATTAAAAAAAAAAAAATAGAAAATAATAATAAATTATTTTCGAGAAAGGTTACAGTTGTAACGAATATGCAACAAAGAGTTAATTTTGGTTGGTTACCAGTTTACCACAGAAAGAAATGGCAGCCTACTACGGGAAAATCTTTTGCCCAGTCAGTCATATATTGAAAGAGACATAACCGCCCAAGTACTAAAACTGACTGTGTAACCCTATTTTCAGACAGCTGGTATTAATTTTTATTGATAAAAGGAAATTTCTCTAAAATTAAATAGAATGAGAAAAATACTTTTACTTTTGTCAGGAAAAGTAAGCAAATTGATTGAATCTCTGTAGATGAACCGCAGACATAATATCATTGTCCTATTTTGACGATTGCAAATTAGAATGTGAGAATTTCCTGTCTTCGACCATTTGCTTAGATATGGATAGGCAAGCAATAGAGAGAGTAAGTCTCTCCCCCTCAGCTGTGAAGGGCCAAAGACTAAGTTAAAATAGATAAATAATATTATTTTTAATTCAAGCTGGTAAATACAGAGAGGGAAAATTGAATTCCTTTAGCTACTTTTACCACCCAGGTTTTGTGCCTTTTCAAAAAAATCAAGGTAGAAGATGAAATCAATGGAATTGGGCTCATGGTTTTGCAGGAAACGGTCAATCTGAAATACTGCTAGAACCAACAGAACAAGCTACCGCTCCCAAGAGAAATTGCTATTAAGAATGGTAGTGTCATACTAAAATACCAGCCAGTTAATTTGTACATCACGTAGATTTGAACTTGTTTACAGTGTTACAAGGATGCATTTATATATAAAAATAATAATAATAATATATAAAAAGTTATAGTAATGGATTCTATTGAGTCCTAAGTGCAATTCCAAGAAAGTTTTTATTCATGAAGTAGTCGTAAAAATAAGGAAATTAGAAATAGAATGTTTGGAAAATGCCCGAATGTTTCAGTAAAATCTAGAGTTCTAAAAGTTCTAGAAATATGCAAATTAGGTGTTAGCCCCTATAAAAATAGGTTTTGGGCAGTGAGTAGTCAGTTGTTACCAGGGTTTGCTGTTGTTATCAACTCCGGTTGTGATTCAAGGATTTGTATCCAGCCAAAAGAATCTGTAAGAAAAGTTGCCAACCAACTAAAACCTGAAAGAGAACCTCATGGAACAAAAAGAGTAAATACATATTTTTGTCTCTTTCATTGACCAAACTTAAACTTATTCTTTGTATACTCATTTGAGGATTTCCAAAAAGTATAGCACTTAACTTCTTCGCCAACTTAACTGGGTAAAGATATTTGACACCTTACCTTCCCCTTCTCTCCTTGTAACACTCGCCAGTAGTAAACTCTATGTTTCTTGTTTTGAATGCCACAAAAATTGTATAATTGTAAATATTTTATTTAATGGTTTTGTAAATTAAATATTTGTCTATGATTTATCTCTGAGTTTTGGTCAATTTTTTCTTTTGTTACACTTAACACGTAACAAAATATACAGGAAACAAGGGATAAACGTCTACCCCTGTTCAAAATACTGGGTTGGGGGATATATTTATGTTTGGTGACTTTAATGTTCATCATGCCTAGTGGCTAAAAACATGGAAACTGATCTTGCTGGCATCCAAACCCTGAACTTCTCAATCATTTAATCTCTCACTCAAGTAGTGGGCTTCCCCATACATTTCCCCAGTGACCCTGAAGGATACCTCTCTTCTAGATCTCTTTGTTTCTATTCTTAGCTCATATCATGCTATGCAGTTCTGCCCTCTTGGCAACTCACCAACTAAAACCTGAAAGAGAACCTCATGAAACTATATGGGTAAATAGCAATTTTTGACTCTTTCATTGAACAAGCTAATAATTATTCTTTATATACTCATTTAAGGATTTCCAAAAAGTATAGCACTTAACTTCTTCGCCAACTTAACTGGGTAAAGATATTTGACACCTTAACTTCCCCTTCTCTCCTCATAACACTTGCCAGTAGTAAACTCTGTGTTTCTTGTTTTGAATGCAACAAAAATTGTATATTTGTAAATATTTTATTTGGTGTGTTTTGTAAATTAAATATTTGTCTGTGATTTATCTCTGAGTTTTGGTCAACCATTTTTTTTCTTTTGTTATACTTAACACATAACAATAGTGTGTGCATAAATTGGATATAAATATCCATAAATTTACATCCACGTCATTGTCATGATGTACTGGTTATATTCCGTTGACTGGTTACTGGAAATCAGGGACTGTGTTTCAATAATATACCGACCTCTTGCAGGCCTGGGCTAACCTAGCCAGTAAATAACAAGCAATCCTATTTCGGCTGGTCTGAGATCAAACAAGCACAGCATAGGCTGATTAATTGAAGTTCAGGAAATGTTGACTTGAGTGCGCCCAGAATCATGTTATTACTGAGGAAACAGAGAAAGAAAGGAAAAAGGAATAATAATGCTCACATGTGTTTAACGTCTCCTTCCGGGAAATGGAAAACCTTGTTAATTTTGAGTCTTTTCATTTGTATTCTCTTACTTCTTATACTTATGACTGTCATTGCTATACTTGGCTAAAGTTGTTGAGCTCAAATATTTCACAATTTATTAGAAGAATTTTCATGAATGTTTTGTAGCCATGGAACTCACATTGAGCTCATTTATTCTGGTCCTGAGTATGACGGTAAACTGCATCCGGTAACAAGGCCTCTGATTGGGAGGTTGTGAGGAGCATGGAACCACCTCTTAATTGTTGTTGTTCCCAGGTCCACCCTGACACGGAGTGGTAGCACCTGTTAGGGTCCTAGCTATGGGCAAATAGTTAACCCCCCAAATTGGGGTCAGAACACTATGAAAGTATAAAAACAGACTTTTATAGAAATATATACATAAAAATAGACTGTTATAGAAACAAATATACATTTTTGAAAGAAAAGAATTTATTACCATGATACATTTTTGAAGGAAAAAATTATTACCAGCAATACTTTTTGAATACAAAACTAGATGACATCTTCAGTTTTCTACAAAAACAAAACTTTTTCATCAAAATCTGACTAAATCAGCCTTCTCACTATAATCCACAATTTAAAAAAAAGTACCTTAAAACCCAACCTTTTTGGCATTAAATAATCCACAGAGGTTGATATGCCATTAAACAAAACTTAAACTCAAACTCATTAAATATTATGATACATCAGAAAATTAAATGAAGATAAACCATAAAATTTTTACTGTTATTATTATTTTTAAAAAAATTTTTATCTTCAGATTTTTTGAAAAAAAGTCCGTCAAAGGTAAAGATGAAATATTTGAGGCACGGTCAGTAATGATCGATATGGAAACCAAGGTAATTGCCCAGACCTGCCAACAAGCAGAACGTAGTGGTCAGTGGCGATATCCTTCTGGTCAGCAGTTTTGCCAGAAAAGAGGATCAGGGAATAACTGGGCAAATGGATTTTGTTTTTATGGTCCTCGGGCTGAGAATATTGTTATGAACATGGTGAGTGGATGAAAGAGTTTTTTTTCAAAAAATGGCAATGTTAATGTATACACTTTTGACTCCCTCAACAATTATTACAATTAAAAAAAAACATGAAAGTGGATTTCATTTTCTTTACAATTGAGAATTAAAGATGTTGGACATTGTTTATTATATTAAATTTTTTTCTTCTTTTTTTAATTGCTTCACCCCCAAAAAGGCAATAAAGCCACTGAATGTTACTAGAGTTACTAAATGTTAGAGTATATGAGGTAAAGAAAAACATTATTAAGGAGAAGGAACAATAACAGGAATTAAGAAGAGAGAAGATGATGAATGACATTGCATTTAAGGGTTACTGAGTGTGAAAGAATGAGAAAAAGAAAAACATTATTAAGGAGAGAGAACAATAAAAGAACAGGAATTAAGAAGACAGAAGATAACGATTGACATTGCATTTAAGGGTTACTGAGTGGGAAAGAATGAGAAAAAGAAAAACATTATCAAGGAGAGAGAACAATAAAAGAAGAGGAATTAAGAAGACAGAAGATAACATTGACATTTCATTTAAGGGTTACTGAGTGTGAAAGAATGAGAAAAAGAAAAACATTATTAAGGAGAGAGAACAATAAAAGAAGAGGAATTAAGAAGACAGAAGATAACGATTGACATTGCATTTAAGGGTTACTGAGTGTGAAAGAATGAGAAAAAGAAGAACATTATTAAGGTGAGAGAACAATAAAAGAACAGGAATTAAGAAGACAGAAAATAACGATTGACATTGCATTTAAGGGTTACTGAGTGTGAAAGAATGAGAAAAAGAAAAACATTATTAAGGAGAGAGAACAATAAAAGAAGACAGAAGATAACGATTGACATTGCATTTAAGGGTTACTGAGTGTGAAAGAATGAGAAAAAGAAAAACATTATCAAGGAGAGAGAACAATAAAAGAACAGGAATTAAGAAGACAGAAGATAACAACTGACATTAAATTTTGCAAGATCAAAGTTGACTGGGAAGCAAGAATTTGAAAGAGAGTTCCACAAGTCAGAAGTGTAATGAAAGAAACTGTTATCATTGAACTTATGCTTATATCTGTCCATTTTAAATGTAAATTGACGGCATTTTGCCACCAATATCATGTTTTGAAAGAGACATGACTGAATGAGTAGATTTTCTCACAGTAGGTTGCCATTACTTCTGTGGTAGACTCGTTGCTAACATCGCTATAGAACCCAACCTATCCTGCTATTTAATCCATAGATGGAGAGAGAGGTGACAGATTTTCCTTGGGCATTTGCACATAAGTGAATGCAACAAATTCAACTGTGCATTGTTGTGCAGTGGATATCAGCTCAGAATGAGAAATCGGGCAGCCAAGTTTGAATTTCAGTTGAATTCCTTGCATTCACTTACATGCAAATACCTTTTCCCTCCAGCAGGACAGATTGGGTTCTATAGCATTGGGTGGCAACTGGTTTACTGCAGAATGTAATGGCAACTTACTGCATCAAAATCTTCAGTCCTGTCATTCATGTCTTTTTTAAGACATGATCGCCCAAGCATGTATCATGTATGGCACTTAACTGACTGAATGAGTTTGATCCTCATTTGAGAACCCATACAAAATTTGACATTGATTAACCCAGAAAGTTTGGTCACATCGTAAAATTGACTAACCGATATATACAAAAAATATTTTATTCAAATCAGATTGTCAAATTTTGTATGGATCACCCAAGCTTATTTACCAAAATATAACAACTTTTTATTATCTAACATCCCATTTTATTCAATTTTGAGAAAATGAACCTTACAGGAATCAAACTAAATAATCAATCTGACTGACAAACATTTATTTTTTTTATTTCTTCATTTTCAGCGAATTTGACGAAAGTCCTTTCCATTCCAGTAATACAGGGTAATCATGCTAATAATAATCCATTATTTTTATTTTTATTTTTTATTTTCTTGCATTGACTTACATGCCAATACCCTTGGGAATAGTATTAATCCATCTCTTTCCTCCAGTTATGGGTTAAATAGCATGACAGATTGGGTCCTATAACCTTGGTTTGGTAAACTAGTGTGGGAAAATCTTCTGCCCAGTTAGTCATGTCTTGAAAGAGACATGTTCACCCAAGCGTATGCCACTTAATTGACTGGTTGCCAATATATTACTGCATTTATGTGTGTTGTGGTGCAGTGGATATTGACTCGGAATGAGAAATCGGAGAGCCGAGTTCGAATTCCAGTCATTCACTTACGTACAAATACCCTTTGGAAAAGTATTAATCCATCTCTTCCCTCCAGTTATGGGTTAAATAATAGGACAGATTGGGCTCTGTAGCCTTTGTAGGCAACCAGTCTACCACAGAAAGCAATGGCAACCTACTGCGGGATAATCTTCTGCCCAGTCAGTCATGTGTCTTTTGAGACATGATCGCCCTTGTGTGTATCACATATGGCACTTAACTGACTGACTGACCATAAAGGAAAGTTCATTAGAACAAATACCTTGAAAGTATTTAAGGGAAAGTCACAGTGAAACTGTTACAGCAGTGGGAAAGTGACTGAAACTGAGATGCCAGGACAGGATCAGTAACATTGCAGATTATTTGAAATATATCCAGAATCTCTACATATATAGCAGGAGCACCAGACCATATGTAGCAGCAATATTCAAAGCAAGGATGAATAGTAGACTTATAAATATGTAAGATAGATTCTGAAGAGAAACATTGCAGATTCTGCCTTGAATTTTATCCAGAATCTCTAAATATATAGCAAGACCATGTGGCCATATGTGGCATCAATATTCAAAGCAAGGATGAATGGTAGACTTATAAATATGTAAGATAAAGAATAATGTAATATTTCTATTTCATGTGAGCAGAAATTATTAGACTGAGAAGGTGCAATGAGTCACTCTCTTGGAGGTTAGCATCAGCCATAATGATGATGGGTACAAAGGATTCTCCTTGTTTTGGCGACATTAAAATTAACGAGCTGTTTCTTGCTCCAGTTAACAACAGATTGTAGATCATTTTTTACTATTAAGACAGAAGTAAATGCCTGTTTTGTTCGCATAGATGTCAAGCTGAGAACTGATGATATAAATAAAAGGTTGTTAATGAAAATTAGGAGCAATATAAGTCCGAGGTTAGGGACCTGGGGATTTTTCATAGTTATTTCTAAAAAAATTTTTTTTTTTGAAAAAAAATATTAAAAAAATGTTATTTGTAAAACGTTTTTGTAGTTACTTATAAAGTGGTAAATGATAAATATTGCATTGCAACTGGTTTATAGATTTTGATAATGATGTAATATTTCATAAGTTTTTGCATAAAAAGATTTATTTTCAAATTGGTTTCTTTATAAAATGCTAAATTAGATATCTTTATGATAATAATAAATATCACATTGTATTTGGTTAAAATATATTTATAATCTTGTAAATAAACATTGCTGAGGGAGTCAAAATTTTATTCAGTAATAGCAGAGTCAAGGGAATAACTATTCTTCTGACATACCATATTTTGCAAGCATGAAGCTATAGGATTGTCTAACAACTCAAACGTAAAAAGTAAAATCCCCCCCATGGATCAAAAGGACTAAAAACATTTTAGAAAAACCCAGATCAAGGCAAATTTCACAAGTCAGTGTGAAAGTTAAGATTCTAGATTCTGATTGGATAGGAAATAGAAAATTCATCTATGACCCCTGGTTAATTTTTTTTCCACACCTAGAAAATGGTTATGCTGTTTGGAGCCAATCACATGACTAAAATTCACTACTTATTCACGTCTCTTGACTGGTTAAATCGGTCCGACATGGGAGCAATCAGAAGAACCTCAACTCAATGTAAGGAATAAATTTCAAGAAACCGACCCGGACATACATTTGTATTTTCTCTCCTTCCAATTTTCCTTTCATCTTCACCCACATGCATAAAAAGGAAAAAAAACATAGACTTTTATTAGTAACCTTTTTAATCTTTTTACAAACATGCATTCTGCTACTATCAGCTATGAACTCTGAATTTCTGTGGGACATTTAAAATACTTATATTTCTCTTGGAACAATGAACTACATGCATTTTTTCTATGAACATTTTATTTTTCTTCATATAATTTTGTTATTCTGTAAATAAAAAAATTACTTTAATGTACAAATGAAATATTTTATCCTTCCACATTTCAACATATCTACCCTTCAACCTTCTGATATTTTAAATTGTGACTTTGGTTGTGTTTGACAAAAGGCCAATTTGACAAGCATAGCTGAGCCCCCTACAAAGGTTAAACATTGTCAAGATTAGACATTATCAGGGTCAGACATTGCCAAAAAAAAAAAAAATAAAATGAATGAATGTGGAATTATGCAATCAGCACTATGATCTTAAATAATATTTTTTTCAGAAGATTTTATTCTCATATTGCATCGGTCGGTGGTTCCCAAATAGAGTGGCGCACCTCATGTGTGCGGTGGAAGAGGATAGCAGGTGAGATGGAATGAATGAAAGACAATCAAAGATTTAGAAACAGTTTCCAAAAATTCATATGCTAAAAATAAATATGATTTCAAAATTTAAAATATTATTATAAATTGTAATTGCATGCATGAGTACCAGTATAAATAGATATAAATAATTATTAATCAATTTTATCATTGTGATATTGTTGTATTATATCAAATATTAAAAATATAGTAACTAGGATCCGCAAATTGGAGGAGAGAGTTATCAATGATAATGTTGTGACTTCAAATCCATGTTTATCTCCTTTTGGTGCTCTCTCTGTTTTTTTTATTTTTAATTGTGCTTTTTATCACATAAAATTTGGTGTGGCACAAGCAAATGTTCCTTCTGGAAATGCAGCCCAGAGGTAAAAATGTTTAGAAACTGCTACTATAGGATGTGCATTGTGGCGCATTGGATATCGGCTCAGAACGAGAAATCAAAGAGCCGAGTTCGAATTCCAGTTGAATTCCTTGCATTCACTTACGCACAAATACCCTTGGGAAAGGTATTAATCCGTCTATTCCTTCCAGCTATGGGTTAAATAACAGGACAGATTGGGTTCTATAGCCTTGGTCGGCAACCAGTCTATTTCAGAAAGCAATGGCAACCTACTGCGGGATAATCTTCTGCCCAGTCAGTCATGTCTCTTTCAAGACATGATCGCCCAAGCGTGTATCACGTATGGCATTTAAACCATGAATGTTGAAAACAATTTTATAAATGTTCATGAAAGCGGAGAGCAATTCAGTATGTAAATTCATTGCAAATTAATCCCGCCCTAAGGAAGCCAAAACAAAATATGCTCATACTGTATGACTTCTTAAAATTTAAAAATATATAAAAAAGTTTTTGCAATTCCATAATCTGGAGTGCTTTTCAAACTCAGAAGAAAAAAGAATTTAGTCACTAATTATTAACCAATTTTATCATTGTGATATTTTTGCATATGCTGAGCAACAAAAATCTTCTAAGCCAGCCAAGTATGCAAATAAATGCAATATGAGAACCAGTGATATGGAGTGCAAGAGAAAAACAATTACAAACATTGAGATTGTAATATGAGCTCTGGTTAAAAGTGGTTACTGAGACATTAAGTTTATAAGTCCCAAAAATTCATGCACTGATGTTCTTGAGGACATCAGTGAATGAATTAGGCCCTGTATCCTCAAGGACATTAAAGTGTTGGTTGGACCAAGTAACTTGACCCAAAAGTTTGTGAGTTCAATACCAAGGTTAGCCTACTGACAAACATCACTCAGAATTTAAGATTTCTATTTTTAGAGTTGTAGTATAAGATGATCCTGAATTTTTAAGCATGATTTTTGGGATTTAAAAGTTGCTTTACATGCAGAAATATACAATAATCTTTGTGGCTGTTTAAAAAAAACATTTTTTACTCTGTATTGAGTCTCTAGTTTAGAAAAAATTGCTGGGAAGTTTTGCACACACCTATCAAAAAGTAAAGCTTAAATTCACTTTTATCTGCTTTTCCCCTTTTAGATTCAACGAGAGGCAGAAAAATGTGACCATCTTGGAGGATTCATCGTTCTAATGAGTGTGGCTGGAGGTACAGGCTCTGGGGTGGGCGCCTACCTCACTCGCTGCATTCGGGAAGCCCATCCGAATGCATTTGTCCTAAACCAAGTAGTCTGGCCGTATTGGACAGGCGAAGTCATTGTACAAAATTACAACACTCTACTGACCATGTCACACCTTTATCGGTCCTCGGACGCCATTCTGATTATGAATAACGACAATCTGCAGAAAATTTGTTCCCGAAGGCTCCATATTAAACAGGTGACCTTTGCAGACATGAACAAAGTCATCGCTAATGCACTGGCCAGCTTTTTGCAGCCTGCTTACAAGAATTCCGGCAATCAGCCGATCAGGAACTGCTTTGGTAAGTTTTTGATTTTCTCAAATTGTAACGTGGATATAAAGTGGGAGATCGATTTTGCATTAGAATCAATATATAAAATGACCCCTCATTTTGTGGCCATGATAGATTCTATACCTTTATATTACAAATAATGTAAATAAATCTAAAGGACATGTCTGTGTAGCTAATCAGTATTTAATAGATTGATTTGTTTTTTATATGTTTTCTAATTTAGAAATATTGGGGGGGTCAATTCTATATTACAATCAATATATAAACGGATCCCTCACTTTGTGGCCACGGTAGTTTTTATGCATGTATATAAGCATTCCAGCAATCGGCCGTTCAAGAACTGCTTTGGTAAGTTTTTGATTTTCTCAAATTGTAACATGGATATAAAGTGCGGATCAATTCTACATTAGAATCAATATATAAAATGATCCCTCACTTTGTTGCACTGTAGATTTTATACATATATATTCCAGAGTATGTCAATAAATCTAAAAGATATATCTGTGTAGCTAATCAGTATTTGGTTGATTGATTGATTCGTTTTTTATTTCTTTTCTAATTTAGATAATAGTGGGGGATCAATTCTATATTACAATCAATATATAAACTGATCCCTCACTTTATGGCTACGGTAGTTTCTATACAATTTATATTCCAGAGAATGTAAGTAAATCTGAAAGAAATGCCTGTGTAGCTAATCAGTATTTGATTGCTTCATTCATTCATTCATTTTCTACAGCTTATCAACTCTTTGCAGGTTATTTAAAGCCAGAAAATATTTTTAGATTCTAAGAATTCTTTTTTGTTTTTGTTATTTTTTTTTTTTTTGACAATCATAATGTTAATTAATAAGACTTGTATCCCTCAATTGTTATCATTGTAGCTGGGACTGAGGGAAGAAGAGGTGAACCCAACGGAAATTGGAACTTGGCTTGCTAATTGACAATTTTGTATCATCTGACCCTAATATATTGTGCTGGCGACAATTTAACCATCGCACCCTGTATATTGTGAAAATATAGTTATAAGGTGTGTTGGATCTGCGTTGTGGTGCAGTGGATATCGACTCGGAATGACAGATCAGGGATCCGAGTTCAAATTCCAGTTGAATTCCTTGCATTCACTTACGCACAAATACCCTTGGGAAAGGTATTAATCTGTCTCTTCCCTCCAGTTATGGGTTAAATAACAGGACAAATTGGGTACTATAGCCTTGGTTGGCAACCAGTCTATCGCAGAAAGCAATGGCAACCTACTGCGGGATAATCTTCTGCCCAGTCAGTCATGTCTCTTTCGAGACATGATCACCCAAAGCGTGTATCACATATGGCACTTAACTGACTGACACAGATCAAGCATGTGAGCAATGATGAGGTTTTGGAAAGGATGGAGACGAAAAGGAAATTAATACTGAACATCAGGAAGAGACAACTAAAGTTCCTGGGACATGCAATGAGGAAGGAGAGCTTGGAGAACCTGTTACAAACCGGCCAGATAGGAAAAAGGGAAAAAGAGACAGGGGAAAGTAGCGGATAACATATTTGAAGGACCTGATCGGGTGGATGATGGAACAAGGTTTGAATGTTGCAGCAGGAGAAAGAGTGCTAAGAGCCACCAGGGACAGGGAGATGTGGAAAGCCATGATTGCCTACGTCCTGAAAAGACATGGCAGATAAAAGAATATTTATGGGTGAAAGTGCTCAATATGCAGGATTGAGTGTTTGCAAATATAAAGGTGAACTGAGTTTGACCTAATTTAAAATTGGAAAAAATAAAACCAAAAAACTAACCGGACAGAGGATGTTGGTTGCATTAAATACAACTTGAATTGTTGCTGCTTAATAAATATATACTACCTGTAAATCAGTCAGTTAAGTGCCATACGTGCTACACGCTTGGGCGATCATGTCTACAGAAGATTATCCCGGTTGTCATTGCTTTCTGTAGTAGACTGTTGCCGACCAAGGCTATAGAACCCAATCTGTCCTATTATTTAACCCATAACAGGAAGGAAGAGACGGATTAATACCTTTCCCACGGGTATTTGTGCGTATGTGAATGCAAGGAATTTAACTGGAATTTGAACTCGGCTTCTCGATTTCTCGTTCCAAACCGATATCCACTGCACCACAACGCACATCTGCAACCTGTAAATAGAATTTCAAAAAATTAAATTAAAATGGTAAAACCAATTTTCAAGGGAGGTAACTATAGGTTTTAATAGATTGAATTGTTCCCCTTGAACTGTTAAAGATAATTTGTTTGTTGGTACATATTAACCAGTGTTTATCAACACTTTTAAACAACAGCACGCCTAGAAACAAATAAAAATATCACGGGACATTTGACAAAATTTTTAAATGTTGTTGAATATAACCATAGATTTGAAAAAAAGATATGCACACAAATAGGAACATACTTTATTTCAATGTTTCTATTCAACTATTTGTGTAGTAGCTTAGTGTGAAACCTGTGCCTGGTGTTTTTTCACGATTCCCTTCAATGTTTGGTTGAGTGTTTAATAAGCAGACCCTCATTTCTTCTTCAGTTGAGCGTAGTCGTTCTGTTTTCTTATTTTTAATGTCACTTAGGGTTGAAAAGCCTAATTCACATAAATAAGAATTAGAAAATTGCAATAAAACTGAGCTGAGCCTAGTCATTCATGCTCCCTATTTTCGATGTTATTCAGGGTCAAAAAACCTAATTCACATAAATAAGAATTAGAAAATTGCAATAAAACTGAGCTGAGCCTAGTCATTCTTGTTCCCTATTTTTGATGTTATTCAGGGTCGAAAAACCTAATTCACATAAATAAGAATTAGAAAATTGCAATAAAACTGAGCTGAGCCTAGCAATCTTGCTCCCTATTTTTGATGTTATTCAGGGTTAAAAAACCTAATTCACATAAATAAGAATTAGAAAATTGCAATAAAACTGAGCTGAGCCTAGTCATTCTTGCTCCCTATTTTTGATGTTATTCAGGGTCAAAAAACCTAATTCACATAGATAAGTAGAAAATTGCAATAAAACTGAGCTGAGCCTAGTCATTCATGCTCCCTATTTTTGATGTTATTCAGGGTCAAAAAACCTAATTCACATAAATAAGTAGAAAATTGCAATAAAACTGAGCTGAGCCTAGTCATTCATGCTCCCAATTTTTGATTTTATTCAGGGTCAAAAAACCTTATTCACATAAATAAGAATTAGAAAATTGCAATAAAACTGAGCTGAGCCTAGTCATTCTTGCTCCCTATTTTTGATGTTATTCAGGGTCAAAAAACCTAATTCACATAGATAAGTAGAAAATTGCAATAAAACTGAGCTGAGCCTAGTCATTCATGCTCCCTATATTTGATGTTATTCAGGGTCAAAAAACCTAATTCACATAAATAAGTAGAAAATTGCAATAAAACTGAGCTGAGCCTAGTCATTCATGCTCCCTATTTTTGATGTTATTCAGGGTCGAAAAACCTTATTCACATAAATAAGAATTAGAAAATTGCAATAAAACTGAGCTGAGCCTAGTCATTCATGCTCCCTATTTTTGATGTTATTCAGGGTCAAAAAACCTAATTCACATAAATAAGTAGAAAATTGCAATAAAACTGAGCTGAGCCTAGTCATTCATGCTCCCTATTTTTGATGTTATTCAGGGTCAAAAAACCTTATTCACATAAATAAGAATTAGAAAATTGCAATAAAACTGAGCTGAGCCTAGTCATTCTTGCTCCCTATTTTTGATGTTATTCAGGGTCAAAAAACCTAATTCACATAGATAAGTAGAAAATTGCAATAAAACTGAGCTCAGCCTAGTCATTCATGCTCCCTATTTTTGATGTTATTCAGGGTCGAAAAACCTTATTCACATAAATAAGAATTAGAAAATTGCAATAAAACTGAGCTGAGCCTAGTCATTCATGCTCCCTATTTTTGATGTTATTCAGGGTCAAAAAACCTAATTCACATAAATAAGTAGAAAATTGCAATAAAACTGAGCTGAGCCTAGTCATTCATGCTCCCTATTTTTGATGTTATTCAGGGTCGAAAAACCTTATTCACATAAATAAGAATTAGAAAATTGCAATAAAACTGAGCTGAGCCTAGTCATTCATGCTCCCTATTTTTGATGTTATTCAGGGTCAAAAACCTAATTCACATAAATAAGTAGAAAATTGCAATAAAACTGAGCTGAGCCTAGTCATTCATGCTCCCTATTTTTGATGTTATTCAGGGTCAAAAAAGTTAATTCACATAAATAAGTAGAAAATTGCAATAAAACTGAGCTGAGCCTAGTCATTCATGCTCCCTATTTTTGATGTTATTCAGGGTCGAAAAACCTTATTCACATAAATAAGAATTAGAAAATTGCAATAAAACTGAGCTGAGCCTAGTCATTCATGCTCCCTATTTTTGATGTTATTCAGGGTCAAAAAACCTAATTCACATAAATAAGTAGAAAATTGCAATAAAACTGAGCTGAGCCTAGTCATTCATGCTCCCTATTTTTGATGTTATTCAGGGTCGAAAAACCTTATTCACATAAATAAGAATTAGAAAATTGCAATAAAACTGAGCTGAGCCTAGTCATTCTTGCTCCCTATTTTTGATGTTATTCAGGGTCGAAAAACCTTATTCACATAAATAAGAATTAGAAAATTGCAATAAAACTGAGCTGAGCCTAGTCATTCATGCTCCCTATTTTTGATGTTATTCAGGGTCAAAAAACCTAATTCACATAGATAAGAAACAGAAGATTGCAATAAAACTGAGCTGAGTGTAGTCTTTCTTGCGTCTTATTTTGATGTCATTGAGGGTTGAGAAGCTTAATTCACATAAATAAGAATTAGAAAATTGCAATAAAACTGAGCTGAGCCTAGTCATTCATGCTCCCTATTTTTGATGTTATTCAGGGTCGAAAAACCTTATTCACATAAATAAGAATTAGAAAATTGCAATAAAACTGAGCTGAGCCTAGTCATTCATGCTCCCTATTTTTGATGTAATTCAGGGTCAAAAAACCTTATTCACATAAATAAGAATTAGAAAATTGCAATAAAACTGAGCTGAGCCTAGTCATTCATGCTCCCTATTTTTGATGTTATTCAGGGTCGAAAAACCTTATTCACATAAATAAGAATTAGAAAATTGCAATAAAACTGAGCTGAGCCTAGTCATTCATGCTCCCTATTTTTGATGTTATTCAGGGTCAAAAAACCTAATTCATATAAATAAGAAGTAGAAAATTGCAATAAAACTGAGCTGAGCCTAGTCATTCATGCTCCCTATTTTTGATGTTATTCAGGGTCAAAAAACCTAATTCACATAGATAAGTAGAAAATTGCAATAAAACTGAGCTGAGCCTAGTCATTCATGCTCCCTATTTTTGATGTTATTCAGGGTCGAAAAACCTTATTCACATAAATAAGAATTAGAAAATTGCAATAAAACTGAGCTGAGCCTAGTCATTCATGCTCCCTATTTTTGATGTTATTCAGGGTCAAAAAACCTAATTCACATAAATAAGTAGAAAATTGCAATAAAACTGAGCTGAGCCTAGTCATTCATGCTCCCTATTTTTGATGTTATTCAGGGTCAAAAAACCTTATTCACATAAATAAGAATTAGAAAATTGCAATAAAACTGAGCTGAGCCTAGTCATTCTTGCTCCCTATTTTTGATGTTATTCAGGGTCAAAAAACCTAATTCACATAGATAAGTAGAAAATTGCAATAAAACTGAGCTGAGCCTAGTCATTCATGCTCCCTATTTTTGATGTTATTCAGGGTCGAAAAACCTTATTCACATAAATAAGAATTAGAAAATTGCAATAAAACTGAGCTGAGCCTAGTCATTCATGCTCCCTATTTTTGATGTTATTCAGGGTCAAAAAACCTAATTCACATAAATAAGTAGAAAATTGCAATAAAACTGAGCTGAGCCTAGTCATTCATGCTCCCTATTTTTGATGTTATTCAGGGTCAAAAAAGTTAATTCACATAAATAAGTAGAAAATTGCAATAAAACTGAGCTGAGCCTAGTCATTCATGCTCCCTATTTTTGATGTTATTCAGGGTCGAAAAACCTTATTCACATAAATAAGAATTAGAAAATTGCAATAAAACTGAGCTGAGCCTAGTCATTCATGCTCCCTATTTTTGATGTTATTCAGGGTCAAAAAACCTAATTCACATAAATAAGTAGAAAATTGCAATAAAACTGAGCTGAGCGTAGTCATTCATGCTCCCTATTTTTGATGTTATTCAGGGTCGAAAAACCTTATTCACATAAATAAGAATTAGAAAATTGCAATAAAACTGAGCTGAGCCTAGTCATTCTTGCTCCCTATTTTTGATGTTATTCAGGGTCGAAAAACCTATTCACATAAATAAGAATTAGAAAATTGCAATAAAACTGAGCTGAGCCTAGTCATTCATGCTCCCTATTTTTGATGTTATTCAGGGTCGAAAAACCTTATTCACATAAATAAGAATTAGAAAATTGCAATAAAACTGAGCTGAGCCTAGTCATTCATGCTCCCTATTTTTGATGTTATTCAGGGTCAAAAAACCTTATTCACATAAATAAGAATTAGAAAATTGCAATAAAACTGAGCTGAGCCTAGTCATTCATGCTCCCTATTTTTGATGTTATTCAGGGTCGAAAAACCTTATTCACATAAATAAGAATTAGAAAATTGCAACAAAACTGAGCTGAGCCTAGTCATTCATGCTCCCTATTTTTGATGTTATTCAGGGTCAAAAACCTAATTCATATAAATAAGAAGTAGAAAATTGCAATAAAACTGAGCTGAGCCTAGTCATTCATGCTCCCTATTTTTGATGTTATTCAGGGTCAAAAAACCTAATTCACATAGATAAGTAGAAAATTGGTAATAAAACTGAGCTGAGCCTAGTCATTCATGCTCCCTATTTTCGATGTTATTCAGGGTCAAAAACCTTATTCACATAAATAAGAATTAGAAAATTGCAATAAAACTGAGCTGAGTGTAGTCTTTCTTGCGTCTTATTTTTGATGTCATTGAGGGTTGAGAAGCTTAATTCACATGAATAAGAAACAGAAGATTGCAATAAACTGAGCTGAGCCTAGTCATTCATGCTCCCTATTTTCGATGTTATTCAGGGTCAAAAACCTTATTCACATAAATAAGAATTAGAAAATTGCAATAAACTGAGCTGAGTGTAGTCTTTCTTGCGTCTTATTTTGATGTCATTGAGGGTTGAGAAGCTTAATTCACATAGATAAGAAACAGAAGATTGCAATAAAACTGAGCTGAGCCTAGTCATTCATGCTCCCTATTTTCGATGTTATTCAGGGTCAAAAAACCTTATTCACATAAATAAGAATTAGAAAATTGCAATAAAACTGAGCTGAGTGTAGTCTTTCTTGCGTCTTATTTTTGATGTCATTGAGGGTTGAGAAGCTTAATTCACATAGATAAGAAACAGAAGATTGCAATAAAACTGAGCTGAGCCTAGTCATTCATGCTCCCTATTTTCGATGTTATTCAGGGTCAAAAAACCTTATTCACATAAATAAGAATTAGAAAATTGCAATAAAACTGAGCTGAGTGTAGTCTTTCTTGCGTCTTATTTTTGATGTCATTGAGGGTTGGAGAAGCTTAATTCACATGGATAAGAAACAGAAGATTGCAATAAAACTGAGCTGAGCCTAGTCATTCATGCTCCCTATTTTCGATGTTATTCAGGGTCAAAAAACCTTATTCACATAAATAAGAATTAGAAAATTGCAATAAAACTGAGCTGAGTGTAGTCTTTCTTGCCTCATTTTTGATGTCATTGAGGGTTGAGAAGCTTAATTCACATAGATAAGAAACAGAAGATTGCAATAAAACTGAGCTGAGCCTAGTCATTCATGCTCCCTATTTTCGATGTTATTCAGGGTCAAAAAACCTTATTCACATAAATAAGAATTAGAAAATTGCAATAAAACTGAGCTGAGTGTGGCTCCTTTCATGCCTTATTTTTGATGTCATTGAGGGTTGAGAAGCTGGACCCACATAGATAAGAAACAGAAGATTGCAATAAAACTGAGCTGAGCCTAGTCATTCATGCTCCCTATTTTCGATGTTATTCAGGGTCAAAAAACCTTATTCACATAAATAAGAATTAGAAAATTGCAATAAAACTGAGCTGAGTGTAGTCTTTCTTGCGTCTTATTTTTGATGTCATTGAGGGTTGAGAAGCTTAATTCACATAGATAAGAAACAGAAGATTGCAATAAAACTGAGCTGAGCCTAGTCATTCATGCTCCCTATTTTCGATGTTATTCAGGGTCAAAAAACCTTATTCACATAAATAAGACTAGAAATTGCAATAAAACTGAGCTGAGTGTAGTCTTTCTTGCGTCTTATTTTTGATGTCATTGAGGGTTGGAGAAGCTTAATTCACATAGATAAGAAACAGAAGATTGCAATAAAACTGAGCTGAGCCTAGTCATTCATGCTCCCTATTTCGATGTTATTCAGGGTCAAAAACCTTATTCACATAAATAAGAATTAGAAAATTGCAATAAAACTGAGCTGAGTGTAGTCTTTCTTGCGTCTTATTTTTGATGTCATTGAGGGTTGAGAAGCTTAATTCACATAGATAAGAAACAGAAGATTGCAATAAAACTGAGCTGAGCCTAGTCATTCATGCTCCCTATTTTCGATGTTATTCAGGGTCAAAAACCTTATTCACATAAATAAGAATTAGAAAATTGCAATAAAACTGAGTGAGCTGAGTGTAGTCTTTCTATGCCTTATTTTTGATGTCATTGAGGGTTGAGAAGCTTAATTCACATGGATAAGAAACAGAAGATTGCAATAAAACTGAGCTGAGCCTAGTCATTCATGCCTTATTTTCGATGTTATTCAGGGTCAAAAAACCTTATTCACATAAATAAGAATTAGAAAATTGCAATAAAACTGAGCTGAGTGTAGTCTTTCTTGCGTCTTATTTTTGATGTCATTGAGGGTTGAGAAGCTTAATTCACATAGATAAGAAACAGAAGATTGCAATAAAACTGAGCTGAGCCTAGTCATTCATGCTCCCTATTTTCGATGTTATTCAGGGTCAAAAAACCTTATTCACATAAATAAGAATTAGAAAATTGCAATAAAACTGAGCTGAGTGTAGTCTTTCTTGCGTCTTATTTTTGATGTCATTGAGGGTTGAGAAGCTTAATTCACATAGATAAGAAACAGAAGATTGCAATAAAACTGAGCTGAGCCTAGTCATTCATGCTCCCTATTTTCGATGTTATTCAGGGTCAAAAACCTTATTCACATAAATAAGAATTAGAAAATTGCAATAAAACTGAGCTGAGTGTAGTCATTCATGCTCCCTATTTTTGATGTTATTCAGGGTCAAAAAACCTAATTCATATAAATAAGAAGTAGAAAATTGCAATAAAACTGAGCTGAGCCTAGTCATTCATGCTCCCTATTTTCGATGTTATTCAGGGTCGAAAAACCTTATTCACATAAATAAGAATTAGAAAATTGCAATAAAACTGAGCTGAGTGTAGTCTTTCTTGCGTCTTATTTTTGATGTCATTGAGGGTTGAGAAGCTTAATTCACATAGATAAGAAACAGAAGATTGCAATAAAACTGAGCTGAGCCTAGTCATTCATGCTCCCTATTTTCGATGTTATTCAGGGTCAAAAAACCTTATTCACATAAATAAGAATTAGAAAATTGCAATAAAACTGAGCTGAGTGTAGTCTTTCTTGCGTCTTATTTTTGATGTCATTGAGGGTTGAGAAGCTTAATTCACATGGATAAGAAACAGAAGATTGCAATAAAACTGAGCTGAGCCTAGTCATTCATGCTCCCTATTTTCGATGTTATTCAGGGTCAAAAAACCTTATTCACATAAATAAGAATTAGAAAATTGCAATAAAACTGAGCTGAGTGTAGTCTTTCTTGCGTCTTATTTTTGATGTCATTGAGGGTTGAGAAGCTTAATTCACATAGATAAGAAACAGAAGATGTAAATAAAACTGAGGCTGAGCCTAGTCATTCATGCTCCCTATTTTCGATGTTATTCAGGGTCAAAACCTTATTCACATAAATAAGAATTAGAAAATTGCAATAAAACTGAGCTGAGTGTAGTCTTTCTTTGCGTCTTATTTTTGATGTCATTGAGGGTTGAGAAGCTTAATTCACATGGATAAGAAACAGAAGATTGCAATAAAACCTGAGGCTGAGCCTAGTCATTCATGCTCCCTATTTTCGATGTTATTCAGGGTCAAAAACCTTATTCACATAAATAAGAATTAGAAAATTGCAATAAAACTGAGCTGAGTGTAGTCTTTCTTGCGTCTTATTTTTGATGTCATTGAGGGTTGAGAAGCTTAATTCACATAGATAAGAAACAGAAGATTGCAATAAAACTGAGCTGAGCCTAGTCATTCATGCTCCCTATTTTCATGCTATTCAGGGTCAAAAACCTTATTCACATAAATAAGAATTAGAAAATTGCAATAAAACTGAGCTGAGGTAGTCTTTCTTGCGTCTTATTTTTGATGTCATTGAGGGTTGAGAAGCTTAATTCACATGGATAAGAAACAGAAGATTGCAATAAAACTGAGCTGAGCCTAGTCATTCATGCTCCCTATTTTCGATGTTATTCAGGGTCAAAAAACCTTATTCACATAAATAAGAATTAGAAAATTGCAATAAAACTGAGCTGAGTGTAGTCTTTCTTGCGTCTTATTTGATGTCATTGAGGGTTGAGAAGCTTAATTCACATAGATAAGAAACAGAAGATTGGCAATAAAACTGAGCTGAGCCTAGTCATTCATGCTCCCTATTTTCGATGTTATTCAGGGTCAAAAAACCTTATTCACATAAATAAGAATTAGAAAATTGCAATAAAACTGAGCTGAGTGTAGTCTTTCTTGCGTCTTATTTTTGATGTCATTGAGGGTTGAGAAGCTTAATTCACATGGATAAGAAACAGAAGATTGCAATAGAGCTGAGTGTAGTCTTTGCGTCTTATTTTTGATGTCATTGAGGGTTGAGAAGCTTAATTCACATATAGATAAGAAAACAGAAGATTGCAATAGAGCTGAGTGTAATCTCTTTCTCTTTGCGTCTTATTTTTGATGTCATTGAGGGTTGAGAAGCTTGAATTCAGCATGGATAAGAAACAGAAGATTGCTAGAGTTGAGTGTAGTCTTTTCATGCCTTATTTTTAGGAGTGTCATTGAGGGTTGAGAAGCTTAATTCACATGGATAAGAAACAGAAGATTGCAATAGAGCTGAGGTAGTCTTTCTTAAGGTTTTATTTTTGATGTCATTGAGGGTTGGAGAAGCTTAATTCACATGGATAAGAAACAGAAGATTGCAATAGAGCTGAGTGTAGTCTTTCTTGCGTCTTATTTTTGATGTCATTGAGGGTTGAGAAGCTTAATTCACATGGATAAGAAACAGAAGATTGCAATAGAGCTGAGTGTAGTCTTTTCTTCTTGGAATGAGAATGACTCTCCATAATTATAGATGCTACCACTTTTTGTATTCATACCTAAATTCATAAACTTTCTTTTTAAGTTTTTGTCCTGCTGATTCAGTGTTTCTAAACCTTTTTAAACAACAGCACACCTAGAAGCAAATGAAAATATCAAGGCACACTTAACAAAATTTTTAAATGGTATGCATTTATATGTTATGAAATAAAACCATGGATTTTTTTTCAAAAATATACACAAATATGAACTTGCTTTATTTCATTGTTTCTATTCAACTATTTGTGCAGTTTATTTAGGGTGAAACCTGTACCTGGCGTTTTTTCATGATTCCTTCAATGTTTGGTTGAATGTTTAATAAGCAGATCCTCATTTCTTCTTCAGTTGAGCGTAGTCTTTCTCTCTTCTTATTTTTGATCTCATTTAGGGTTGAGAAAATAAATCTTTTGAATAAGAAGTAGAAAATCGCAATAAAACTACGTTTGATTCTGTTTATGACAATGGGTTATTTAATGCCGACAAGATTTTTTACAATATTTTTTTTTTAATCATCTCACCCCAAGCAAGGCATTCCACTGCCACTATTGCGCATGGGACTCCATAGGGGAAGGTAAAGAGAAAGAGTGGTTAGATACAGGAAATATAGGAAATGTCAGAAGGAGGATGATAGATGGGTAAAGATACCGAGGTTGGGTAGATGGGAAGAGTGTTTGAAAAAATTGATGCGAGTTAGTGTGTTAGGAGGTGTCTATTGACCTTACATTTAAACTCCTGGAGATTGTAGCCGTCGGGGAAGCAATCATGCGGAAGGGAATTCCACAGTCGGGAAGTGCGAGAAAAGAAACTGTTGGAGTAGAAATTGCGGTTAATTTTGTAGATCAGCTTTCTTTGACGTGGTATTTGTTGAGAGTCCTATGTATTAACTGATATGTATTTTTTGCCCCAAAGACATATTGCATGTAATATTTTTTTTCCTTCAAAAATGTATTCTTGGAATTTTTACGATAAAGGTCTATTTTTATACTTATATAGTGTTTTGACCTCAGTTTGGTGGGGGCTAACTATTTACCCATAGCTGGGACCCTATCAGGTACTACCACCCCAGGTCAAGGTGAATCTGGAAAGAACAGCAGTTAAGAGGTGGTTCTATGCTCCTCCCAACCTCCCAATTAGAAGCCTTGCTGCTGGATGCAGTTTATTGTCATACCCAGGATCAATAAAACTAGAAAACTAGGTACCACCACTACTATTCGATATCTTGGTTTCAAATTAATTTTTATAAATGAAAAAGCTTTCTTGAAACTTTCATTTTAGCTTCAGTTACAAGCTGAAGGGTTAAATGTACTATTTCTACTAAGCAAAATTCTCTGGTGTATTTAAAACAGAAATTATATTGATTGGAATCGATTTTTAAAAACTTTTTCCAACATAGTGCTGTCTTTTAGTAACATTTCATTCCAATGTAATTCTCTGTATTAAAAAATCTTCCAAAAATAAAATATACTTTTCTGAAACATTATTTGAGGAATATTAGCTGATCTAAAGTGTAATTAATCTAATTTAAAAAAATATTATTTTATTTAAGTTTAAAATAACAGAAATAGATTTTTAAAACAAACAGTTGTAGTGATTTTTAACCAACAGCAGACAGTTTTGTTATTTAGGTTTGAGAAACCTAACTCGCGTAAAGAAAAAGTAGAAAATTACAATAAAACTAAGTAACTCCACTAATTTTTATATCTAATTAATGTGCAGTGATAAGTGCTGATAAGGTGTTGATAGTCTTACTGTTGTTCCAGGGAGATTTTATCTGTTAAAATATAATTTAAGAAGATGGGAGAGCACCTTTTTTGCATAATTTTTAAGTACTCAGTAATCTTAAAAATGTTGGAAAATATTCTCTGTACTCTAATTTTAGAAATGTTGACTTTAAATTGACTATAGTCATCATTCTTATTTTCTGATAATGTCATGTATAGCTGACCATACTTTCTAAAATGGGTAAATTGCAGAAGCAAAAACTAAAATAAAAGGGCTGAAAAAATACAGACATACAGGCAGATAAACAGACACACACATAAACATCTTGCCTTTTATATATGTATATAATCAATTTTCTGCACTATTGTAAGAACTGCAACCTTGAAACTTCTGAATATTGTTTCTTATGTCTTTGTCTATGAGTGTATCCAAATTTGATTAAAATCGGACCACTCCTTCTATAACCCGATTTTTTTGATTATTGATTTTTGATATTTATCAGGGGTACCTTGACACAAAACCTAGCTAAGAACACTCACAGACGCTTATAGTACAACTGTGTAAATTTTCAAGAAAATCGGTTCAGCCGTTTCGGAGTCTATAGGTAACAGACACACACAAAGTTCCATTTATAAATAAGCTTAGATTAGATGTATGTATGTATGTGTTGTAATTTATCCAATATAAATATTTATGAATTTAGATTGATCAGGAACAAAATTCTTTAAGGGACATCTTAATTCGTAAATGATATTGGTAATTTGAATTTTGCAGGTAAATTATTATTTTTGATAATGAGGTTAGCAGTTTTTTTTTTATTACAGATAATTTAATTTTCTTATTTTTGTCAACTGGAGTTGTGTTTTTCTTTATAATATCTCTAGGTGAAGATACATCTTACTTATAATTACTATGCATTTGATTTTTGTAGAAAATGTTAATATTATTGTTTTTTTCCTTGATTTTACTGTTGCTGTTGGTTACCTTAGAAAGATAAAGTCCAATATGGTAAGATTGTTTGGAAAACTGTTATTAACTAGCACTTGTTTCATGTCTACTTTAAAGAAAAGTAGACAGGCGGATGAATTGTTGCATGCTCTCATGATGAAATTTTTAATGACACCTGTTTTATATCTAAGAGGACACTTATTAGTAAAATTAAGGTGGCAAGAGTTTTTACTTTTGGGTTTTTCATATAATGAAGTAGTGAATGTATTATTACTAGACTTCACAAGAACATTCAAGAATGGAAGTTTGTTTTTTTTGGTCCAAGTTCATAGGTAAAGTTGAAGACAGAATTTATTTTGAATATAGTTTTTGAGATTATCAATTTTGTTTTTGTTCTCAGCTAAAATAAAAAATATCATCTGCATAATAGACATATATTTTTGGTTTCATAACTTTTTTTAAAAAACTTGTTTTCTACATGGAACATGTAATAGTTAGAGACTATTACTCCATTAGTTTGAGTGTAAATTTTGCCATTATGGTCATAGAAGGGGACTTTAGGCTGTACAATAATTTCTTGAGAATATTGGATTTGATGGATGGAGGTGGAATTGAATTACTTTTATATACAGAGCTAAGGGTTACATCAGTAGTTTCCTCAACAGGGAAATTTGTAAATGAATTTTCAATGTCAAGTGATACTAGAATGCCTTTGTTTGTGTTGGGACGCCTGCACCTATTCGGCTATAATGGACTATTCCCTTACTATGTAAAGTAATGGTGGCAGCTACGTAGAAGAGTGTGCCGAGCAGCCGATCGACAAATCAGTCGTAGACTTCCAGTGATGAATCGGAAGTACCCATTGCTCATACTACGTCTTACGACGGTTGAGACGATTAACCCTTATTCTTGTATTGGAATACTAATAACCTTTGTAAATACTATTTTCACGGGAATACAACAATTAACCTATTCCTGTTGTTGAGTTATTTATCCTTACTCACAACATAAGAGTTTGGTTATATAGTTTTAAGTATTTACAGAAATTCATGAGTTGATTTGATGCTATAGTTGATAGATATGGAGTAATATCATCATTGAAGGAATTTTGACGTTTGATGAATAGGTGTTAGGATCTGTAAAATGATGTGTCATAAGGGGTATAAGGATCCTACATTAGTATTGATTGATGTTATAAGTTTGTTAACAGATTTTTTTATTAGAGTCACCATCATGTTTTTATTTAATTTAATTTTATATCGAACATCTATGAAGTATTGTAATTTTTTATAATACTTCAATTTGTCCAACAGTATACATGTACAAGGTTCATTCAATAAATAAGGTGAATTTTTCGGTATAAGGAGGACTTCTACGAGGGTCATTCAATAAATAAGGTGAATTTTTCGATATAAGGACTTCTATGAGGGTCATTCAATAAATAAGGTGAATTTTTTGGTATAAGGACTTCTATGAGGGTCATTCAATAAATAAGGTGAATTTTTCGGTATACGGACTTCTAATACAGATAGAAGCTTACTTTTTTAAAAATTTTTTCCTTTACTTCTTTTTCAAAGGAATTTAAATGTTTTTGCAGATTGAAAAAAAACTTTGTGAGTTTTGGAGATTAACAAAGATGGCCAACCAAGAAGCATGCTCCAGGATTGAACAGAGGTCAATTGTTTTTTTTTTTGTTTTTTTTTTATCATATCACCCGAAGCAAGGCGATAATGCCACTGATGTGCAGGGGGCTACGTAAGGGTAAAAAGAATGGAAAAGAGAAAGCCGGAAACCACATTTCTAAACACGGAACAAGGGATGGGCCTCTTCACCTGTTCAATAGACGAGGGTGGAGTGTGAACCGGGCAATAGTTTAGTCTATCTACTCCAATTGGAAAAAAAAATAGTGAAAAGATTGGAAAAGAGAAAACCGGAAACTGCATCCTAAACAGGAAACAAGGGATGAGCCTCTTCACCTGTTCAATAGATGTGGGTGTTTATCAAGTTTTTGGTTGCTGAAGGGTGCAAACCAGTTGAAATTCATAGGAGAATGTCAACTATGTGTGGTGCCACATGTTTCAGCCAAAAAATGTCTACAAGTGGGCTAAATTGTTTAAAGAAGGATGGAGCAGTGTTGAGGATGAAGACAGGCCTGGGAGGCCTACAGAAGTGAAGTCTGATGAGTTGATCGCATCAGTCAATGACCTCATTCATTCTAGCAGAAGGGTGGCAGTGGATGACATTGCAAGGACTTTCAGTCTATCTGTTGAACAAACGCAGGGGTCATCAGTCACATAGAGTTGTCTTGCATCAAGACAATGCAAGGCCTCACACAGCAGCCCAAACGGTGCAGACCATCAACCAACTGGGCTGGGAACTGCGCCCTCATCCCTGTTACAGCTCAGACCTTGCCCCTTCAGACTTTCACCTGTTTGGTCTCTTGAAAGCATTCACAAGAGGCTTGAAGTTTGAATGTGATGATGAAATCAAAAGTGCTGTAAGCGATTGGATGAGACATCAGTCCAAAGATTTTTATGCTGAGGAAATATGGAAGCTTGTGCACAGATGCGGAAAGTGTGTGATACTGCTGGAAGACTATGTTGAAAAAAAAAAGTAAGCTTCTATCTGTATTAGAAGTTCTTAGACCAAAAAATTCACCTTATTTATTGAATGACCCTCATAGATGTCCTTAAACCAAAAAATTCACCTTATTTATTGAATGCCCCTTGTAGATGTCCTTATACCAAAAAATTCACCTTATTTATTGAATGACCCTCGTAGATGTCCTTATAACAAAAAATTCACCTTATTTATTGAATGACCCTCGTAGATGTCCTTATACCAAAAAATTCACCTTATTTATTGAATGCCCCTCGTAGATGTCCTTATACCAAAAAATTCACCTTATTTATTGAATGACCCTCGTAGATGTCCTTATACCAAAAAATTCACCTTATTTATTGAATGACCCTCATAGATGTCCTTATACCAAAAAATTCACCTTATTTATTGAATGACCCTCGTAGATGTCCTTATACCAAAAAATTCACCTTATTTATTGAATGACCCTCGTAGATGTCCTTATAACAAAAAATTCACCTTATTTATTGAATGACCCTCGTAGATGTCCTTATACCAAAAAATTCACCTTATTTATTGAATGGCCCTCATATTAGATTTATCAGCTCATGTGATGACAATATTATGATTTTTTTAAAAATTCTTTTGCAGCCATTTTGAGTTTTTTTTTATGAGAATACTGTTGCAAGGGATGTGCGTTGTGGTACAGTGGATATTTGCTCGGAATGAGAAACCGGGGAGCCGAGTTCGAATTCCAGTTGAATCCATTCTATTCACTTACGCGCAAATACCCTTGGGAAAGGTATTAATCCGTCTCTTCCTTCCAGTTATGGGTTAAATAGCAGGACAGATTGGGTTCTATAGCCTTGGTCGGCAACCAGTCTACCGCAGAAAGCAATGGCAACCTACTGCGGGATAATCTTCTGCCCAGTCAGTCATGTCTCTTTCGAGACATGATCGCCCAAGCGTGTATCACGTATGGCACTTGACTGACTGACTGTTGCAAGGAGTGTAATCTTTTCAATCTTCTACTCATTAAGATCTTTGATGTTTAGATGGAATTTTATTAATTTATCAGTTTTCCGTTTGGATAATAACTGCTGTAGGATTTTGATTTCAGTCTTCTTTGTGAGGCAGTCAAATTTAGGCTGGAGAATCTAATATTGTTTATATTCCTGGCCAATACTGAAGATTGAAAATTAATTTATGTTACACTGTTTATAGGCAAAAAATGAATCATACAAACTTAAAAGTTAGATTTACTAAACACAAGTTTTATTGGTTTATAAATATATTTCCTAATTTTCAATTTCAAATATTGTTAATACTGAGCCTTCAAATTTTTATCGCAACCAACAGGAATGTTGTCTGCTTTTTGAAAGCTTGAATGACATTTGAGATAACGTCATTGATTGAGATAACGTAATAAATGCTAATTTGGGAATTTGAAGTTGGAACTTGCACGATTTTACTTTTGTACAAAAATTATTTGATGTCAGTGTGATCAGATTTTTGCACGGAATTTTAAGGATATTACTTAAATCTGTTGAATTTCTAATAGAGTTCCACAAATATATCAGTGGGCTATGAATGTCAGACCACCACATAGATGTCAGTGGACATAACCATATGACTACTATATTAAAATTCAGTGGGCTATAACCATCTTACCATTAGAGAGAAAGTCAGTAGGCAATAAAAATTAAACCGCTATATCAAAATTCAGTAAGCCATGATCTAATGACTACTATATAGAAGTCAATAAGCTATAACCATCTGACCACTATATAAAAGTCTGTGGACCATACTCATCTGATCACTATATAGGTTTGTGAACTATAGCCAACTGACCACTGTATAGAAGTCTGTGGACCATAGTCATCTAATTATTAAGTCTGCAGAACGTAGCCAGGAACATAGCCATCTAACCACTTTATAAAAGTCTGTAAACCATAGTCATCAGACCCGTATAAAGAAGTTTGTGGACCATAACCTTCTGACCACTATATACAAGACAGTGGACCATAGTCATCTGACCACTATATAGCTCTGTAAACTATATCCAACTGACCACTATATATAAGCCTGTAGACTATAGCCAACTGACTACTATGTAGAAGTTTGTGAACTATAGCCTTCTGACCATAATAAAGAAGTCAGTAGACCATTGCCATCTAACCACTGTATAAAAGTCTGTGAACCCTAGCCTTCTGACCACTATTTAGAAGTTTGTGGACTATAGCCTTTTGACCATTATGAAGAAGTCTGTAGACCATTGCCATCTAACCACTGTATAAAAGTCTGTGAACCCTAGCCTTCTGACCACTATTTAGAAGTCTGTGGACTATAGCCTTTTGACCATTATAAAGAAGTCTGTAGACTATAGCCTTTTGACCATTATAAAGAAGTCTGTAGACCATTGCCATCTAACCACTGTATAGAAGTCTGTGAACCATAGCCTTCTGACCACTATTTAGAAGTCTGCGGACTGTAGCCTTCTGACCATTATAAAGAAGTTTGTAGACCATAGCTATCTGATCACTATAAAGAAGTCTGCACGCCATAAACTCCTGGCCACTATATAGAAGTCCATGGACCATAGTCATCTAACAATTTTAATTAGCAAATCCTAAAGTTGCGTTTGAAATAAGAAACTTCATTTTATGTGACCGGACTGTTATTGAGAAAATCACATACCATAAATCCAGATTTATTACTTGTCTACTGAGTTAGGTTGTTTGCCAAACCACTCTCTCATTTCCAGCCTATTAGTAATTAGAGATGACGATCAATTGGTTTTTAGTATATATTTTTGTTCAATCAGTGCCTAGTGGCCAGCCATTCGTCTGTAACTATGACAACAGATGTTGCAGCAGTAGCAGCAGCCGTTGTCAGATAAATGGACATTTGTTGGCGGTGAGAAATAGGTGGGGAGGTATTCATTTTTCTTTTTTAGAAAACACTTTTTCTTCCCAAGAATATCAACAAGCACTTTAGTAATTTGAGATGTCATTGGTAGGGTAACGTCATTTTTTTCATTGTTAAAATAGTAGGAGTTTTACTGTAACCTGTGTTTCTTGATTAAATGTATAAACATTTTAATTCTGTTTAACCCTCTAGGGCCATTCGTATCATATTTGATACAGTATTTCCCTATAATGAAACATTTGGTATTTCCCTATAAGGAAACATTTGGTATTCATTGACTGAGCAGTCAGTACTGCTTTCATTTGAAATTTATAAAATATTACTCTTAAAAAATTTTTCAGGAAAATATTTCTTTCAAGGCTTGTTTTCATACTGTATCAAATATGATACGAATGGCCCTAGAGGGTTAATTATATATAGTACTGTGCAAAAGTATTATGACAAGAACTATTTGAATCTTTTATGAAGCATATTGGCAAAAAAAAATTCAATTAAAGTAATTTTATTTGATTTACTCAACAAATGCTTTAACAAGAAAAAAATAGTTGTTACAAAATAAATTTAATATTTAGTATAATAGTCTTTTGCTTTGATCACAGCCTTCATTCTGTCAGGCATTGACATCACAAGCTTTCTTCAATGTATTTAATGGTATCTCCTGCCAAGCAGCTTGTATTTGTTCCCAAAGTGTGTCTTGCAAGTAACATTAATTTTATCAATTTTCTATCCAAAATATCCCATAGATGTTCAATAGAGTAGTTTCAAAATAACTTGTTTAAAAAAAATAGGAAAAATTAAATATAACTTCTTACCTAGTTTTAAATAATCAATATTTGTTAGCAATTTACTTGGCTTTTCACCCTGTATTTGAATTTCAGTGAGGTTTTTAGGAAAATCACCCCTGTCCTAATACATTTGCACAGTACCGGTAGCGTGCAAAAGTGTTAGGACAGGGGTGATTTTAAACTTTTTTGATGCCTCATAAAAAATAAAATAGTTCTTGTCCTAATACTTTTGCACAGTACTACATATCTATATATATATATATATATATATATATATATATATATACATCAGTCAGTTAAGTGCTATACGTGATATACGCTTTGGGAGATCATGTCTCAAAAGAGACATGACTGACTGGGTAGAAGATTATCCTGCAGTAGGTTGCCATGGATTTCTGCAGTAGACTGATTGCCAGCTAAGGCTATAGAATCCATTCTGTTCTATTATTTAGCCCATAACTGGAGGGAAGAGACAGATTAATACCTTTCTCAAGGGTATTTGAGCGTAAGTGAATAACAAGGAATTCAACTGGAATTCGAACTATATAGTAAATATAAAAAAAGCATAAAAAGAACTGAAAATGATTTTATTATAAATATATATTGGACAGGATTTTACTATTAGGCATACATTGTGGAACTCTCTTCTGCCTTTCTGTCATCTAACTGGGTAGAAGATTATCCCGCAGTAGGTTGCCATTGATTTTTTGCCATCACATTTTTTTGCCGTCACGTTCACTGACCGTTTTTTCATTTTTTTTTTTTTTTTAAGATGAATACACATTATTTAACTGTTGTCCTCATCTTTATTGCTATATTCCCAACATTTCAGTTGTTGTACACTCTGACCTTCTTCAGGTGACTGGAAATTTGAACTGAAACCTTCATTTTGATCACTGGGGTAGATTGTTCTCGTTCCATAAGTCATACCACTTCCAGATGTCTTAGCTATCTCCATTTAACTCAACTCTCTAAATCACCGGATCCAACCAATGTTTTATTCCCTGAACCATGTGTCCTTGAAGACAACTGTATGTGAATTTTTGGGACTTATAAACCATTTTTATTTTTTTACTAGAGCTCATATTACAATCTTGTTTGTAATTGTTTTTTTCTCTAGCACTTTATATTACTGATTCCCATATTGTATTCATTTTTATGCTTGGCCAGATTATAAGATATTTGTGGGCTAGTATATGCACTGATTTCTTAAGTTTTTGTATTTTCCACTGGTGTTTCCAGAAATCGAAATAAAGGGATTAGTTCAAAATTCCAGTCACCTGAAGAAGGTTGTAGTGTACAACAGCAGAAACGTTGCACATATGGTAGCAAATATCCAAATATTGGTTGAATTGTTGAGGACAACAATCCAACCAATGTAAATAATCTAAATAATTACAATACCAGAAATATAGACAGATATTGAAGGTGAATATGGCAACAAAGATGAGAACAACAGTCCGAACAATGTAAATAATGTAAATAGTTACAATACCTCATCTCAGAAATAAAGACAGATATTGAAGGTGAATATGGCAACAAAGATGAGGACAACAATCCAAACAATGTAAAAAATCTGAATAATTATGAAACATCATCTCAGAAATATAAACAAATAATGAATATGCGTCATGTATAAAAACACTAATAGTTTATCTCTATATTCATTACAAAATGTGTCACTTGTAAAACAACCATCTTTTTGCTTCTCTTGTGAGCTTATTGTTTTGGATAATGTTTCTATTTTTGAATTAACATTTTTGGCACATTTCTGCTCTTAGGGCAAATTCGACTTCCCTCTGTGTAAAGAACTGCTTCTCGACTGAACTAAAAGAGTGATATTGAATGGAATTACAGGAATAAAGACCCAATTTCAGAATTATTGCCATCAGAATGGTAATAGTCTAAAGATACAGGTCGTGTTTCAGATAAATGGACAAAATTACTTTTGTGCTGCCTCTTGGGGAATTCTGTGATTAATAATGGAATGGTTAAATGATACACTGGTTAGACATCAGTCTCACAAGCCCAAATATCCCCTCTTCTCCCCTGTGTTTGCACATATACAGAGGGAGGAATTATATTTTATGACTTACTATGCTGCTGTTTCTTAAAAGCCAGAATAAATGAAAAAATTTGTTTTTGATTAAAAATTTAAATATTTATATTGATAAGACTGAAAACCATTAATTTATTCAATGAAGTATATATATATATATATATATATTAGTCATCCACATGCAAGCCTGTTTTTCTGTATCACAGCTCATCAGTGTGGCTAGACACGCCACTTGCTTCTGAGCGGGATCGAAATTCAACCAATTTGGTGTCAGTTGGAGTCACTACCCACATAAGCCATAGGCATATGGAATCAGAGAAGGGAAATTTTAATGTGTTGTATATAAGCAGTGTATACACATGCCAGTTACCAAAAGAACTCAATTCATTGCTGAAGAGTCACACATATTCGCAGAAGTGGAAACTGTTTTGAAAATTTTCTTCTCCAGAGAGCTCAATCATAATGAGAGCATAATATATTAGTCATCCACATACAAGACTGTTTCGCTGTATCACAGCTCATCAGTGTGGCTAGACGCAGCCACTTGCTTCTGGCCAAGATCGAAACTCAATTGATTTGGTGTCAGTCGGAGTCGCTACCCCGCTAAGCCATAGGCGCATGGAATCAGAGAAGGGAAATTTTAACATGTTGTATATCACAACCTATATATATATATATATAGTTATCCGCAGATAGATCTGTTTCACTGTATTACAGCTCATCAGTATGGTTAGACAGCTGATTGCCTTTTACCCAGGATTGAAACCCAATCGATTTGGTGTCAGTTGGCGATTCTACCTCTGAGCTACGGGCATTCGGTAGAAGGAGGTGGACTTAGGTTGTGATGGATATATTGTCATCAAATTTATGCAAACATGAAAATAACACTGGCATCTCATTTTAATAGATATATTAACCAAAATTACACAACCATGGCCTCCAGACAACATTGGAATTTCCTGCAACTCTTCTGGATGGTCTCCTTGTTTAAGTTTGTGAATGCTGCCATAATTCTTGCCTTCAGTTCATTTTTGGTGTTATAAGAAGTTTTGTTGGTCTCTTGCTCAGCTGTGCCCCACACATAATAAAAGGGGGAGCAGTCTGGGGAGTTAGGTGGCCAGATGTAAGGGGTGATGTGGTCACAGAAATTGTCTGACAACCATGACTGGGTTCTTCTGCTTGTGTGGCATGGTGCAGAGTCCTGTTGCTAAACTTAAAATATTCCAGCAGCCACCCTCTTGACCCAGGGCAGCACTGACTTCTCAAGACACCTGATATAGGCCTCCGTGTTAACTTTTGAGGCCCTGAGGGAAGATGAATGGAGGCATAACACCAACATCACTAGTGATCACTGCAAGCACCTTTGTAATCACCATTAGACTTATTCGACTCTTTCCAAATTCTCTGCACTCTCCTCAGATTGACACCCAGACACACGGAAATGTTCATATTGGTGTTTCTGGTGCAAATGCCAAGCAGTACATCATCTCATTTTCTAATTTCTGGCAGAGTGAATTATGTCATGGTGCTCTTTTTCTTACATAAGGTGCCTAACTGACCCTACTACACTCTGCAGTCAACAAATTCAACAACAAACAACATGCATGTGTGAAATTAAAAATATAAAATGGTAACAATTTGCCCATCGCCCCCCCCCCCCCATATGTATATGTATAATTAATATGCATAAGTTCGTCACTTAGCTGAGCAGAGTCAAACCACCTTCAAAGTTTTGTATCTTTATAAAGTTTGATGTAATTTGATATCTTTGTATGTGAGTGATTTTTTTCCTTGATGAATGTTGTTTCTTAAATGGTGTAGGATTGGTAGGTGGCTAATTGCTTTTTATTGTGTTAATTGCTTTTAAGTATGCTGAACTGTATGTCTGCTTAAGTGCTTTATATTGAATTGATCTCTTTTTACCATTTGGGGCTGACCACCTTTTACAGTGTTAGGTCAACCTTTTTTTTACTGTGTATATGTTTATTTGTGCTGACTTAAGATGTTTTAGATCATAATTGTTTGTTTTCATGTGTATATGTGTTGGTTGTTTTTGTATTATTTGCAGGTTTGGTGTGTGAGATTTTTTTTACATTTCTTGATTGTTGTAGTATCTGATTGTTCCTTTATTTTTGCTTTTTGTTTTGTCTTTTTTGGTTTTTGCTTTTGTTTTTCTTGGTCATGGTTGAGTATTTATACATGTGTATTTATATGTGACAGCTTTCAGATTGCATTTTTTATTTCGCATTTTGTGTTTTGTTGATATTTAAGTAGCAAAGTAAATATTTATTGGGATGTCTAAAATTCTCAATTATCTTATTTTTCTTGTTTAATAGTTTACTTTGGTTTTAAATTTAACTATTGCTAATTTTTCCAGAAACATAGTTTGTAATTTCTGTTATTGCTATTGTATGAGGACTTATTTAGCCTTCAAAATTCAGTTTACGACGAAAAAAACTTATTTGAAATCGATACCAGGAAATCAAAATTTGACTTACATCCATTCATTTTTCTTTCAGTCTGTGGTTTCGCTTTAACTGGAAACAACTATTGCTTTTTAGTCTTTCATGCCAATGTCCAAAGAGTCTGAGCTCCAGGACCATGGATTAGTTTTAAAGCTTTCATTACACCCGAGCAACGCTAGTTTATATATAAATATATTTTACCTATATTTTTCAATTAACTCAATAATATATCCAGACTGTTGCTCAGTACTTCAATATTTGCCTACAATAGGCCTACTAGTTTTGCTGAGTTGCTAGGGTTGTATTGTGTTTTTTTTTTAATCATTTCACCCCAAGCAAGGCAGTACCACCACTGATGTGCAGGAGGCTACATAAGAGAGTTAAAGTTTTAGGCAAGAGAAAAGTGAAGACAAAGATGAACCAGCTACAGAGGGTGAAAGAGAAAGGGCAAGAGAAGGATGTGAACACAGGAGTAAAGACAGTTGTGAAGGTAGAGAGAAAGGAACAGAACAAGATACACGAGGCAATGTAGAAAGGGCTGGATTTAAGTGGATAAGAGATGGGAATTGAGGAGGGAAGTATGAGAAAAGAAACTGCTGGAGAAGAATTGTCGCCTGCATTTAGTTGATTTAACTGTAAAAGGGTGGGACCTTGTTGCCAGTCTGTTTGCCTGAGTAAATTTTTGTGGAGGGGCACCGGTGACCTAAGTTTGTTAGAATAGAAGCCATACGTATACAAGCAATATGAAAATATCAGGATTTTTTTTTACAAAAGAATTCTGGGGTCACACTATACATAAAATATGTACTGTTCATATTTCGTCCATCTTTCTTTGGGTCAAATACCTATTGGTGTCAACAACATTCTAGATAATCACTTTACAGTGTCTGTTTGTCAGTTGTCTTCTTAAAACAAGTATGTATAAATAAAAGAAAAATGTTATTAGTTTTACCAAAATTTTTTAATTGAAGAAATATTTGTAAATCTCCATCAAGTTAACTAAAAAGTCATTTTATATCATGATGGGTGCAAAGTGACATGGGTATGTTGATAAACTGCATTTGGCCGCAAGGCCTCTGATCAAAACATTGGAGGTATTGAGAAGTGTGGAACCACTGCTTTATTGTTGTTCCCGTGACCACCCTGACCTGGGGTGGTAACACCAGTTAGGAGTTCCAGCTATGGGAAAATAGTGAACCCCCTAAACAAAAGCATAACACTATAAAATACATTTTATAGTAGAATGACCAACAATACATTTGTATTTGTCTGTACTTCTGAGATAAGGTAGTATTTACAATACATTATTCAGCCTGTTGTCCTCATCTTTATTGCCATGTTTATGACATTTCAGTCGTTGTACATTCCGACCTAGTTCAGGTGCCAGGAATTTTGAACCAAACCCTTTATTTCAATCACTGGGGTATATCGTTCTCATCACATGTGCAATGCCACTTCTGGAAGCCATGTAGTTATCTCCCTTTAACTTAACTCTTTAAGTTATTTGTTCACCACTGCTTTTGAGGACAGTAGTGTATGAATTTCTGGGACTTATAGACCTAATGTCACAGTAACCATTTTTTACCAGAATCTTTGACACTAATGATTTTCTCTAGCATTTTTTTACCTGAGCTCATATTGCAATCTTTGACACTAATGATTTTCTCTAGCATTTTTTTTACCTGAGCTCATATTGCAATCTTTGACACTAATGATTTTCTCTAGCATTTTTTTACCTGAGCTCATATTGCAATCTTTGACACTAATGATTTTCTCTAGCATTTTTTTACCTGAGCTCATATTGCAATCTTTGACACTAATGATTTTCTCTAGCATTTTTTTACCTGAGCTCATATTGCAATCTTTGACACTAATGATTTTCTCTAGCATTTTTTTTACCTGAGCTCATATTGCAATCTTTGACACTAATGATTTTCTCTAGCATTTTTTTTTACCTGAGCTCATATTGCAATCTTTGACATGAATGATTTTCTCTAGCATTTTTTTTACCTGAGCTCATATTGCAATCTTTGACACTAATGATTTTCTCTAGCTCTCCATATTACTGGTTCTCATATTCATTTCTCTGCTTGGGTGACTTAGGAGATTTTCATGGCCTAGCATATGCACTGATTCCTCAAGTTCACATAGTTTTTAATGGTGTTCACTATCAATTATTTCAACTTCGTCCCATAAGGGGCTGTGATCCCCTTTCTCCCTTCATATGGGGTCAGCTATGCCTGATTTTTTCTATCTACCCTCATATTATGACCTTGCCATGTTCTTGCAGCTTTACCTTAAGAGGACGGCTCATTTCTTCATTATTTCTTTCCACAGCTATATGGAATGGCATAATCTTTATGTTTTCGTCTATTTTATAGTCATGTTCTCTTCTACACAGGAGAGGTGGTCCTGGGTATGACAGTAAACTGCATCCAACAGCAAGGCTTCTGATTGGGTGGTTGTGAGGAGCATGGAACCACCTTTTAATTGCTGTTGATCCCAGGTCAACCCTGACACAGAGTGATAGCACCTGTTAGGGTCCTAGGTATGGGCAAATAGTTTTTTTTTTTTAATCATTTCACCCCGAGCAAGGCGGAAACGCCACTGATGTGCAGGGGGTTACATAAATGTAAAAAGATTAATTAGAAAAGAGTGAGGAGTACAAACTAGTTAGAAAGGAACAATAGAAAGCAGGTGTGATGACAGATACATAGGTGGAGAGAAAGGGAAGGTTATACAGGGGTGGGGAGAGAGCTAGAGTCCAGTGGTTAGTAGATGAGTATTGACTTTGCATTTAAATTTCTGGAGGTTGTAGCCGTCAGGAAAGCAAGAATATGGGAGCGAGTTCCACAGGCGGGAAGTGCGAGAGAAGAAGCTGCAGGAGTAAAATTGTCATCTGTATTTGGCTAACCTGACTGTGAATGGGTGGGACCCAGTTGCCAGTCTGGTTGCACGAGTAAACACCTGTTGAGGAGGCATCAGTGACTTAAGCTCGTCCGAGCAGAAGCCATGAAAGTATTTATAGATAACCCCAAAATGGGGTCAAAACACTATGAAAGTATAAAAATAGACTTTTATAGAAATATATAAATTTTTGAAGGAAAAATATTTCCAACAATAAATTTTTGAAGGAAAAAATTATTGCCATAATGCATTTTTGAAAGAAAAACAAAATTTATTACCAGAATACATTTTTGAAGGAAAAAAATTATTACCAGCAATATATTTTTGAATACAAAACTAGAAGATATCTTGAGTTTTCTAAAATAAAAAAATAAAAAAGATTTTCATCAAAATCTGACTAAATCAACCTTCTCACTACAACCAAACATTAAAAAACATACCTTAAAACCCTACCTTTTTGGTATTAATAACTCACAGAGTTGTTGATATGCCATTAAACAAAACTCAAACAGGAGAGGTATTTGCAAAGTGTAGAGCCACTTTTGAAGGTCGTTCTGATGTTATATCGACCACAGATCCTTTGTATTTTTTTCAATAACCAATTCACATAGGGTAGGCAGCCTGTGGCTGTTTTCTGAGAGATGTTATCCTCACACACCCTCCTCCTCTTCCACATTCATTGGAGCTGTTGTCATGTACCCTGGGTAGTTGTGTTGCAGGGTACTGCTTATTCCGACTATTTCCTGTTCATATGTCTCTAGGTTGCCACTTATGACTTGCTTGATGTTGCAGGTAGTAGATGATTCCTTTCATTACATTGGAGTAGTCAAAGTCTAGTTATTGTTCTGTGAATGTTAGCATTGCATTATACAGATGTCTTGGAGTCCCTCTCTGTTCAAGATCTAGGAATGCTGGTTTGTTGTTGTTTTCTTTTTCCATTGTGAACTGTATTGATGATCTTATTGAGTTCACATGGTCTAGTAGCGTCTGGTGTAGCCAGAGTATGAATGTCATCAATGTATCTCAGCCATAAAGTTGGCTTTTATGCTGTGGATTCTAATGCCATCTCTTTAAAGTATTCTATGTATATTTTAGCTAATGCTGGTGATAGTGGCAAGCCCATTGCTAAGCTTTCATCATGCCGATATATCTCTGATCCCATTCCAAAGTGTGGGTGCGGAAAGTCATCACCTCTATCAGGCTATCTTGTGTTATACTGGTACATTTTCCTAAGGATGAATCCAAGGCCAGTCTGTCCCCGTCTGCTGATAGAACCTCCACCATGAGTACCTTGGTGAACAGATTCACCACATCCAGGCTCACCATCTGGTTGTATTAAATGAAATGTGGTTCTACAAAAGGATACTGAGGTTACCATGGCCCGAACGAGAGCAATGACAAGGTTTTGTAGAGGATGGAAAGGAAATTTCACATCAGGAAGAAACAGTTGAAGTTTCTGGAAAACATAATGAGGAAGGAGGGCTTGGAGAATGTGATACTCACAAGGCGGATAAAGGGAAAGAGAAATGGGAAAACCATGCATGACATACTTGATGGGCTTGAGCAAATGGATGACAGAGCAGGGTTTGGGAGAAATACCAAAACAAGATATATTAAGAGCTACAAGAAGATATGACACATAAAAGGAGAAGATACAGAATCTGTGGAGGACCATGAACGTGTATGTCTTGAAGAGACATTGCATTTGAAACAAAAAAAAAACAAACAATTTTCCAAAGTTTTTATTGACGTTAATTTCTTTTTAGTAAAGGGAAAAATAGTCTTGAACCTAAAACAGTTCAACTGTGATGGTTGATTTACTAAGCGCCGCTTAGATGTGGCACAAGGCCAAAAGTATCGGGTATCCAGTGAGGATCGAACTCACTACTCAGTTGTGATGGGTTCTAGTGAGACAAGCTTGCTAACCGTTACACCATGTCGGGGGGCTCCTGTTCAACTGTTATGGAACATAATATGTCTTCATTTTCCATGTTGTTTTTTTTTTTGTATTCTTATTAAATGACAGGATTTGATTTGCCGTTTTTTAAATTGCGAAGATGTGTCACCGAATTTCTTCTACATCCTCTTTGCAGAGATCAAAATCAGAAAGGGAGTTGTGTAAGACAGGTTTTTTTTTTTTTTTGTTTTTTTTTACGTTCCTGACTGGTTCCTTTCTCTCACCCACTCAGTGTCTCAGTAATGTCTTTCAGCAAAATGTCCTAAATTCCTGGGAGTTGTTCAGAACTGCATTTCCCACCAATTCCAAATAAGACTTACCCCAGCAAAGAGGCACACCCTCACCGAGTACCGAATGGTATGATGTTTGATTTACCATATAAATATGGGCATCCACATACACACATGCTTATGTGTAGACGGTCATTAATTATATAAAAATAAACATTTTATCAATGAAATAAAGCATTTATAGCTAAAGAAATTAACCAATAGTTTTAATTAACAAACATAATTCATGATTACATTATATTTAGGGATCAAAGACAGTAGAAAATTTTAATTAAAAATCTTTACATGTTTAACCAACATCTGTTTTATTATTTGGTTCGACAAAAAAATTCTCAAACTTTTTAAATAAATTCCTAAGATATAGATGTGCAAATTAATTAAAGCAACTGCTACGGTCAGTTTTAGAACCACTGGAGTGACAGGGTGTAATCGACTTCTATTTTTTCTTCAGATTAGGTCATTTGCAGTGGTGTGCAGTAACATGAATTTATTTTCTGGGTGTGTGATAAGATATAGACAGATATTGAAGGTGAATGTGGCAACAAAGATGAGGACAACACTCCGAACAATGTAAATAGTGTAAATAATTACAATACCTCATCTCAGAAATATAGACAGATATTGAAGGTGAATGTGGCAACAAAGATGAGGACAACACTCCGAACAATGTAAATAGTGTAAATAATTACCATACCTGATCACAAGACGTAGTATCATGGTTAGTAATCTTTTCTCGTTAGAACCTATCTTAACTAAGTAGTGAGTTCGATCCTCACTGGGTATTCCATACTTTCTACCTTGTGCCACATCTAAGTGGTGCATAAAAAAACTCATCACAGAAATATAGACGGTCATTAATTATATAAAAATAAACATTTCATCAACGAAATAAAGCATTTATAGCTAAAGAAATTAATTAATAGTTTTAATTAACAAACATAATTCATGATTACATTATATTTAGGGATCAAAGACTAGAAAATTTTAATTAAAAATCTTATTTACATGTTTAACCAACATCTGTTTTATTATTTGGTTCGGCAAAAAAATTCTCAAATTTTCTAAATAAATTCCTAAGATATAGATGTGCAAATTAATAAAAGCAACGGTCAGTTGTAGATCCACTGGAGTGACAGGGTGTAAATCGACTTCTATTTTTTTCTTCAGTTTAGGTCATTGGCAGTAACATGAATTTATTTTCTGGGTATGTGATAAGATATAGACAGATATTGAAGGTGAATGTGGCAATAAAGATGAGAACAAATGTTCAGAACTGCATTTCCTACCAATTCCAAATAAGACTTACCCCAGCAAAGAGGCACACCCTCACCGAGTACCGAATGGTATGATGTTTGATTTACCATATAAATATGGGCATCCACACACACACATTCTTATGTGTAGACAGTCATTAATTATATAAAAATAAACATTTTTATCAATATCAAAATGTTTGTTATTATTAAGAGGCAAAATAGAGTATTTTTGAATAATTTTTCAAAATTTTTAATTCTTTCTAACACGTTCGAAATTTTGGTAAAAACCTTGTTTTTATTTTCTTTAGTGGGGAGCTAAATCGTTACAAGAGTTTCCAATGGTAAACGTAATATTACATAACTGACTTTTTTCCGGTGACTAACACATTAAATTGAAAATTCTTGCAAAAATCAAATAATCGATTTCTATTTTTTCTTCAGATTAGGTCATTGGCAGTGGTGTGCAGTAACATGAATTTATTTTCTGGGTATGTGATAAGATATAGACAGATATTGAAGGTGAATGTGGCAATAAAGATGAGGACAAATGTGTGTAAAATAATGAGAATATTTAATGCCAGAAATATCAGCGAAAATATTACTATTTTGATTTTCTGATGGATCTTAATTCTTCCTGGTTCACACTCCTCCCACGTCTATTGAACAGGTGTAGAGGCTCATCCCTTGTTCCCTGTTTAGGATGTGGATTCCGGCTTTCTCTTCTCCAATCCTTTCACTCTTTTATTTATTTATTTATTTATTTTCCTCAATTGGAGTCGATAGACTAAACTATCGCCCGGTTCCCACTCCTCCCACGTCTATTGAACAGGTGAAGAGGCTCATCCCTTGTTCCCTGTTTAGGATGTGGTTTCCGGCTTTCTCTTCTCCAATCCTTTCACTCTTTTATTTATTTATTTATTTATTTTCCTCAATTGGAGTCGATAGACTAAACTATCGCCCGGTTCCCACTCCTCCCACGTCTATTGAACAGGTGTAGAGGCTCATCCCTTGTTCCCTGTTTAGGATGTGGTTTCCGGCTTTCTCTTCTCCAATCCTTTCACTCTTTTATTTATTTATTTATTTTCCTCAATTGGAGTCGATAGACTAAACTATCGCCCGGTTCCCACTCCACCCACGTCTATTGAACAGGTGAAGAGGCTCATCCCTTGTTCCCTGTTTAGGATGTGGTTTCCGGTTTTCTCTTTTCCAATCCTTTCACTCTTTTATTTATTTATTTATTTATTTATTTTCCTCAATTGGAGTAGATAGACTAAACTATCGCCCGGTTCCCACTCCACCCACGTCTATTGAACAGGTGAAGAGGCTCATCCCTTGTTCCCTGCTTAGGATGTGGTTTCCGGCTTTCTCTTCTCCAATCCTTTCACTCTTTTATTTATTTATTTATTTATTTTCCTCAATTGGAGTCGATAGACTAAACTATCGCCCGGTTCCCACTCCACCCACGTCTATTGAACAGGTGAAGAGGCTCATCCCTTGTTCCCTGTTTAGGATGTGGTTTCCGGTTTTCTCTTTTCCAAATCTTTTCACTCTTACGTAGCCTCCTGCACATCAGTGGCGTTACCACCTTGCTCAGGGTGATATGATTAAAAAACAAAAAGGATTGAATACGCTTATGGTGAATTCTATAACAATAAAATATCCATAGAAATTACCCTATTACATTGTTAATATTTGAGCTTAACAACTTTAACAAAATATTGTGATTAACTATTATAAATGTGAATGCTGGTCAGTGTTTTAAAAAGTCGGGGGTACAAATGAAAAGATTTAAAATTGATAACTTTCTCATTTCACACAAACAGATGTTGAATCACGTCTAACTTCTTTCTTTCATGCATTCATTTGCATGCTAAAACTAAGTTGCATTTGACTTTTGTTTTTTGATGCAATCAAAAAAATAATACATTATTTATGCATTATTGGCAAGGTGTAATGGTTGTGCAAACTAAAGAGAGAGATAAACACAAATACATCTATATATATATATGTATATATATATATAAATCATCTGCATACAGGCCAGTTTCACTATCACAGCTCATCAGTGCAGCTAGATTCAAGAGCCACAACCAAAACCTGAGTACACACACACACACACACACACACATATATATTCTAAACATATACTGTTAAAGATAAGAGACAATGAATGTCTATTATGTTTAATCATGAGCCATTCTAAACGTCGTATTCTGGCTTTAATTTCAGTTGAAAATAAAGACAAAAGTTCAACTGAAATTAAAGCCAAAATACATTTAGAACGGCTCATGATTAGACATAATAGACATTCATTGTCTTTTATATTTAACAGTCTATGTTTAGAAAATTATTTGCTGCCTCGATACACTATATATATATATATATATATATATATATATATATATAAATAAAATAAATTTTGAAGTTCAAAAGTGTTGTATGATAATTTCTACATGAAATCCCTAAGAAAGATTTCATATATCATTGGCAACTTTCAAAATTCAAAACAAAATAAGATATTACTGGCAGAAGTTCAAAAATTTATTGGATTTTTGGTAATTATCTTACTCAATTTCCATTATTTGATACTGCGTGTTCCTAAAAAGTGACACTTTTATCATGTTCACCTCAAACTCAGCCTATTAGTTGCGTAATGTTGTTCATGTGCATGGGATAAATGAGATAGTAGTTTCATTTTTTAGTACCAAACTTTGTATGACAAGCACTTTCCCCAGCCCCCTTTTACCTCTGTCTTGTCTCGAATTGATGCAATTGTGCTAATAAATATTAAGATCAAAATGTAGCATCTGTTTTTATCAGCATCATTCTGTAACACTCCAACGGATGGTCCAAACATTTTCTCTGGCGGCCGTTCTCTACGCTGTGATGTTTGCCAGGAGTTTGTTGAAAATGTCGGAGCCTCAAGCTGGGGGTACAAGATTAAACTATAAGGAACGAACTTCCACAACTTGGATGAGTTGAAATGATACTTTATTTCATTTAGAGTTAGCCTTTTCGGTTGGGGCAGGCAAATGTGACACACAGCTCTAACTCTAATTAATGGAGATCAAATCCGAACTGACCGAAACAAGACGAACGGAGGTTCTACTTCAAGCACACACCCGGCGGAACTAACTCAACTCAACTCAACTGATTCACTTGATCTGACTCGGAAAAATCACCTGTATTTATTTAAAATTAATCCGGAAATCCGGAAATGCTTTAGATCACTGGGTGATAAGCTTCCGCTTAATAAAGCTTCCGCTGGAAAATTCTTAATGTGTGGTTAAGATACAGTAAAGACAGCCTTTGACCTGGTCATTTAAAAAACCTATTTTCTGAACTTTATCTCTTATCACATTAAATCATTGAGTCAAATATTTAGCGGAAGAGTGGTAGGATTTAAAACAGTAATCTGATACCCTTTTCTCTTCCACAATTTTCCTCATAAAAGAAAAAGCGTTTATTTATTAATTTTTTCTCTTCTTTTTCACTTTTGTTAAACGAAACATGTTTTTAATCTATTTTCTATTCTTAACCATTTTCTATTTTAATCTATTATAATAAAATACGTATTTTACAAAGCACCTTAATATACGCCTAGTTATCATGTCACAATTCTGTCTTTCTCTACTTTTGTCTCCCCTTCTTTCTTTCTTTCTTACTGAAACCAAATAGTGTCTTTTCTCTGCATACAAAACAGAATAGTGTATTATTTATGAGGTATTTACAAAAACATTAAGCACCTCTATCTTCACTTATTTTTCTTTCTTTCAATCCTTATTGTAAGTGAGTAGAGTTTTCCTTCTCTTTTCAATTGATTAAAACCAAATAGTTCATCGTTTTTAAGGTATTGACAGGAGACATTAAACACCTTCTTTCTTTCTTTCTCTCTCACTGAACTGATTTTACCTTTTACCGTTTTTTTTTTTTAAAGAACGCTTTTGTTACGGTGTTTTATTTGAATGTTCACATGGCAGGAAATTTATGAACATGTAATTTTTAAATTTTTTAATGAAAACATCATAATCCGCTTTAATTTAAAAATTGCGCGTTCATAAATTCCCTGCCACTGAAACTAAGTAATGTCTTTCCCCTCTTCCCACATGATCAAAATGGAATTGTCCATTACTTAAAAGGTCTTGGCAGGGCATAATGTTTGTGCGAACTCACAGAGAAAAGAATAAGCATAATTATAATAGGAGGTGTGTGTGTTTGTCAATAGCAGGCAATGTAATTTTTAAAATATAAGTATTTTTAAGGTAGTTGAAGGGTTTAAAATGCCTCGTACACACTTGTGTTTTTTTTAATGAGATAACGACAGGGTGTAACGCTCGTGTGAACTAACAAAAAGTGGGACAAACACAATTATAATAGGATAGTGAATTTTATAGTGGGTGTCAATGAGAATTTATCTTCACTTTTTCTTCTTCTAAATATTGTTGTTTTTGTAGAGTAATTAACTATAGTTAAATGGAGTCGGGTAAATATGGCCGTATTGAGATCTAGTTGGTGAGCCACATTAGCAAAAATGTTTCAAAAAAATAAATGCAAATTAACAAAACTAAAAAAAAAATCCAAAGTAAAATCAAATCCAGTACTTTGTTTGTGATCATGCTGACAATGCACTATGTGTATTTTTTTTTTTATAATTGTTTCACCCGAAGCAAGATGAGACCACCACTGGTACACAGGGGGTTACAGTGAGAGAAAAAGGAAAAAAAAAGACTAAAAAAAAAAACAAGCTACAGAGGATGTTGAAGAAAGGATAATAGAAAAATGGGAATTGAGAAGATAGAAAATAGTAACTGACATTGCATATCAGGGAAGCCAGTATATTGAGGGAGTTCCATAGGCAGAAAGTGTGAGAAAAGAAACTGATAGAGTTGAAGTGACAGTAACATTTGACTGTTTTGACAGTAAAAGGGTATGTTTTGGTACTGTAAGTGTGCATTTATGTATGTCTTAGTGTACACTTATGGCACCTCTAAAAGGTAAATATGTATTTACCTTTTTAGAGGTACCATAAGTGTACACTAGCACTAACATAAAAATATCCACATGGATGCATGATGGGCAATATAGACTTTTTTCCAATAGTCAAAAACATTCTAGATTCTTTCTATGGAGTAAGTGGCCACGGTTAATGTCAGTCAGTCAGTTAAGTGTCATACGTGAAACACACTTGGGCGATCATGTCTTGAAAGAGACATGATGAACTGGGCAGAAGATTATCCTGCAGTAGGTTGCCATTGCTTTCTGCGGTAGACTGGTTGCCAGCCAAGACTATAGAACCCAATCTGTCCTGTTATTTAACCCATAACTGGAAGGAAGAAACCGATTAATACCTTTCCCAAGGGTATTTGCGCGTAAGTGAATGCAATGAATTCAACTGGAATTTGAACTCGGCTCCCCGATTTCACATTCCGAGCCGATATCCACTGAACCACAATGAATTGCCGAAAATGCCCAACTAACAGAATTGATGTTTCCAATAGGCAATAACAAAAGAAAAGAATAGGGCAAAAATAATACAAAGCAAACAATATATGCAAAACAAAAAGAGGCAAAGCAACAGTAATTACGAAAAAAAGCTCACAAACTAAGAATGGTGTTAACACAGAAAAGGGATACAGGCAAGTGATTGCAGTGTTCTGAATTCAAGACAAGAAAGATCAAGAAATATGGCGGATGGAACTGTGAAGTGGCTTATCATTTTTGGCTAGGAAAAAATCCCAGCATGCATCTGTATAGCTTGTCTATAAATTTGCAGAGAGTGTAATTAAACAGTTATTTCCTATTAAAACACATAAAAGAGATACATTTAAGTGATCATAGCATTCTGACTTCAAGATAGAGCAAGAAATATATTGAATGAGACCGGGAAGTGGCCAATCTTATTGGCTAGGAAAAAATCCCAGCATGCATCTGTATAGCTTTTCTATAAATTTGCAGAGAGTGTAATTAAACAGTTATTTCCTATTAAAACACATAAAAGAGATACATTTAAGTGATCATAGCATTCTGACTTCAAAATAGAGCAAGAAATATATTGAATGAGACCGAGAAGTGGCCAATCTTATTGGCTAGGAAAAAATCCCAGCATGCATAGCTTGTCTATAAATTTGGAAAGAGTATAATTTTACAGTCATTTCCTATTGAGACACACAAAAGGGATACAGTTAAGTTATCATAGCATTCTGACTCCAAGACAAAGCAAGAAATATATTGAATGAGACCGAGAAGTGGCCAATCTTATTGGCTAGGAAGAAATCCCAGTATGCATCTGTACGATTTATCTATAAATTTGAGGCGGGGGGGGGGTGCTTTTGCATTCGTATCAACTAAGAGCAGAAACAGCAGTTTTTAATATTTTCTTAGTATTTTTTTAGTATATTTTTAGTATTTTTAAAAATATTTTTAATATTTTTTTTTCTTTTAGCGTTCCTATGTTTAATCTCTTACGTTTGTGTGTGTTCATATCTCTTTCTAGAATGTGATACACTTAGGTGCTACGGTATTAATATATAGCTACTATCTCATCTCATAAGTATAAACAAATGTTAAAATGAGATGTCAGTGTTATTTTCATTTTTGCGTAAATTAGATGACAATTTATCCAATTGGAGTAGATAGACTAAACTATCGCCCGGTTCACACTCCACCCACGTCTATTGAACAGGTGAAGAGGCTCATCCCTTGTTCCCTGTTTAGGATGTGGTTCCCGACTTTCTCTTTTCCAATCTTTTCACTCTCTTTCCTTTTTTTTTTCCTCAGTTGGAGTAGATAGACTAAACTATCGCCCGGTTCACACTCCACCCACGTCTATTGAACGGGTGTAGAGGCTCATCCCTTGTTCCCTGTTTAGGATGTGGTTTCCGGATTTCTCTTTTCCAATCTTTTCATTCCTACGTAACCCCCTGCGCTTCAGTGGCATTACCGCCTTGCTTGGGGTGATATGATGAAAAAAAAAAAAAAAAAAAAAATAGAATATGGACTAAAATTCATCATGAAGAAGCATGAAAAAAGCATTCATGCAAAATGAAAACAGATCATCATGAAGGTTTTTCTCAGCTTCCTCAAGAAGCAAAGAAATTATTTAATATCTTCACTTATGTTGCTTACTATCTAATAAGCAATGTATGTTTATTATATCAGTAATACAGTAATAGTGGCACAAGGCTAAAGGGGATGTAGGTTGAGATTGGTCAAGACTTTCAATCCCAGCTAGCTAATTGTTGGGGTGAATCTTCCTCACTAAGTTGTTGTGGCCTGTTAGTGCCAGGAAGAAAGAGACACAGAAACAAGAAGGTAGGTTCAAAAAGTGTATTAGAATAAAAGAACATATATACAAAGTAAAAGTGTAAGTAGTCAGAAAATAGAAGTGTGTGTCCGAACTGTATAGTTATGCTGCGTCTCGACTGTCTCATAACTGTCTCACAGCTGCATCACTGGAAGTCACACAGTTTAGTATTTATTGACAGAGGAAGAGTCCATTCTTATAAATAGGACAACATAACACTAATTGGATCCATGACCCAATCATGCATTACAATTTGTCCATTTATCACAAATACTCATCCAGTCCTTCAATATTCCACGACACCACTAAAAGAAGGAAAACGAATCTAATAGGGAACAACTGCAAAACAGTTTTCCTTCCTCAATTTATAGTCAGAAGCACACAGATGCATTCTGGGATGTTTTTACTGGACAATAAAATATAGTGGTTCTCATCTGACTTAGATTTGGTGTGTCTTGTCTCAAGGTCAGAACATTACATCACTTGTCCAAATTCACTTTTGTGTGTCAACCCTAATTCTCTCTTTGTGAACTTTTCACCATACTACTGTTGTTTTGCCTTGTTACTGTTAATTTGCCTTATATATATTGTTTGATTGCCTTATATTATTTTTTGCCCTGTTCTTTTCTTTTTATCGTTATTGCTTATTGCAATTTTGTATGCCTGTCGCTGTTCTATTGCTAATTTTATATTTAACCATGGCTACTCACTCCACAACAGATTTACTTGAGAAATTAATTACATTTGTTAATTAAATAATCTCCTGGATCTTTACGTAAACTGGGCTAATCTCTACCTTCATTTGGTCCTGGATATGACGGTAAACTGCATTCAGCAGCAAGGCCTATGACTGGGTGGTTGTGAGGAGCATGGAACCTCCTCTTAAATGCTGTTTTCAAGTCCATCTGGACCCGGAGTGGTAGCACCTGTTAGGGTTCCTGCTATGAGCAAATAGCTAACCCCAAAACTGGGGTCAAAATACTATGAAAGTATAAAAAATAGACTTTTATAGAAAGAAATATAGAAATGGATTTTTATAGAAAAATATACATTTTTGAAGGAAAAAATATTACCATAACACATTTTTGAATGAAAAAAAATTATTACCATAATACATTTTTGAAGGAAAAATATTTATTACCATAACACTTTTTTGAATGAAAAAAAATTATTACCATAATACATTTTTGAAGGAAAAATAATTATCACCAGAAATACATTTTTGCATACAAAACTAGAAGATATCTTCAGTTTTCTAAAAAAAATGAAAAAATAAAATAAAAATAGATTTTTTATCACCATCTAATTTCTCACTATAACCGAACATTAAAAAAAATACTTTAAAACCCTACCTTTTTTGGTATTAAATAACCCACAGAGGTTGATATGCCATTAAACAAAACTCAAACTCTGCCTTCTTTATTTCTTGTGAAAGATATGAATACATCTCTTTCTCCATCTAAAGGTTAAATCATAGAATTTATATTTGGATAAACCATCGTTATTTCCACAAAGTTGTTGCAGCAATATTATTTTGCAAAAAAAAAAAAAAAAAAAGAAAAGAAAAGAATTATTCTTATAATTCAAAGTATGTTTTAACTATAAATAACCTGCAAAAAACAAATCAATCGTCATATTGTATTGCTAAGGTAGCAGGACGATACCCAGAAGATGTGTGCTGAGTAACTACAGCACAATATCCATGCAAAGGGATATTAATACAAATAAGACAAGCACCAGAAGACAGAACAACAAATAGTAGAAGAGAGGAGAGGTTAAGTCATTAGAGTCGCAGAGAGTACGGTCTGATACTAATCATCAATGTTACTCCGAAATCCCAGACTGCTATTAATCTTTATTTTTATAGCTATCTCAATCTACAGACTGTTCAGTTCTTTAGAGTGCTAGAGGGGTGTTAGCTGCTCTACAACACATTTTCTTAAAACTTGTTGCTTGTATATTCAGTTTATCATATTGCTAGCATATGTTTGTAAAACTGCATCTTTGTCATCGGGCTTAAAAAAAAATTTAAACAACACAACAAAATGTAAATAAAAAAAGAGATCTGTCTGGCTGAATGCAGACTACGTGATATGGCATTTATATTTTTGCATCTACCATGAGAGCTGAATATTTAATAGCCTGGGTAAATCTACTGACCGCCGGGTGGGTCTAGTTTGAAACTGATCACAGCTGAGACAGGAGACTGGCTGTTTTTTAATTTCTTGATCTCCAAGACAAAGCTCGTTTATCAGATTATCAGACCGCATGTTCTAGATGGCTACAGCTCTCGTCAAAATGCAAAGCTAAAACCATCAATAATTGTTAGGGCTTCTCAACATTGGTTGTAAGTACTGGAAAGCTGTTTTCAACAAGTTTAGATGATAAGCCATCTCAAGTTTCTTGAAAAGAGCCCTTTTCATGCCTTAGTGGTTTATTCAGTATATAATCATCAGTGATATCTTCAGTAAAACGCATTAGCTTTACTACTCTCTGGCCATCATCAGGTGTGATATTGAATAATTTTTAAGGACATTATTTACACTGTTTGAAATGTTGCTTTTGTCTTTATTGCTATGTTTACACAGTTTCAGCCGTTGCACACTCTGGCCTTCTTCAGGTGCTAGGAATTTTGAACTGAACCCTTTAATCACTAGGATATTCCATGTGTCATGCCACTTCTGGACGCCATGTAGTTATCTCCCTTTAACTCATCTCTCTAAGTTATTTATCCACCACTGCTGCAGCCAGATATTGAACTCATAACTCTTTGTGCCCTGTTACTGAAACTAACCAACACCTATATCCACTGGGCTGTGTCATTGATAAGGACAACAGTCTGAACAGTGTAAATAATGTAAATACCACCTTGTCTCAGAAATATAGACAAACTTTCAAGGAGTTTGACAATTGAACGATATAATTTGACTCACAAATGTTTGCAATTATAACTCTCAGCTTTCAAATAAATATTTTCTCACCATTCCCTGAACATATTAAGACAACCCTCCAATACACACTATTGATTTTTTGCATTTTGATTATTCAAATAATTTCTTGGCCACCCCTTTATTAAAACTCTCTAGAGAAATATTCCAAATGCCCCTCTGTCGTATACTTCTGCTTAATCTAGAGAAATAATGAGGAAAACGTATATATAAGAATACTAGCATCATAACCGGGTGTTGCCCGTGCAACTCAGAACATTTTAGTAGTAGGAGAAGATGCCATTTTTGTTTTTACATATTTTATTTTTGTTTGAAAAAAACACTTTTATTTTTTAATATTTCTTTTGTTTAGAAATTATGGGGGAAAATATTCACATTTCTTTGTTGACTAAATGAATTTTTAAAACGTCAGAATAAAAATTAAATATAAAGGCTATTTTTTTCTTTTTTTGATAAAAAAATATTTTAGTTGTGTTTGCACATGTGTGATTTGATTTCTGTGACATAATTTAGCAACCATCTTAGATCTTAGATGGTTTACAGAGCAAATGTAAACAATTGGCTCCATTGGCCAAAAAGTGCGAAAGGGAAAATTGCTGAACTTAAACTCAAAAAGTATGTGTCAACCTGGCATCCCTGTAGATACATGTCCCTAGAAAGTTTGAATGGCATAGCTTAAAAAATGTAGGCATGCATAGATTACACTCACACACAGACTCACAGATTGCCTTTTATATATATATATATATATATATATATATAGATAATCTTATATTTTTAATTTTTTGTCGTTGATGTTTGTGCGGAGGAGGAGAGCAGCTGGAGAGAGTCACACACATGAGTAGCTGTTGAGAATCGGAAACCAGTAGGGGGAGTTCTCTGTCTTTTCAGCCCAAAATTCTAGACTTTATATAATCTTAAAATGCGCATGCGTTTTTGCTTTTATGGGTTGTCACTTTGTCAACTTATATACGACTGGATTAATCACACCCAGTGGTCAATTGCTATTCAAGCCAGTTGTCTCTTTTTTTCGTTGCCCTTTGACATTATGTGCAGCCTAATATATCTGTTAATCACCCTTGTCCTTTGTTGACCTCTCCTGCAGCTGGATGTACACTAACAGCTATAATTATTAGGCCACCCCAGTTTTTAAAAAGAATTATGTATTTCATACTATTTTTAGTATTTATTGCCAAATGGATAATTCTAAATGAAAATAGTTGGTTGGTTGTTTTGTTTTTATGGCATATCAACCTTGGAGGGTCATTTATTGCCAACTAAATTTTATTTATTTATTGCTGGTAATACCTTTTTCTTTCAACAATTGTTGTTTTTACATAAGTTTTTTGTGTCTAGTAATACTTTTTTTTTTCAAGTATCAAGATTCATTGGGATTTGTTTTTAAGGGCAGGGTCCCCAAGTCCTACCCTTGTTATTTAACCCATAACTGGAGGGAAGGAATGGATTAATACCTTTCCCAAGGGTACCAGTGCTTAAGTGAATGCAGAGTATTCAACTGGAATTCGAACTTGGCTCACCGATTTCTCTTTCCGAGCCGATATCCACTGCACCACAATGCACATCCATCACTAAACACTTACAGCACCTGGTATTCCCAAGCGGTCACCCATCTAAGTACTGACCAGACTCAAGGTTGTTAAACTTTGGTAATCAAGCGAGAACCGGTGTATTCATGGTGATAGGCCGTAAGCCTAAATGAAAACAGAATGGTTCTTTGGACTAGTGGCAGCCAGGAAGCCTTTGCTTTGGCCAGCCAATAAGAAGAGACTAGCATGGAGAAGAGAGCACAAAAATTGGACACCAGAACAAAGTTTTGTGGACTGAGGAGTCTAAGTTTGAACTGTTTTTGAGTAAAAGGAGGGTGTACATGCAGAGGAGGGTTGGGTAGTGTTATGTCGCCAAGTATAAATGAATAACTCAACAACAGAATCAGAATATAAGTTGTATTCCACGGAAAGACGATTAGTATGTACAGAAGTGATTAGTAATATTTACAATAGAAAGATACAAGAGTCCAATCTGTCATAAGACGTGTGTATACGTGATTACTTTCGGTACGCCACCGGAAGTGTGACTGACTCTTCAGTAACTCATTAGGGACTCTCAAGTGACTCTCTACGACTCTCCACGACTCTCCTGTAGAGAATCCACCAATGCTATATATAGCAATGGGAACAGTCCATTTGTAGTCAAATAGGAGCGGTGCCATAACAGGTAGTGAATGAAAGATGAGTGTGTACAGTGATTACTTTCGGTACGCCACCGGAAGTGTGACTAACTCTTCACTGACTTGCACTGACTCATTAGGGACTCTCAAGTGACTCTCTACGACTCTCCACGACTCTCCTGTAGAGAATCCATCATTGCTATATATAGCAATGGGAACAGTCCATTTGTAGTCAAATAGGAGCGGCGCCATAACAGGTAGTGAATGAAAGATGAGTGTGTACAGTCATCGATGAAACGTGGTGATGGATCCTGCATGGTTGGGGCTGCTTTGTGGGCACGAGTTCAGGTGACTTGGTTGAAGTAAAGGGGACTATGAAGAAAGAACAGTACCATTAAATCTCACAGAGATATGCAATTTCATCTGAATTGCGGATTGTGTGACAAAATTTCATCCTCCAGCAGAATAACGACCCAAAACATACTTCTAAATTGTGTCAAAATTATTTAAAATTAAAAGAAACTGCTGGAGTATTGGCCACCTCAGTCACCAGACGTCTCACCAATTGAACGTGCATGGGATGAGTTAGACAGAAGAAGTAAGAAGCAACAGCTTAGTAATGTTCGGGATTTAGTTAGGTGTCTAAAGGATAAATGAGTTGTCGGAAGATTATTTTTTAAAAAAAACTTGCGGAAAGAATGCCCAGAGTGTGTGCCGTAGTTGTGAAGTCAAAAGGAGGTTATTTTGATAAAACTGCAATATAGGTAATTATTAAATGTTTATAAATTCATTTGATGCACATGTTATTGTGCAGTAATAACAAAGGAACCATTCTATTTTCATTTACAGTTATTCACTTGGCAATAAATACTAAAAAATAGTATGAAATACGTTGTATTTTAAAACATGGGTTGCCTAATAATTATGGCAGGAAATGTGTGTGTGTGTGTGTGTGTATGTATATATATATATATATATACACACACACACACAGTGAGAGAGAGAGAGAGAGAGAGAGAGAGAGAGAGAGGGGAGGGGATGCGATGGGTAAATTGTCGCTATTTTCCTTGTAAAATTTTACAAAGTAATAATAACAAAAGAACCATTCTATTTTTATTTACTTGGCAATAAATACTAAAAAATAGTATGAAATACATCATTTTTTTTTAAAACTCTGTGGCGGCCTAATAATTATGGCCGGTAGTGTATCTGTCAGTTATCTCTGTTGTTTAAGGTAATATATTAAATCTCTATCTCTTGTACTCTCATGCAGACCAAACTCGCGAGTGTTGAACTTTTTGATTCTAATACCGACAAGACTTACCATGTCTAAGCTTTGAACTTCTGTGCAGACCAGAATCACAAGTGTCTACTCTTGGAACTTACTTGCTGACTGGACTCATTCGTGTCTACCTTTTCAACACTATTGCAGAAACTACCCACATGTGTTGATCTTTTCAATGCTATTGAAAAACAAATCAACCTATGATATTGATATGACCTATGAAAGCTGGTCTTGTTCAACTTTCTATTAATTTTGAAGGATTTCTGTCCTCCCCAACTTACATTTAACTTTGGATAACCCAATGTGCGTGTGTGATGCAGTGGATATTTGCTTGGAATGAGAAATTGGAGAGTCGAGTTCAAATTCTAGTTAGATTTGTTGCATTGTTACACCCAAATACCCTTGAAAACGGTGTTAATCCATCTTTTCTCTTTTCAGCTATGGTGTGAATATAAGGACAGATTGTGTTCTATAGCCGTGGTTGGCAACCACTCTACCACAGAAAGTAATGGCAAACTAGAGCAAAAATAATCTTCTGCCCAATTTGTTGTGTCGAAAGAGACATGTGCCTCCAAGTGGGCATTGCATATGGCACTTAACTGATTGTACTGAATGAATTACAGTTTAAGAACATAACCATTTATTTTCATAAAAAGAAAATATCAAAAACAAAGGAAGTAGTCTGAATAAAATAAAGCAACAGACTAAAACATACGAGAATCGATATAAAAGACTAAAACATACAATGATTGATACATCAATCAAAAACTGATGTCAGTTGACATATCAAGTTAAAACACTATCGAGTTAAAACAACAGACTAAAATGTCCAAGAATCAACAAAATTGACTAAAATGTATGAGGGTGAAAACATCAGATTAAAATGTACAAGAATCAACAAAATTGACTAAAATGTATGAGGGTGAAAACATCAGATTAAAATGTACAAGAATCAGCAAAATTGACTAAAATGGATGAGGGTTAAAACATCAGACTAAAATGTACAAGAATCAACAAAATTGACTAAAATGTATGAGGGTTAAAACATCAGTTTAAAATGAACAAGAATCAAAAAAGTTGACTAAAATACATGAGGGTTAAAACATTATACTAAAATGTACATCAATCAAAACATCAGCCCAATGGTTACAAAGTGAACACAGATCAAAATATATGAGATTTGACACATCAAACCAAAATGTACAAGGGTCGACACACCAGTTCAAAACTTTCAAGTGTCAACACATCAGTTAAAAATGTGTGAGTTAATACAACAGACTAAAACTTAAGAAGATCAACATGCGACTAATATGTACCAGAGTAGACACATCAGACTAATACATATGAAAATCAACATCTGAGACTAATATTTATGTGGGTCGACACATCAGTCTAATAAAACCTTATTTGAAAAATTCTGGCCGAAAATTGTTTTGCCTAAATGTTTTTGTTCAATTTAATTTACAATTTATTTTTTCTAATTTGTTTTATTTAAATTCTGCTTGCAGCGGAGATGTTTAAGCAGGTAGCTCCTCACCCTGACTACAAACTCTTGGGTATGTGGAACGTACCTCAGGTAGCTGAACAGGTCCTGCCTTTCAATTGTGATAACTGGAATGGTTTGTTGAAATACCTTCGACAAATGCAACTGGCAAATTCTGCGACAGATGAAGGTAAGATTTCCTATTTGCGCCTGCAGAATTGAGGCAGTATTAAATGGATCGGGAGAAATATAACATTGACATTATTTTAAATGATAGCATATCTCTTGTTTCCTGCTTAAGATGAGGTTTCCAGTTTGTTCTTAAGATTTTTTTCCTTCATTTCCAGTATCTTTTTTCCATCTTATTAGCATTATCACCTTTCTTGTGGTGATGCCTCTTCCTCTGTAACTCTCTACCTTGAGTGGCTATTGGGCCTTGTACAGGGTGAATGTCATTGTAATAAAAAAAAAATACTTCCTGTATTCTCCTTTACCGTCTCTCACAACAAACTTCAGTAAATTTTTGTTTTATTCCCCGAAGGCCTTTACCCCTTCAAATCTTTCAAAAACATCCCTATTTCCGTGCAAATGTATATGCTGAACTCAAATCGGTAATTGTTTATTGAAGAAAAATACCTTTTTTTCATTTTATCAAGAAGAAAAATATGGAACTTCTTGTTACTGTTTATCTCACCCCGTAACCACGGTTCAAAAATGTTATTCACTGCTGAATGAATTCATGCGTAGCTTTACGGTTTTTCGTCCTTTTTTCAATCTCTATGTGCAAAATGAGTTCTGAAACTGAACAATTCGCGGATTAATTGCTCAAATGGAGAAAATCGACCGAAAAAAATAAACCTACGCTTCAATTCATTCAGAGGTGAATCAGTGATGACAACTGTAGTAAGGGGTGAGATACAGTCCGATGTATTTATGGTCGATACCATGAAAGAAAGATAGGTTTCTTCAATAAACAATTATTGATTTGAGTTCAGCATGTACATTTGCATGGAATTAAGGATGTTTTAAAAAGTTTTTTGGGGAACAAAACAAAAATTTACCCAAACTTCATTAGTAACCCTCTAACTTGAGGGACCATTTATTAAGTGAAACAAGAGTGTAAAAAGAAAACACAAAAGTTCAAAGTTGTAAATACCAGTCTTAAAATTTGTCTATATTTCTGAGACGAGGTCTTGTAATTATTTACACCAGTTACATTGTTCGGACAGATATTGAAAGTGAATATGGCAACAAAGATGAAGACAACAGTCCGAATAATGTAAATAGGGTAAATAATTAAAATACGTCATCTCAGAAATATAGACAGATATTGAAGGTGAATATGGCAACAAAGACAAGGACTACAGTCCGAACAATGTAAATAGTATAAATAGTTACAATACCTCATCTCAGAAATATAGACAGATATTGAAGGTGAATATGGCAACAAAGACAAGGACTACAGTCCGAACAATGTAAATAGTATAAATAGTTACAATACCTCATCTCAGAAATATAGACAGATATTGAAGGTGAATATGGCAACAAAGATGAGGACAGCAGTCCGAACAATGTAAATAGTGTAAATAATTACAAGACCTCATCTCAGAAATATAAACGGATATTGAAGGTGAATATGGCAACAAAGATGAGGACAACAGTCCGAACAATGTAAATAGTATAAATAATTACAAAACCTCATCTGAGAAATATAAACGGATATTGAAGGTGAATATGGCAACAAAGATGAGGACAACAGTCCGAACATTGTAAAATAGTGTAAATAATTACAATACCTCATCTCAGAAATATAAACGGATATTGAAGGTGAATATGGCAACAAAGATGAGGACAACAGTCCGAACAATGTAAATAGTGTAAATAATTACAAAACCTCATCTCAGAAATATTAACGGATATTGAAGGTGAATATGCCAACAAAGATGAGGACAACAGTCCGAACATTGTAAATAGTGTAAATAATTACAAGACCTCATCTCAGAAATATAAACGGATATTGAAGGTGAATATGGCAACAAAGATGAGGGCAACAGTCCGAACAATGTAAATAATTAGTTTTACTCATCAGAATTCTGATGGAAAGAAGGCTGCAGTGTTAAGTTATCAAAATCATATTTAAAGCCATGAAATATAATGGGATTGGTTCTGAAAGAATTGATATTTTATATAAGTTTGACATGTCTCCTATTTTATTTTTTTTCTTGCAATTTTTTTATGAAAGCCACGACCTTACAGATGTTTCAAGGGAAAGCTTAAAGTCTGTGATAATCATATCGTGTGTATCAGACTGCATTTAATGGAAAATACAGGCGTTCCTTTTAACATTCCTAGCCCACCTACTTCTGTTTGACACATTTTTATACACTCCTGTTTAAAACAAAACTCAGGCCTTGTGAAATGATATAACAGTTGATTTTCTAAGTGCCAGTTAGATGTAGCACAAGACTGGGAGCAAGGGGTACCCAGTTAGGATCTAGCGAGACAAGCTTGCTAACTATTACACGTCCCAATGTGCCGCAAGGCTGAAAATACTGGGTACCCAGGGAGGATCGAACTCACTACTCAGTTGTAATTGGTTCTAATGAGACAAGTTTGCTAACCATTACACCACGTCGATGTGCCCTATGTGATACAAGACCTAAAGTATTGAATACCCAGTGAGGATCGAACTCACTACTCAGTTGTAATATGTTCTAATGAGACAAGCTTGTTAAACATTACACTATGTCAAGGTGTCCATAACTGTGGGTAGGAGAGAGGCCACAATCTGTAAGTCCCTGTCTTTTTGATATCATCAAGAAAGAAGCATTTTATGAGGTCATTATCTGCCCCTGTTGGTGTCATTCAACAAATATTGGTGGCAAGATAAACAGATCATGCTGAGCATCATTGATTATCAAGCCACTTCAAACCAAGCTGAATTTACTTAATATTCTCACAAAATAGCCTTGTGCCAGACAAAGCTAATAATCTCTCAGCTTGATTGAACGTATTGCCATAGAGTAAGAGTTAGTGAGCCAATCTCCACTGACATTACTGCTACAATGAATTTGATCCATGCTGGGTGCTCACAACTAATAGTCTTGTGCCAAACTAATTGTGATAATTTTGGCCTGTTTGGATGATTACATTTTTGTACTGTTTCTACAGTCATCAGAGGTTGCAAAAGATTAAAGTTTCAAACGATTCTTTTTTGGATACAATGTCCGATTAAAATGGCTGGTGCTACATAATCTTTCTCCATACATTTCCTCATCTGCCATACTAAGTGATGTCTTCTAAATATCCAGTTCATCAAACTAATAGAAAACTTGCAAGCCATTTTATGAACTTGTTTCTCACTGGATGCTTCATTAATATGTCCTTGTGCCAAACTTCAACAAATATCTCTATATCTAATTGGCAAAATTATTCAATCAATTACCACATAGACTCAACTACAGAGTATAGGGCCACAGCTTCACTACACTAAGTGCTGCTGTGGCTTCATATCAAGTAGGTTTTTACAGTGTAGAGTTGCTAACTTCACACTGGTTTTAACTTCTTTTTCTAGACTAGCAGTCAGCCAAAGTTTGTATCACTAACTTTTTATTATCTAAAAAAATTCTTAGAATCTAAAATATTTTCTGGCTTTAAATAACCTGCAAAGGGTTGATAAGACATAAAAAAATGAATCAATCAATCAATCAAATGCTGATTAGCTACACAGATATATCTTTTTGATTTATTTACATTCTCTGGAATAAAAATTGTATAGAAACTACCATGACCACAAAATGAGGGATCAATTTATATATTGATAGTAATATAGAATTGATCCCCCACTATTATCTACATTAGAAAACATATAGAAAATGAATCAAATAATCAAATAATGATTACCTACACAGGCATGTCTTTTAGATTTATTTATATTCTCTAGAATATAAATGTAAAGAAACTACCGTGGCCATAAAGTGAGGGATCGGCTTATATACTGATTATAATACAGAATTGCTTCCCAACTTTATATCTGCGTTACACTTTCTTGCTTGTTTATCAAATTTTAGTTAAGCATGAATCTACTTCTTCTCCTCCCAGTTATGGATTAAACAGTATGACTTGTATCACCAAATTATTATTATCTTACATTCTAAAAATATTTTCTGGCTTTAAATAACCTAAAGTGGGTTGTTAAACCATAGAAAATAAATAAATGAATCAATCAATAAGTAATCAAAACTTTGACAACCTTAGGTCACTTACTTGTGCAACTAGACTGGCAACAAGATCCCACCCATTTACAGTTAGATCAACCAAATGCAGCTGACAATTCTACTCCAGCAGCTTCTTTTCTCACACTTCCTACCTGTGGAACTCCTTTCCATATACTTGCTTTCCTGACCGCTACAACCTCCAGGAATTTAAATGTAATGTCAATTTCCGTCTCTTATCCATTTGACTCCAGTTCTTCCTACATCACCTCGTGTATCTTCCTTCCTATCTTCTCCTTTCTCACTCTACCTGTATTCCCATCCGTCTCTTGCTCTTTCTCTGACACGCCCTGTAACTGGTTTGGCTTTCTTTTCGCTCTCCTCCTGCCTAAACTTTTACTCTTTTATGCACATCAGTGGCGGTACCGCCTTGCTCGGTGTGAAATGATTACAAATAAAAGAAATTGTTTACTAACAGTCAGTCAGTTAAGTGCCATATGTGATACACGCTTGGGCGATCATGTCTTGAAAGAGACATGACTGACTGGGCAGGAGATTATCCTGCAATAGAATGGTTGCCAACCAAGGCTATAGAACCCAATCTGTCCTATTATTTAACTCATAACTGGAGGGAAGAGACGGATTAATGCCTTTCCAAAGGATATTTGTGCGTAAGTAAATACAAGGAATTCAACTGGAATTCGAACTCAGCTCCCCCACCCCAAGCTGTCGTTTCCAGTCGATATCCACTGTACCACAATGCACATCCCACCTTGCAAACACCAACCCAGAAACACATTGTTCCCTGACATGTTTCTTTCGTTACTTGTCAAGAATATTGACATCAGCGTTGCCAATGTTACCCCGCCCCCATTTACCCCCACACCTCCCATTGTCTTCAGCCGAGGTTGGTTACGTTCTATGGTTACAGTTTGGATGTTTCTGTTAGCAGAAATTTTGTTTGGTTCAAGTTTCAAGGCTTTATCATCATTTATATCTGACTTGCTTGTCCAGTTTTCCTTAGTGACAGACTGTGGCTGGACCTTGCGGAAGGAGTGGTGAGTGACTGATATGGCTATGTGTGTGACTGTGTGAATGACAGACAGTTTTTAGATACTATGCCCCAGCCTTTCTGGTCAGATGCCTTTGCAAAACTGACCCATATCCGATTACTTTTTGATTTACCAGCTTGGCCAGTCAACGTTTATTTCTAGATCTTCATCTTCCTAGAAACTTCCATTTATCTTTGCTGCCAGAAGGGCTGTGTTCCATCAAGTGGGGAAATGGTCTTGCACTTAAATTATGTTGAAAACCAATCCTCCATTTTTGTTCCAGTCAAATTTTTTCATTTTTTTTTTCATTTTTTTTTTTTTTTTTTTTTTTTACCAAACATCCTGAACTGCTGGTTGTTTTTAAATTGTAGCATTAAGTGTTTCTCCTTTTGGGAAGTTATGTGGGGGAGGTGGGGTACTTGTCTATAGCTGTTTTTATGACATCTTTCTTAGCTGACTTTGATTTTGTTAACACTTTTTTTTCTTCAAGTTGTGGGCGATCACGACTCTCCACAACTTTTTATTCCACTTCAGCTCTTTGCACTTTAACTTTTTTCTCTTTCCCCTCCCACACCCTGTTCAGATATCGATTTACACAAGCTCTGTTGGCCAGGTAATGCGCTGGTTTCCCCGCTGTCCCTCTTGCTATCAGTATATCTTGTGAGTGTTAAATTCTCCAAGCCCTCTTTCTTCATTTCTTTCTTCACACTTCTCACACGTGGAAGTCTCTGCTGGCACAATGCTTTCCAGCCAACACTGAGCTTCAAAAACTTAAATGCAATGTTAATTGTTATCTACTGTCTTCCGGATTACTCTTCGATTGTTCCTGATTTGTAATAATGTTTCTGTTTTCTAATTATTTCACACTCAGTAACCCATAGTGTCTTAGTGGCTTTACTGCTTTACATGGGGTGAATTTGATCAAAACAAAAATTTATAAATCTCTTTTTTGTTTCCACTTTCGTTAATCCTGGAACACTAACTATCAATTAAAATTACACCACTACTAACCATGGTTATATCATACCCGATTTGAAAATATCAAAAAAAATATTAAATATAAATCTTTATTTGAAATATTTTACATGCAGGCACTTCAAAATTTGTACTTTGAGTTAAAATTAATAAGAACTGAAAAACATATTATTTAGGTAAGAAAATCAGGTACTGAAAATTGTTATTAAATGGTAATTAAATGGCGTCATTTGCGCTGGGTACTATATACCCGGGTGTGCGTTGTGGTGCATTGGATATGGGCTCAGAACGAGAAATCGGAGAGACGAGGCCGAATTCATTGCATTCACTTACACGCAAATACCCTTGGGAAAGGTATTAATCTGTCTATTCCTTCCAGTTATGGGTTAAATGACAGGACAGATTGGGTTCTATAGCCTTGGTCGGCAACCAGTCTACCACAGAATGCAATGGCAACCTACTGCGGGATAATCTTCTGCCCAGTCAGTCGTGTCTCTTTTGAGACATGATTGCCCAAGCGTGTATCACGTATCGCACTTAACTGACTGACTATATACCCATGGTTAGTGTTCTCCGGTTAAAACCTCCTCATTGCTCACATACTTTGTTTATGGAATTCTCAATATGCTTCTGTAGAACCACATCTCTAAGCCTCAAGTCTCCTCTTCATCTGTGAGGAAATTGTCCTGCGTTCACTTCCATATAGGATGATCGATATTACATAGCTGGCCAGCACTCTTTTAAATGTCTTTCTTTCTTCCTTCTGTTTCTAGGCCGAGAGCTATATCACATTGAAACACTGGATCTTGTCCAATCACTGAAGTTAAGCAATGTCGTACCTAGTCAGTACCTAGATGGATGACCACTTGGGAATACCAGGTGCTATAAGGTTGATGTGTGGGTGGTACAATGGTTAAATGCTAAGAATTGGAAATCAGAGAGCCAAGTTTCAGTTCCAGTTGATTTCATTACAATTACAGACATGAAAATACTATAGGGAAAGCTATGAATTTACCTCTTCTCCCTTCTGCTATGGGTTAAATATTATGTATCTGAAAAAAAACATTGTTATTCTTAAAAAAATGTTTATGTCATACTGCAAAAAAATAATTCTTTTTACAATATAAACTATTACTTAATAACAATAGAAAATTGATACCCCTTTTTTAGGCCTGGTAGAATTTTATATTATTATTAGTCTACAGTTATGTGCTTATAATTGACACAAATATGATTAAAATGAGAAACTCCTTGTAGTTATTTGGCTAATGATGAAAATTTGATTTGCCATTTGCTAAATATTAAGAAAAAACATTTTTTGGAGTTTCAAATACTCAACAATACTAACAAAAATGTTAAAAATATTGTTTTTCACTTACATTAATATCTAGTAATAATGGGGGATCAGTTTATTACTTAATAACAATAGAAAATCGATCCCCCTTTTCAGGTCCAGTAAAAATTTATGTTATCATACTATAGTCAATGTGCATCTAATTTCTACAAATATGACTAAAACCAGAAACTCCTTGTTACTTGATGGAGATATTGAGACACAGAACTGAAACACTGATCCAATCTTGAAGTGATCAGGGAGATCCTTTTTTACAATGTCAGGGAAGTGGTCTTGGGCCTCCCATGTTTTATCAACAGAACACTTTCTCTCTTCTGGAAATAACAAGGAAAAATATAAAATTATGACTTGATAGGAAACAGCTGAATAGTTGAAAGAATATTTACGAAAAGATTTTAGCTTCAGTCCTTCAACCCATCTTTATATGATTTTGAAGTAAATCATCACTCCCTATTAACCATGTATTATAATATTATAAAGCTATTCCATATTGTATAAACGACTTTATTGTAAGCTTTACCTTGTTTTTAGGTCTCTGATAATATCAAATCTTTGATCTGAATTTCTGAGACGAGGAATTATCATTTTTATGTTATTTACATTTGGAATAATGTCTTCATCTTTGTTGTTATCAAATGCTGTTTTGGATGAAATGTTGGGATAATAACAAAGATGAGGGCAACTGTCCTAATAAAAAAAAACCATGAGAGACAATAGTCTAAAATGTTGTCATCATAACAAATATGAGGAAAATAGTTTAAAATATTATCTCTCTCTCTCTCTCTCTCTCTCTCTATATATATATATATATATATATATATATATATATGATGGACTCTCCTGTTGATTTTGAATAATGTCTTCATCTTTGCTGTTTTGGATGAAATGTTGGGATAATAACAAAGATGAGACAGCTACTTCACTAGCCACTTTCAAAATATTAAGAAAGAATGTTTCATTGAACATTCGAACTTCTCATAGTACTAACACTGGGTTAAAAGTACTTTTTTTTTTTTAATCATCTCACCCCAAGCAAGGCATTCCACTGCCACTATTGCGCATGGGGCTACATAGGGGAAGGTAAAGAGAAGGAGTGGTTAGACATAGGGAATATCAGGAGGAAGGTGACAGATGAGTAAGGATAGCGAGGATGAGGGTTAGGTAGATGGGAAGAGTGCTTGATAGAATGGGAGCAGGTTAGTGTGTTAGGAGGTGTCTATTGACCTTACATTTAAACTCCTGGAGATTGTAGCCGTCGGGGAAGCAATCGTTTGGAAGAGAATTCCACAGTCGGGAAGTGCGAGGAAAGAAACTGTTGGAGTAGAAGTTACGGCTGCATTTTATCGGTTTCACTGTAAAAGGGTGGGATCTAGTTGCTAATCTAGTATCTCGTGCAAATTCGTATTTAGGGGGCACCAGTGATCTAAGTTCATCGGAGCAGAAGCTGTGAAAGTATTTTCCTATTATTATTATATAAATATGTAGTAATTCAGAGGTATCAGTTTATTACTGAGCAACAATAGAAAAATCGATCATCCTATTTTAAGTCCAGTAGAATTTTATATCAATTCTCATTTACAATCACATAATTGTAATCCCCAAAAATATGAGGACTAAAACCTGAAACTCATGGTAGTTAGTTACTTGACAGAAATATTCAGAAAGCTATTTGACTAACCATTTGCTAAATATTAAAAAAAAAATTTTTTTTTGTTGGGAGTGGGGTCGAATACATGACAATACTAAGAAAATAAAAAAATATGTTAAAAATATTGCTTTCCAATTATTATACAAGGTAACCAAAAAATTTCTGTCCTTTTTAAAGAAAACAAAAATGCTTCATAGTATGTGTAACTTATATTTAGTCTTTGAAGTAATCACCATCGGCATCCAGCACCTTCTGCCAACGTGTCTCCAGCTGTATAATGCCCTTGCGGTAGAACTCGGAGGGTTTTGACATAAAGAAGTCCGTGAGGAGTTTGTGCAAGTCTGCTTTGCAATTCACCAGTGCTGGCTCGTTCTTGCACAATATTTGTTGCACACTTTTCAATTGCTGCGAGTATAGGTCTCCAGTGACCGTTCGGCCTGTTGGTAGCAGTTCATAATGAACCACTTGACGTCCTGTCCACCAGACACAAAGCATAATCTTGCATGGTTGTATAGGTGGTCTTGCGGTGTGAGGGACAGCATCCTGAGGAGACACCCAATGTCTGGAACACTTGGGAGTTTTGTACAGAACCCACTTTTCATCACTGGTAAGCACTCAATTGAATAAGGATGCGGTACGGTGGCAAGAAAGCAGCGATACGCAGGCTGCCACTCGTTGTCCCTTGTGGACCTCCAACAGCGTTTGCGGAACCCACTTGCACAGTTTGTATGTCTTACCTAGGTGGTGCAGGTAAAGTTTGTTCTGGAACCACTCACGTTGGGGTCGCTTTGTTTTGTTTTTTGGGGGGACGAGTTGTTGCTCTTGTTTTTGTCTTTTTCAAGTTTCCTTCAGTTCTTAAGTTGGCATCTTCCTCGGAAACTCTAAGAATGGCTTTCTTCAAAAATTTCACAAAAGATTCAGTTGTTGAATATGCGCAAGCAAAAATGTTAATTGCACAAGATCGATTTACTATAAGGTTGTATGAAAAACTGAGCCTCCCCTCTAAAATTGTTTAAATATTGAAATTTTTCCAAATTTATTTGTCAATCGGAAAATTTAAGGTTTAAAGATTGCACTGAAAAAAGTAAAAAAAGAAATTGATAATCAACAAATTTATAGGTGGTGGTAATATCTTACAAGTGAGTAATTCCAAAATGGAGGATTGATTTACTATAACATTGTATAAAAAACTGAGCCCCCACTAAAATTGTTTAAATATTGAAATTTTTCCAATTTTTTTTTTTTGTTAGTTGGAGAGTTTTGGGGCTAATCAATAAGATTGCACTGAAAAGAGTAAAACAAAATGAAAAACAACAAACTTAAAGGTGGTGGTAGTCTCCTTCAGGTCCGCCTTAATATCTAGTAATAATTGGGGATCAGTTTGTTACTTAATAACAATAGAAAATCGATTACCATTTTTAGGTCCAATAGAAAATGCCAGATACAGGTAGGGGATCCTAAAATCAAGCAGGTACAAAAATTTAAATACCTAGGAAGTGTTATAACAGAAAACAGAAAGTGCAACACAGAGATCTGAAGGTGAATTAGCATGGCCAAGGATGCGTTCCGGAAATTGGGTAAAGTATTAAGAGACAGGAAAATTTTGCTAGAAACAAAGAAGAAAGTAATGGATTGCTATGTGATGTCAGTTCTTCAATATGCCACTGAATGCTGGACAGTCTCAACAAAGATGAAGGAAAAACTTGAAGCAACGGAAATGTGGTTCTACAGAAGGATGCTGGGGATATCATGGAAACAAAAAGGAAATTAATATTGAGCATCAGGAAAAGACAGCTAAAGTTCCTGGGACATGCAATGAGGAAGAAGGGCTTGGAGAATCTGATACTAACAGGCCAGATAGAGGGAAGGAGAGATGGGAAAACAGTGTGTAACATACTTGATGGGCCTGAGTGGTAAGTGGATGACAGAACGGGGGTTGGGTGGTGTTACAGGAGAAAGCGTGCTAAGAGCCACCAGGGATAGGAAGACGTGGAAAGCCATGATCACCTACGTCCTGAAAGAACAAAGCACATCGAAGAAGAAAAAGAAGATACATACAAAATTGTGAAAGTTCTCTTCTAATAGTTTCTTCTCTTGCACTTCTCGCCTGGAACTCTCTTCCAGTTTCTTGCTTCCCTGCCACCTGCGTCCTTTAAAAATTTTAAAAAACGGTAATAGAAAAATGACACAATCGCCGAGTATTGGAAATAAATAGGGAATTTATTATTGTGGAAACATGGGAACAGCGAACAGTTGTGGATGTTGAACAAGAGGTGTTTATCGAGAGCGTGGCAAAATTCTGCCTGCCATGTTTGCCAGCCTCTACTCGAAAGTCCCTTCTCATTGTCTCCCAGCATGCACCTATTAGCTGGGGAACAGACTCCCTTGAATGGTCCAGGGGAAGGTAACTTTTGACCCTTTTTTATGGTGATCCTAATATAAAGCAACCAGTCTACTGCAGAAAGCAATGGCAACCTACTGCAGGATAATCTTCTGCCCAGTCAGTCATGTCTCTTTTGAGACATGATCACCCAAGCGTGTTTCATGTATGGCACTTAACTGACTGAATATAAAGCAACATCAATTGTCTGAAATCTGTTCTTTTATTGTCCTATTTCCTTACTAAAGTCTTCTCATCCTCATTCTCTCCTGGCAGCCCATTGTTTCTTAGTGACGTTGTCACTTTCTTGAGGGGTGGGATTGTTATTAAAATAAAGATTATAATCTTAAACATTATGCTATAACAATATGAGTATCCTCTGTAATTGATAGTTAAAGTGATAAGACAATCATCCCTGTTCTGGAAGGACACAAAACATGATCTCCATATTTTTTTCTTAAATAAAATGAAGTGTCACACATTGTTTAAAGCAACAAGAGGTTGTGGAGAGCCATGGTCACCCCCATCCTGTAAGGAAACAGCACATGATCTATCTATATATATATTTTTTTTAAATAAAATGAAGGAAAGATAGGTAGAGTAGTCATAAGTGTCACACATTGTTTAAAGCAACAAGATGTTGTGGAGAGCCATGGTCACCCCCATCCTGTAAGGAAACAGCACATGATCTATCTATATATATATTTTTTTAAATAAAATGAAGGAAAGATAGGTCGAGTAGTCATAAGTGTCACACATTGTTTAAAGCAACAAGAGGTTGTGGAGAGCCATGGTCACCCCCATCCTGTAAGGAAACAGCACATGATCTATCTATATATATATATTTTTTAAATAAAATGAAGGAAAGATAGGTAGAGTAGTCATAAGTGTCACACATTGTTTAAAGCAACAAGAGGTTGTGGAGAGCCATGGTCACCCCCATCCTGTAAGGAAACAGCACATGATCTATCTATATATATTTTTTTAAATTTTTTAAATAAAATGAAGGAAAGATAGGTCGAGTAGTCATAAGTGTCACACATTGTTTAAAGCAACAAGAGGTTGTGGAGAGCCATGGTCACCCCCATCCTGTAAGGAAACAGCACATGATCTATCTATATATATATTTTTTTAAATAAAATGAAGGAAAGATAGGCAGAGTAGTCATGAGTAACCTATCTAAGGAGTTTAGATGAATGAATTGCAGAGCAGGGATAATGACAGAAGTTAAGTATCATACATTGTTTAAAGCAACAAGAAGTTGTGGAGAGCCATGATCACTGCCATCTTAAAAGGACACAACAATTTGTTCAATAAAACCAAATTCTAAATCATGGCAATCGATATAGAATAACCAGCAGGTAACTAAATCATTAATAACTGCTTGCAAGATTTATCTAGAGAAAGATGCATATTTTTCTTTAATGAGATTTCTCAAATATTCAGGCCGGTAAAAGAAAATTTACTGTTTAATAAAGAAATGGAATGTCTACTTGAATATGGGGAGCCACTATAAATAATGTTTAAAGTGATAAGAATTATCTCGAACATCAATTGTCTGTCTTCTGTCTTCCTGAAACCCGTTCTTTTATTGTCCTATCTCTTCTCTAAAGTCTTCTCATCCCCATTCACTTCTGGCAACCCCTTGCTTCTTTGTGACATTGTCACCTTTCTTGGGGTGAAATTATTAAAAAAAACAAAAAGAAAAACTTTGATTTCAAACATTATACCATAAGAAATGCTGTCTATCAGAAAAGCTTGTCTTTCTCCAGGTTTAAAGTATTTTTAAAATTTTACCTGTTTTAAAGTAACTGAAATTTAAATTTGTCTTGTGACCTCTTGGGACAAGGTACCCCCCCACCCCCACCCCCACCCGACTTCTATACCATTGTGGTTAGACTTATTGTCCTATCTCTTCTCTAAAGTCTTCTCATCCTCATTCGCTTCTGGCAGCCATTTGCTTCTTTGTGACATTGTCACCTTTCTTGGGGTGAAATTATTAAAAAAAACAAAAAGAAAAACTTTGATTTCAAACATTATACCATAAGAAATGCTGTCTATCAAAAAAGCTTCTCTTTCCCCAGGTTTAAAGTATTTTTAAAATTTTACCTGTTTTAAAGTAACTGAAATTTAGATTTGTCTTATGACCTCTTGGGATAAGGTACCCCTCCCGATTTTTTTTTTTTTTTTTTTAATCATGTCACCCCAAGCAAGGCATTCCACTGACACTCTAGCGCAGGGGGTTACACAGGGCGATAGACAAGTTAGGATGTACATAGGTGGAGAGTTGGAGAGAATGAGAGGGTTAGTGTGTTAGGAGGTGTCTATTGACCTTACATTTAAACTCCTGGAGGTTATAGCCGTCGGGGAAGCAAGCATGCGTAAGGGAATTCCATAGGTGGGAAGTGCGAGAAAAGAAGCTGTTGGAGTAGAAATTGCAGTTACATTTCATTGGTTTCACTGTAAAAGGGTGGGACCTAGTTGCCAATCTAGTATCTCGTGCAAACTCACACCTAGGGGGCATCAGAGATTTAAGTTCATCAGAGCAGAAGCCATGAAAGTATTTATAGAAGAGGCACAGGGAAGCCACGTCATGCCGGTGGGAGAGTGACTGCAGGCGGTCAGCTAAGTTGGTATCAATCACGTTACAGATTCTTCGCTGTATTTTGTCAAGAAGCCTGAGGAGAATAGTAGGGGCACCCGACCAGATGCCATTGTGGTTAGACAATGTTTAAGCTCTAAAGCAGAGACATTTTTAGTTAAATATCTAGCTTTTGTCATTTCCATGAAAACCAAATGGAATAAAAATTGGTGAAAGATACAGAAAAGATCCTCATACACTTGGCAAATCATAAACATTGTTAAAGTCGTTATTGGAATTATTTCCCCTGTCAACTTTAGACACATCAGGCCTATGAATTGACTGTCAAATAAAAAACTTAGTTTAGAATCAGTTATCGCAGTATCAGATTTGTAAGTGTGTGCATATGCATACACACTTAATTTGAGAAATGTAAAAAATTAACAATTTGGAGGCATACTAATACCACATGTAGGTTGCCAGGTTACCTGGTTCAATATTGTAAGCCTCTTTCAAGCCGACTGTTAAGATTCAGTTGCGAATAAATGCCCGTATGTTCAACCAGATTTGGTCAGTTTACCTGATGAGAATCAAAGAAGTTTATGGCAGTGCTGTTAAAAGGTGATATTTTTACCACGCCAGTCTCACAATTAAAAGGAAAACAACTGTTTAATAAAGAAATGGAATGTCTATTTGAATATGAGTAGCCATTATAAATAAGAGTAAAGTGATAAGGCTTATCAGAAACATTATGCCATGACATCTATCAGAAATGCTTCCTTTTTTTTTCAGTCTGAAAGAATTTCTAAATTTTATAGTAAGTGAAATTTAAATTCAACTTGTGACCTCTCCAGACAAGGTACCCACCCACTTCTATGCTTAAGCTATAAAGCAGACATTTTTAGTCAAATATTTGCCTTATTTCCATAAAATTCAAATGGAATAAAAATTGGTGAAAGATACAGAAGAGATCCTAAATATAGAATTGTATTCATTAAAAGGTTCTCACCTCATACACTTGGAAAACCATAAACATTGTTAAAGTCATCATTGGAATTATTTCCCCTGTCAACTTTAGACACATCAGACCTATGAATGGGCTGTCAAAGAATTCATGAGTTTAGAATTGGTTGTCATGATATCAGATTTGTAAGTGCATGCATATGCATACACACTTATTTTAAGAAATGTAAAAAATGAACAATTTGGAAGCATACTAATACCACATGTAGATTGCCAGGTTACCTGGTTCAATAATGTAAGCCTCTTTAAAGCCGACTTAAGATTCAGTTGCGAATATATGCCTCTATGTTCAACTAGATTTGGTCAGTTTACCTGAGAAAAATCAAAGTTTATGGCAGTATTGTTAAAGGGTGATATTTTTACAATGGAAGTAAAGTGTCACACACTGCTTAAAGCAACAGGAAGTTGTGGAGAATCATGGTTCACCAATCTTGAAAGGACACAACACATGATCTACATATTTTACATCACATCATTGGTATCAGTCAGTCAGTTAAGTGCCATACATGATACACGCTTGGGCGATCATGTCTCGAAAGAGACATGACTGACTGGGCAGAAGATTATCCCGCAGTAGGTTGCCATTGCTTTCTGCGGTAGACTGGTTGCCGACCAAGGCAATAGAATCCAATCTGTCCTGCTATTTAACCTATAACTGGAAGGAAGAGACGGATTAATACCTTTCCCAAGGGTATTTGCGCGTAAGTGAATACAATGGATTCAGCTGGAATTCGAACTCGGCTCGAGTTGGTATCAAGTTGACCTAAACTTAATGATTTGTGTACTAACCAATTTGTTGGACAAGCAAATTCTAAAACATGACAATGGATATAAAATAACCAGTAAGGAACTAAATCATTAGGAACTGCGAGCAAGATTTACCTAAAGGCTGCATATATTTCTTTAATGAGATTTCTCAAATATTCAGGCCAGTAGATAAAAATATACTGTTTAATAAAGAAACATCAGACCTATGAATGGGCTGTCAAAGAATTCATGAGTTTAGAATTGGTTATCACGGTATCAGATTTGTATGCGTTTGCATATTGTTACGAGGATGCATTTATATTAGGATACAGTCGCTTTCTCATCGATGCAGTGTGGCTTCCCTGTCTCTCTTCTACAAATACTTTCACAGCTTCTGCTCCAATGAACTTATCTCACTGGTACCCCCTATATATGAATTTCCTCAAGCCACAAGTTTACTGTGAAACCAATTAATTGTAAACGTAAATTCTACTCCAGCAGCTTCTTTTCTCACACTTCCCACCCGTGGAATTCTCTTTCAAATACTTGCTTTCCCAACAGCTATAATCTCCAATAATTTAAATATAAAGTCAATAGTTATCTCCTGTCTCACTAACTTACATCCTCTCTCTCGTGCTTTTTTCTCCATCCACCCCACTCTCATCAGTATTCTCTTCTTTCTCGTATTCTCTTCCTGACACCCCCTGCAACCTCTCACTCCTTCTCATAACATTCCTCTTATGTAACCCCCTGCACAACAGTGGCAGTAAAATGCCTTGCTTGAGGCAGCACGATTATGAAAAAAATACCAAAAAATAATATTAATAATGTCTAAAAAAGGTTAAAAAATATAGTAAGGAATTCTCTCCTAGGAGAGACAGAGGAAGGCAGCGGATAACATATTTGCAGCGCCTGATCAGGTGGATGACGGAACGGGGGTTGCCAGGAGCAACAGGAGCAAACATACTAAGAGCCACAAGGGATAGGGAGACGTGGAGATCCATGATCGCCTACGTCCTGAAGGGACAGGGCACATAGAAGAAGAAGAAGGAATTCTATTGAGTCCTATTTGTTATTACAAAAAAGTTTTAATTCATGAAGTAGTTGTTTAATAAAGAAATCAGGAATAGAACATTTTAGAAGATCCTAGAATATTTGAGAAAAATTTAAAGAATTGGAGATGATTCTAGAAATATGCAAATTAAGTGTTAGCCCCTATAAAAATAGGTTTGTTGTTAAAAGGATTTGCTGACATTATCGACTCCTGCCTGATTCAGGATTTGTATATCCAGCCGAAAGAATCTCCACTAAAAGTTGCCTACCAACTAAAACCTGAAAGAGAACCTCATGGAACTACATCGGTAAATAGAACTTTTTTACTCTTTCATTGACCAAACAAAAAAGTATTCTTTATATACACAATTGAGAATTTCCAAAAAGTATAGCACTTAAACTACTTCGCTCGCTCAACTGGGTAAAGATACTTGACACCTTAGCTTCCCCTTCGTAACAATTCGCCTGCCACTAGTAAACTCTATGTTTCTTGTTTTAAATGCAAAAACTGTTTTTTTGTAAATATTTTTATGTTATGTTTTGTAAATGAAATATCTGTCTAGGATTTAGCCCTGTGTTTTGGTCAATCATTTTTTTTTCTTTTGTTACAACACATAACACATAACAAAATGTGTACACACTTATTTTCAAAAATGTAAAAAAAATTAACAATTTGGAGACAAACTCATATCATCTGTAGGTTGTCATGTTACTTAGTTCAATAATGAATGTCTCTCTAAGGCTTAACTGTTAAGATTCATTTTTGAATAAATGCATGTACGTTCGACCAGATTTGGTCAGTTCACCTGAAGAGAATAAAAGAAGCTTATGCAGTGCTGTTAAAAGGCAATATTTTTACTATGCCAAGCAATCTCACAATTAAAATGAAAATAAATTAGAGAAACAGAATTTTTTAAAATTTTTATTTACCCGATACAAGGCCCAAGATCAATTCAAAGTAGTGGGTTATTGAATGAGATTCTTGTAGACAAGGTGGAAGAGGTGCATATTATGAGGATATGTAGGATAGATATGTAGTGAAAAATACAGAAGAGATTGTAAATAGTACTCTCGTTGTGCAGTGGATATCAGCTCGGAACGAGAAATCGGGGAGCCAAGTTCGAATTCCAATCATATTCCTTGCATTCACTTACGCACAAATACCCTTGAGAAATATATTAATCCGTCTCTCCCCTCCAGTTATAGGTTAAATAATATAGGACAGATTGGGTTCTGTAGCCTTGTGCAGCAACCAGTCTACCGTAGAAAGCAATGGCAAACTACTGCGGAATAATCTTCTGCTCAGTCTTTCGAGACATGATCGCCCAAGTGTGTATCATGTGTGGCACTTAACTGACTGACCATTTATTAAAGGTTCTTGCCTCATGCTCTTGGCATACTATAGGCATTGTCAAAGTCATCCCTGGAACTAAATTTATTTCCACTCTTCATATTGTTCAGATTGTTGTTTTCATCTTTATTGCCATATTCACAACATTTTGGCTGTTGCACACTCCAGCCTTTTTCAGGAGATTGGAATTCTAGTGAGGACATGTCTGAATGTAAATAATAACTCTTCATGAAATATATTACTGTGACCAACAGAAATATGATTGACATCAAAGGCAGAAAACACAAGCAATGGCTGACAAAAGTACCATCGACATCAAAGGCGGAAAACACTGACAATGGCCAATGAGGTTATGGTCAACATCAAAGACAGCCAGCTTGAAAGGCAATAGCCGGGGAAGATGATTGTAACACCCCAACGGACGGTCCGAACAATTTCTCCGGCGGCCGTTCTCCACGCTGTGATGTTTGCTGGGAGTTTGTTGAAAATGTCGGAGCCTCAAACTGGGGGTACAAGATTAAACTATAAGGAACGAACTTCCACAACTTGGATGAGTTGAAACGATGCTTTATTTCGTTTAGAGTTAGCCTTTTTGGTTGGGGCAGGCGAATGTGACACACAGCTCTAACTCTAATTCATGGAGATCAACAAATCCGAGCTGACCGAAACAAGACGAACGGAGTTTCACTTCACTCAACTGACTGACTCACTTAACTGACTCTCTCACTCTACTCTACTGACTCAGAAAAATTACCTGAATTTATTTAAAATTAATCCGGAAATGCTTTAGACCACCGGTGATAAACATTGGCAACTGTAAGTCCGAAATTTCAGTTATCTTTTTTTTTATCTTAATAAAGCTTCCACCGGAAAATTCTTAATGTGTGGTCAAGATACAGTCAAAGACGGCCTTTGACCTGGTCATTCAAAAAAACCTATTTCCTAAACTTTATCTCTTATCACATTAAATCATTGAGTCAAATATTTACCAGAAGAGTGGTAGGATTTAAAACAGTAATCGGATACCCTTGTCTCTTCCACAATTTTCCTCATAAAAGAAAAAGCATTTATTTTTTTTTTTCTCTTCTTTTTCACTTTTGTTCAATATTTTTTTAAACTATTTTCTATTCTTAACCATTTTCTATTTTAATCTATTATAATAAAATACATATTTTACAAAGCACTTTAATATACGCCTAGTTATCGTGTCACAATGATTGACAGATGTGTCTGGCCATAGATGTCACAATTAAGCAAAAACCTGAGAAGGCAAAAATGTGTGGGAATGTCAGGTTATATAAGTTTTGGGTTTTCTGGCCAAAAATAGAATGCAGAGAAAAGAAGAGGACTCCCGCTGGTTAACGACTCCTGACAACTATTCTCTCTAGAATCATCCTCCACTCCATATACCTGCGATCGATGAAGAATAAAAATATTAGTTTATACTTTTATATATACGTATTCCTTGTTGTTTCTGAAGATGACTGTTGCTTAGCAGCAGCAGTATATAACATTCATCTCTAAAATTCAGAGAGAAATGCAAAGAGTTTGTGGTCATCTAATGCCTTGTTCTGGTGTGGGGGTGCACGGTTTTACAAGGTATGCAAATGAGTGACAGCCATGTCAACATATGAGCCGCCTGTTGTAATTTTTATGCAAATAAGCAGCTGAGAAAAAGGTATAAAATGAGGAAAGGTGGCGATTTGAGTCAGTTTGAAATTAGTTGGTTGACAAAGTGTGTGAGTGAGAAGACGACGACGATGAAGAAGAAGAAGACAAAGCAGACAACGATGTTGGAAAGACCAGGAAATCGAGAGACTACCTGTTGTCGTCAAAAGTTTTGTTTGCCTGAAACACAAATATATTACAGATTTTCTTTCCTTTACAAAGTTTGTTCACAATAAATGACTGAAGTTTTTCATGGAGAGTACTCAAATTTGTTATGCATGATTATTTTACTGAGTGGAATTGTTTAAAAAAGCATTATTTTTTTTTTTTTTTTTGTAATGGGAAAACTGCTAAAGTCTACTTGTTCTTTTTAACACATGGATTAATTAAAGAGTTCAGTTAAAAATCTTGTTGCAGGTCGTATATTGGCCTGCAAACAGATATTGAATGACGAAAGATAACAAACAAAACAAGACTTGAGTAAAAAAAAATGTATTTTTAAGTTTATTTTTGCTAAAGACAATACATTGACAAAAATAAGGTTATGATACACAAGGCAACAGATTTTTTTTTTTTAATCATATCACACCGAGCAAGGCGGTAACGCCACTGATGTGCAGGGGGCTACATAGGAGGGAAAAGATTGGAAAAGAGAAAGCCGGAAACCACATCCTAAACAGGGAACAAGGAATGAGCCTCTTCACCTGTTCAATAGACGTGGGTGGAGTGTGAACCGGGCGATAGTTTAGTCTATCTACTCCAATTGAAAAAAAAAAAAAAGAAAAGAGTGAAAAGATTGGAAAAGAGAAAAACCGGAAACCACATCCTAAACAGGAAATAAGGGATGAGCCTCTTCACCTGTTCAATAGACATGGGTGGAGTCATGAGTGTGAGAAAAGCATTGAGGAGTAATGTTCTGAAGGGGTCAATTTTGTAGCCGTTGAAGAATGTTGTCTTGAGGAGGATAGTTCTGTAGCCATTGAAGAGTGTTGTCCTGAGGAGGATAGTTTTATAGCCGTTGAAGAGTGTTGTCCTGAGGAGGATAGTTCTGTAGCCATTGAAGAGTGTTGTCCTGAGGAGGATAGTTTTATAGCCATTGAAGAGTGTTGTCCCGAGGAGAATAGTTCTGTAGCCATTGAAGAGTGTTGTCCCGAGGAGAATAGTTCTATAGTCATTGAAGAGTGTTGTCCTGAGGAGGATAGTTCTGTAGCCATTGAAGAGTGTTGTCCTGAGGAGGCCAGTTTCATAGCCATTGCAGAGTTGATGACCTGAAAAAAAAAACAGTTTTATAGCCAATGAAGAGTGTTGTCCTGAAAAAGGACAGTTTTATTCCTGTTAAAGAGTGATGTTGGTTGGTTGTTTTGTTTTATGGCATATCAACCTTGGCGGGTCATTTATTGCCAACTAAATTTCATTCATTTGTTGTTGGTAATACCTTTTTCTTTCAACAATTTATTGTTGTTTTTATATAAGTTTTGTGTCTAGTAATACTTTTTTCTTTTTGAGTTCATTGGGATTTGTTTTTAAGGGCAGAGTTCCCAAGTTCTACTCTGTTATTTAACCCATAACTGGAGGGAAGAGACGGATTAATACCTTTCCCAAGGGTACCAGTGCTTAAGTGAATGCAGGGTATTCAACTGGAATTTAAACTCGGCTCACCGATTTCTCTTTCTGAGCCGATATCCACTGCACCATGACGCACATCCATCACTAAACACTTACAGCACCTGGTATTCCCAAACAGTCACCATCTAAGTACTGACCAGACTCAAGGTTGCTTAACTTCGGTGATCGAGCGAGAACCGGTGTATTCAACGTGATATGGCCGTAAGCCTAAAGAATGATGTCTTAAAAAGAACAGCTTTAATAGCCATTGAAGAGTGATGTCCAGAGAAGGACACTTTCCTAGCAGTTGAGGAGTGTTAAATCATCCCAGAAATTCAGAGAGAAATGTCAAACATTCATTCACTATAAATGACCAGAATTTTTGTGGAGTGCTCTCAAATTTGTTATGCATGCTTATTTTATCCAGGGGGATTTTTTGAGAAAAAATATTTTTGTAATGAGAAAAGTGTGGAGAATTATCATTAAGAGGTTGGGTTTTTTTTAACAATTATTAGCTGAAAGTAATGCGGATTTGAGTTGTAAGTAATCCTACAGAATTCAAATTTCCAAACTTCAAAAGAAGAAATATTAACAAATTATTAGCTATTATTGAAATTGTTATGTCGTGAGTAAGAATAAATAACTCAACAACAGGAATAGGTTAATTGTTGTATTCCGTGAAAATAGTATTTACAAAGGTTATTAGTATCCAATACAAGAATAAGGGTTAATCGTCTCAACCGTCGTAAGATGTAGTATGAGCAATGGGTACTTCCGGGTCGTCACCGGAAGTCTACGACTGACTTGTCGATTGGCTGCTCGGCGCACTCCCTTACGTAGATGCCACCATTACTTTACATAGTAATGGAATAGTCCATTATAGCCGAATAGGTGCGGGCGTCCCAACAGAAATAATTATTCACATTTAATTAAACATGGCTAATTGCGTTTGTAGGTTGGTCTCGAACCTGCAGGCATGAAATAATTAAATTGTAGTATTGTTTAGTTAGGACTAACGACCCAGACACATTTTGTTTGAATCAACAAAATCTCTTAAAGTAGAAATCTATTTTCTTCTATGTGCCCTGTCCTTTCAGGACATAGGTAATCATGGCCTTCCACGTCTCTCTATTCCTGGTGGCTTTTAGCTCGTTTTCTCCTGTTACAGCATGCAATCCCCCGTTCTGTCATCCACCTGCTCAGGCTTTTTTTCAAATATGTTATCCGCTGCTTTCCATTGTCTCTTTTTCCTTCTATCTGGCCTGTTAGTATCAGGTTCTCCAAGCCCTCCTTCCTCATTACATGTCCCAGGAACTTTAGCTGTCTCTTCCTGATGCTCAGTATTAATTTCCTTTTCGTTTCCATCCTTTCCAAAACCTCATCGTTGCTCAGTCCATAAAGTTTTTCAGCAAACAATATTAACCCTGTGTTAGAAACAACATGGTGTTGTCATAGTACTAATACACTGTGTTTTTTTTTTCTTTTTTTAATTTTTCCATTTTAAATATTATAGATATATCATTTAGTTTTCTTGTTATATATGGTCATCTTTCATAAAAACAAAAACCCAACAAGCTCCACACATAGGATTTTGCCCATGTTGCATTAGTTTTACCAGGTAAATTAAAGTCAGATATTTTTAACGCACCTCATATTGTTTTCAGCATTTTTTTAGTTTTTATATGTAAGCAGTTCAAAAACAGGATGTGCATTGTGGTGCAGTGGATATCAGCTTGGAACAAGAAATCAGGAAGCCGAGTTCAAATTCCAGTTGAATTCCTTGTATTCATATATGCACAAATACCCTTGGGAAAGGTATTAATCTATCTCTTCCCTCCAGTTATGGGTTAAATAACAGGACAGTTCTATTGCCTTGGCTGGCAACCAGTCTACACAGAAAATAATGGCAACCTACTGCGGGATAATCTTCTGCCCAGTCAGTCGTGTCTCTTTTGAGACATGATCGCTCAAGTGTGCATCACGTATGGCACTTAACTGACTGAGTTCTCAAACATTTTGGCCCAATTCTACCCTTTTCACCAGGATGTTACCCTTCCTTGCAAGAGTCTTTTTCTCAAAAGGTGCATTAAAAAAAAAAAAAAACATATATGTGTGTGTGTGTGTGTGTGTGGGTGTCAAAAATGAGGGCAAAATATCTATATTGATATGCTGTTCAAGATGATGGCAGCATATATTTTGATGTACCTATTATTGACATCTTGCATTAAAATATAAGAAAAATAAAAAATAATTAAACCCCTAAGTGTGACAGGAGTGAAATATATATATATATATATATATATATATATATATACACACATTTTTGATGGGTACAAAATCATATTCTGGCATTGATGAAATGTTTTACTATAATAGGCCATGACAAATTTTAAAACAAAATCATCGGTCGACTGGTTTCATCCCCTGTCATCAAAACTGTAAATGGGAAAAAAAATTATGAAAAGAAAATCTGTCATGGGTGACATGAATGAAAATAAAAATAAAAGTTATTACATCTATTTTACATCGAATAGATGTAATAACTTTTATTTTTTTCCTTTCCCTTTCTGTTAGATGTGGCACAAGGCCAAAAGTAATAAGCACCCAGTGAAGATAAAACTCACTACTCAATTGTAATGATTCTAGTGTGACAAGCTTGCTAACCATTAGATGACGTTATGTAAAACATCTCGTCTAAAAGATATCTCAGGATTTCAGAACTAGTTTAATTCTGTCCTAATTCCAAGTTCACACTCCTCCCAAGTTTTTTGAACAGGAGTGGAGGGTTATCCTTTGTTTCCACTTTAAAATTGGGCTTCAGGTTCCTTCCCAAATCTACTTTAACACTGGACTTCTAATATCTCTGCTTAAATTCTAAAACTTTATTTATTATTTATTTTTCTTCAATAGGAGTAGATAGATTTGCCTATTGTCCGGTTCAGACTCCTCCACAGTCTTTTGGACAGGAGTAGAGGTTTATTCCCCATTTTCTGTTCCTTCCCAAATCTACTTTAACTCTGTATTTCTAATGTCTCCTCCAAAATTCTAAAATTTTATTTATTATTTATTTTTCTTCATTAGTATTAAATAGGATCACTTATTGCCCTATTCACACTCCTCCCTATGTTTTTTTTTTGTTTTTTTAACAGCAGTAGAGGTTTACTCACTACATATTTATTCCTCCCCAATAGGACTACTAAGTTTTGCCTATCGTCTGATTATTACTCCTTCCTGACCTTTTGAAACAGGACTAGAAGTTTATCCTTTGTTTCCTGCTTAGGATTGGGTTTCCAGTTTTTTCTAATGTATTTTCACTCCCAGTAGCTCCTTGTGTCTTGGTGGCATTATTGCTTTGTTTGGGGTGAGTTGATAAAAAAAAAAAATCACTTGGCAAATGGCCCAAGAAAGCTAAATGTCTACTTGCAAGCCCATTGAATGTTTGGTGCCCTTATTTGTACATAAAAAAAAAATACTTTATTCTTTGTTCTGTCAATCAGTTTGAGTTTCAGTTTTGTTTAATGACATATCAACACCTCTGTGGGTCATTTAATCCCAAAAAGGTGGGGTTTTAAGGTGTTTTTAAAAAATATTTGGTTATAGTGAGAAGGTTGATTTAGTCAGATTTTAATAAAAAAAATTTGTTTTTATTCTTTTTTATTTTAGAAAACTGAAAATGTCTTCTAGTTTTATATTAAAAAATATTTTACTGAGAATAATTTTTTTCCTTCAAAAATGTGTTATGGTTAATAATTTTTTCTTTGAAAATGTATTGTTGGTAATATTTTTCCTTCAAAAATGTGTATTTTTCTATAAAAGTTTATTTTTTATGTATATATTTCTATAAAAGTGTATTTTTATATTTTCATAGAGTTTTGACCCCAGTTTAGGGTTAACTATTTGCTGATAGCTGGAACCCTAACAGGTGCTACCACTCCAGGTCAGGGTGGACCTGAGAACAACAGCAATTAAGAGGTGGTTCTATGCTCCTTACAACCTCCCAATCAGAGGCCTTGCTGCCAAATGCAGTTTACCGTCATGCCCAGAACCTCTGTCATTCAGTATTTTCATTTTCCCTCTTCTATATTTCAGGAATTAATTGGTCAGTGTCTACTGGAAACACAACCCCTTCAGGAGGAATCCAGTTCAATAGGTCACTGGCTAGTCTGCTGATTCTTCGAGGTAAGGACACTGCTGCAGCAGATATCTCTGCATTCAGAGATCCCAAACTGTATGTACCATGGATGATGCCCAATCACAGCCTTGCTGTCTGGCAACATGAGCGTGCATTTTGCCGTTATGATAAATCTGCAGCCATCGTTAGCAACAGTCGGCAGTCTGCTGTCACACTCAACCACACTATCCAGAAAGCCTGGGACATGTTTTCTGCAAAGGCATTTTTTCATCAGTACAAAAAATTTGGACTTAATGAAAGTGATTTCTTGGACTCTTTTGCCAGTCTCGAGCAGGTTGTGTCAAGTTATTTACAACTCTGATTAATTTTTTTGCTTCATATTAATTAAATTTGTTACATTTTAAATTTCTAACATGAAAAATAAAAAAAGGTGCCCAATAAACTTTATTATCTGAAATCATTGATTTAAGAAAAAAGACCAAAAACACAAAAATCTGTTTCAGAAAATACGAAATTGTAGTTGTCAACGATTTTTGTTTTTAATATTGTTTATTGCAGAAAAGCTTACTTTGAAAAAATATGATGTTGAGAATGAAATAAGTATTTCTACTGCCCCTTTTTAAAAAAAATAATATTTAGAAATTCACTCTTAAAGAATAATCCAAATGATGGAATATCGCTTGTTGAATATTTTAATTGTGTAATCTGTTCCCAAATAGGCATCTATGCAGATGACACCACCATCTACTCGCGTATCAATATGAAATCTGTCAAGGCTGTCAAAGTAGATCTCACTTCTGCTCTTGGAAAAAACCTCCAATCTGGGGTAAGAAATGACTCATAAATTTAATTCCAAAAATGAAGCTACTCTCAAACTCACATAGAGAATCTTGCCTTCCTTCCATTAATCTGGATCCCACTAGTCTCCCTGAAAGTAATACACTGCCCCTCATCCGCCTCATTCTCTCAGCTGATCTCAAGTGGAATGAATACATCGAATCAATAGCTGCATCTACTGCTAAGAATGTTGAGTAGTTGTGCCGAGCCAGGAAGATTTTCTTGTCAGAATCCATTTTGCAAATTTATAAATTTACCATTTTCTCGTGCATTGAATAGTGTCGTCATATCTGGTCGGGTGCTCCTGCTATTCATCTTGGGATTCTTGATAAAATCCAGAGAAGGATCTGCAATGTAATTAGTCCCAATTTGGCAAGTCGCCCTCAGTCACTTTCTCACCATTACAATGTGGCTTGAATCCTAAAGGGTTAATGAGATATCTAAGCTTGACGTCTGTTTTAGAATAATTTTATTTGCAAGGTCGAATTTTGGTCAGGCATGCTCTTAAATGTTCTTCCTAATATTCTAGTTGTGATTGATTTTTGTTTTTAATATTGTTTATTGCAGAAAAACTTGCTTTGAAAAAAATATGATGTTGAGAACAGAATAAGTATTTCTATTGCCTTTTTTAAAAAATAATATTTAGAAATTCACGCTTACGGGATTATCCAAATGAGATAATATATGTGGTTTAATATTTTAGTTGCAATCCTTTGTCATTTTCCTATTTCTTTTAACTCTATCTCTTCCGTAAGATTTAAATTTGCTGATATAAGAAGCACTCAGAACAAATGAATTTCTCACCTAACCCAGAGATCTTAAGTCAAGATAAAATAGTTTTTAAAATTTATTTATAATAAATACACCAAGCAATGAGGGATTGCTGAGTAACTCCCGAAATCAACTTTAGATAATTTCAACATTTATCGGTGTTTATCGGCAAGATCTTGATAAATCGCGCCATTTTTGGACGACTCGCTTTATTTTGCACATCCCACCCAATTTCTATATTATGCATACGTTTATTTATTATAACAATGATATTCTCATTTAATCAATTTAAAGAGTGTCTAATTTTGATATGTACTTATTGTAGGTATCTCCACTAAATCACAAAAAAAAAAAAATGCACACTTACTTTTAAACTGAATTTTTAAAAATGAAAAAGACATGATCGCCCAAGCGTGTATCACGTATGGTATTTAACTGACTGATACTCTTAAATTTTCTTCTCAATATTATACTCGTGATCAATCTTTGCTTCTAATATTGTTTATTGCAGAAAAAATTGCTTCGAAAAATATGATGTTGAGAACAGAATAAGTATTTCTATTGCCTTTTTTAAAAAATAATATTTAGAAATTCACGCTTACGGGATTATCCAAATGAGATAATATATGTGGTTTAATATTTTAATTGCAATCCTTTGTCATTTTCCTATTTCTTTTAAATCTTTCTCTTCTGTAATATTTAAATTTGCTGATATAAGATGCACTCAGAACAAATGAATTTCTCACCTAACCCAGAGATCTTAAGTCAAGATAAACCCTGACTGAATATAATAGTTGGAAACATGATTAAGGCTTTTACTGGGCATAAAGTGGGGGATCAATTTTATATCATTTTGAAGTAATAAACTGATCCCCCACTAATTACTACTTAAACATATAATACATTTCTTCCGACTCTAGCTATGAGTCAAATAACAGGACAGATTGGGTTCTATAGCCTTGGTCGGCAACCAGTCTACCGCCGAAAGCAATGGCAACCTACTGCGGGATAATCTTCTGCCTAGTCAGTCATGTCTCTTTCGAGACATGATCACCCAAGCGTGTATCACGTATGGTACTTAACTGACTGATACTCTTAAATTTTCTTCTCAATATTATACTCGTGATCAATCTTTGCTTCTAATATTGTTTATTGCAGAAATAATTGCTTCGAAAAAATATGATGTTGAGAACAGAATAAGTATTTCTATTGCCTTTTTTAAAAAATAATATTTAGAAATTCACGCTTATGGGATTATCCAAATGAGATAATATATGTGGTTTAATATTTTAATTGCAATCCTTTGTCATTTTCCTGTTTCTTTTAACTCTTTCTCTTCCGTAAGATTTAAATTTGCTGACATACACTCACTTAAAAGGGTGTTGAATGCTAAAAGGTTAATGGTCACACAGTGGGAGCTGCCTAACTTACCGATGAGATATTCCATTGTTTTGATAACAAAAAGCATTACTCACTGTTAATATATGCACTAACGCATTACTTTTATTTCTTTTGTCTAATGTTAGTTTTCTTCTTCTTCTATGTGCCATGTCCCTTCAGGATGTAGGCAATCATGGCCCTCCACGTCTCCCTATTGCTAGTGGCTCTTAGCATGCTTTCTCCTGTTACCCCACCCAAATTTTTGCTGTTTCTTAATACTCTACTCAGCTTCTGGAATTTGTCCTTCACCATGCCAGTTCGCCTTTTGGATCTCAGTCCAAAAATTGAGTGTCGATGAACAAATTGTGGTGACTTCCAATTTTAAAACATAACCAGGTATCAATACCCTTGTTGCATTACTGTTCATCAAACAACTCCTTCCCGTTAATGATGTCAGCCAACTCCACTGCCAGTCGTACAACCTTAAACAGCACCTTTCACAGAATATTTTAATCTGCCAAGCAAGACAGGCTTCTAACATGATGGGATACAAAGCTTTATCCTGATTTTTTTATTTTTATGTAGATCCTTATGCTCAGTAGTGCAGACCCCCAAACCCTAATAATAACTGTGACAATAGTGGCCTGAATGTTTCCCATTCGGGTAACCTGAATCCTTAATTTTATCAGTTCCTTTGACCATGATAATATGGTCGCCAGTTACCAGCCACACCAATGCCGTGGCTGGGGGAAGGTGCTTTTTTATTTAATTTTTTTTTCCAACATCTATTTTTTATTAGGTATTTATCTGTAAATTTGTCATAACAGAATATGACACTGATTATTGTTACTAGTGTAGAGATACAAAAAGCGATTATCTCATTACGGTTACTATGCAGTCACATGGGTCACTTGACATTTCTTTATAGAGTGGCCAGTCAGACTGTCAACCATCTGGACTCAAGAAACATGTTGTTTGTTCAGCCAGGGTCAACCAGCTGTTACTGGGTGCAGCTTACAAGCCCCTGGTACCATTACCCTTTGGGAGTATATCTTCACAAGATTTCGAAACTTTCTTTGACTCACAGACCTTATGTTGGGAAAATTATATAGCTCAGTGTTTCCTGTTTGAGACCAATCTGTCTTTACTAGGGGACATAGCAGATAAATCTGGCCTGCTTGAATCTGGAATCATAAATATGGCTTCTACAGAAAAAAAAGAATCTCCAGCAATCCCTGTTCCCATAGAAGACCCTCTTTTCCTCCTCTTTACACACTGTTATTGCATGTATGTGTTATAGTTTCTCTGTGTGGAACAGATGTAAATATGTGTATATAATGTTGTGTATTACTTTGAAGGATAAAACTCTCATTGAGAACAAAGCATGTTTGTCATTCCATTTCTTTCTGCTATTCCTTTCATTTGTGTATTAAGCTATTAGTGTATCTTGGATATAATAATGCCCATAATGGGGAAAATAAACTGGTAGAATATTTCTTTCTTCCATAGCTTACCTGGTGATCTACCAGACTTGATATGATACTGTTATCACCCCCATCAATGGGTCACTCTGACATGACAATATTATCACCACATTACTAGTAATACCTGTGAAAATTACAGTTTTACTATTTTGTTTTCTGACGAATCATAACGGACTGATTTGTTCGTTTAATGGCATATCAACACCTTATAGATCATTTAACGCCAAAGAAGAATCATAATTCTTAAGCTAATAATTGAATAAATAATAATAATAATGTTTTTCTTTTTCACATTCTTTCTTACTCACCCTTTTTTACACCCAATGGTGTGTAGGGCAGTAAGTTTTTGTTAATGTTTCCATAACAATCTGTTCTTTATGGGGCAGGGTTGTTAGGACCATTCTTGGTCCTTATGTTTACAGCACCTGGTATTCCCAAATGGTCATCCATCTAAGTACTGACCAGGCTCAATGTTGCTTAACTTCAGTGATCAGACAAGAACCAGTGTATTTAACACGATATAGCCGTAGACTCTTTCTTACTCAGTAACCCTAAAATGCAATGTCAATTGTTACTTTCTCTCTTAATTCCTACTTTTAGTGATTATATGAAATAAATTTTTTCTAATTATTGGTTTGAAAACATATTTTTTTCACTCTGAATTTCTTTATTATTATAAACATTATTTTTAGTGGGTAGACACATTTCAGTTGTAATCTCTCTTTTATTTCAGTCTTCTTAAACTGTGAAATTAATAAGTACCATCAGAGATTAAAACGTTCCATTAAAAAACAATTGTGCCTCCAACAAGAATTGAACCTGTATTCCTCTTTTTCATCAAAGAAACTGTTTCTATAGCAGAAATGTGCATTTACCAATTTGGCCATGGAAGCTATGATGATAAAGCAAAGCTTGAATTACATATTCAAGGAATGCATCATTTTTTCTACTTGAAATTCCATATATTTCCACAGCAAGTTACAGATGTGGCGCTCACTATCTATCTATCTATCTATCTATCTATCTATCTATCTATCTATCTAATTCTGTTCTTATCTATCTATCTATCTATCTAATTCTGTTCTTATCTATCTATCTATCTATCTATCTATCTAATTCTGTTCTTATCTATCTATCTATCTATCTATCTATCTATCTAATTCTGTTCTTATCTATCTATCTATCTATCTATCTATCTAATTCTGTTCTTATCTATCTATCTATCTATCTATCTATCTATCTACATGATGCGATAGGTAAAATGTCGCCATTTAATATTTTCAATTTTGTGCAAGCACATTGATTCTTTTGAGAACATTTCCATATGGTATGTTCTGTATCTCATTTAAATGCAGCTGGTACAACTTTACTTCAACTCCAAGTACAGCTTGCGGCATAATTGAAGCCCTTTTTTTATTTATTATCTTTTAGTGAACAAAAATAACTTACAGTAGATTAGAATGGCTTAAGATTAACTATGGCTTAGGTGTCCGGGATTGGTTAAATCTTAATTTTGACCTGAGGTGGATAGGAAAACATGAAGTAATCGAGTAGCTATAATGATCACCAGACGTTTTTCTTGTGGGTTGTACTGAAGTATATTACTTACAGGCTCAAACCATAAATAATTTCTAAATAAAAATAATTTCTTATAAATATTCTGAAATTAATATAGAAATGTGTCAAATAATTTGTCGAAGTGTTGCTGATAGGGTTCAACGTTGTGTTGAACATGGCAGGGAGCATTTTAAATACGTTAAATAGTTTGTTGATATAACAATACTTATAAATTTCATTAAACTAGCATAATTTATTTTTGTTCAGTTGAAGTTAATAAATAAAAAGTGGGCATTACTTTTGCCACACCCTGTATTTGTCAAGTTACGATCACTTGAATTTTAATCATTTACCCTAAGATGGCATTTGCGTTGTCGTGCAGTGGATATTGACTCCGAACGACAAATCGCAGAGCTGAGTTTGAATTCCAGTTGAATTCCTTACATTTATTTGTACACAACTACCCTTGGGAAATGTATTAATCCATCTCTTCCCTCCAGTTATGGGTTAAATAATAGGACAGATTGAGTTCTATAGCCTTGGTCAGCAACCAGACCACAGAAAGTAATGGCAGCCTACCACAGGATAATCTTCTGCCTAGTCAGTCATGTCTCGAAAGAGACATGATCGGCCAAAGCGTGTATCACATATGGCACTTAACTGACCCTAAGATGATAAGTTCTGGATAGTTTGTTCTTTTGCCTGAAGGTATGAAGTCAAGTGGTTGTGGTGGTGGTGAAGGTATGAAGTCAGGTGGTGATGGTGGTGGTGAAGGTATGAAGTCAGGTGGTGATGGTGGTGGTGAAGGTATGAAGTCAGGTGGTGATGGTGGTGGTGAAGGTATGAAGTCAGGTGGTGGTGGTGAAGGTATGAAGTCAGGTGGTGATGGTGGTGGTGAAGGTATGAAGTCAGGTGGTGGTGGTGAAGGTATGAAGTCAGGTGGTGGTGGTGAAGGTATGAAGTCAGGTGGTGATGGTGGTGGTGGTGGTGAAGGTATGAAGTCAGGTGGTGATGGTGGTGGTGAAGGTATGAAGTCAGGTGGTGGTGGTGAAGGTATGAAGTCAGGTGGTGATGGTGGTGGTGGTGGTGAAGGTATGAAGTCAGGTGGTGATGGTGGTGGTGAAGGTATGAAGTCAGGTGGTGGTGGTGAAGGTATGAAGTCAGGTGGTGATGGTGGTGGTGGTGGTGAAGGTATGAAGTCAGGTGGTGATGGTGGTGGTGAAGAAATGAAAACTGCTGTAAGTAAGTGGCTACCTCAACAAGTAGATCAGTTTTACAAAGCTAGGATGCATGCCTTCAAGATGGAACTTTGTCATAGTGGTGACTATGTTGGAAGTAGGAATGTGAATCTTTGATGTATAGCTATATCTTGATGTACAATATGTTTTATTGTTTTTCTTATTTCTCAGAGCAAATTGCATTAATTTTTGACTTTATCCTCTGTGTGTATATATATATATATATATATATACTAGCAGTATAGCCCGGCATTGCTCGGATGTAATGAAAGCTTTTATATATATATTATCGATTTTCTGCACTATTGTAAGAACTGCAACCTTGAAACTTTTGAATATCGTTTCTTATGTCTTTGTCTATGAGTGTATAAAATTTGATTAAAATCGGACCACTCCTTCTATAACCCGATTTTTTCGATTATCGATTTTCGATAATTATCGGGGGGTACCTCGACACAAAACCAAGCTAAGAACACTCGCAGACGCTTATAGTACAACTGTATAAATTTTCAAGAAAATCGGTTCAGCCGTTTCAGAGTCTATAGGTAATGGACACACACACATACACAAAGTTCCATTTATAAATAAGTTTAGAAAATCATATTTTCTAAGATAATTCATTTTCACCATTTGTTTTAAAATATCACCTAAGGAAGAACAATATTGTTTTGAAACATGAAAATTTTTGTGTAGTGATATAGTGCTTTTATAAACCATTGTAATCACAAAATTACAGTGTGTATATATATATATATATATATATATATATATATATATATATAAGATGGATGTGCATTGTGGTGCAGTGGATATTGGCTCAGAATGAGAAATTGATTAGCTGAGTTCAAATCCCATTTGAATGTCCTGCAGTCACTTACATGCAAATACCCTTGGGAAAGGTATTAATTCATCCCTTCTCTCCAGTTATGGGTTAAATAACAGGACAGATTGGGCTCTATAGCCTTTCCTGGCAACCGGTCTACTGCAGCAAGTAGTGGCAACCTGTTGTGGGATAATTAAATGCCTGAGGTCTAATGTCTGCTTCATCTGAGGCATTTATATGCACAAACTGAGTGTATCAATAGTTCTGAAAGGTGTGGATGGTTCTGCACAAGCCTTCACCATTTTAATCAAATCACTTGTGTGGGTCTTCTGGCGGTTTACCTTGGTTTCATAACTGAAGCAATTAGGCTGTCAGATCCTCATACATCGAATTTGATGGGAGAGTCCATTATATATATATATATATATATATATATATATATAACTGAGTGTATATATATATGTGTGTGTGTGTGTTGATGGATGTGTGTTGTGGTGCAGTGGATATCGGGGCTCGGAACGAGAAATTGTGGTACCGAGTTTGAATTCAAGTTGAATGCCCTGCATTCACTTTCGCTCTAATACCCTTGCGAAAGGTATTGATCCGTTCCTTCCCTCTAGTTACGGGTTACATAACTGGACAGAGTGGGTTCTATAGCTTTGGCTTGCAACCAGTCTACTGCAGCGGGTAGTGGCAACGTGTTGCGAGATAATTAAATGCCTGAGGTCTATTGTCTGCTTCATCTGTGGCATTTATACGCACCGACTAAGTATCAATAGTTCTGAAAAGTATAGATGGTTCTGCACAAGCCTTCACTACTTTAATCAAATCACTTCTGTGGGTCTTCTAGCGGTTTACCTTGGTTTCATAACTGAAACAGTTAAGCTATTAGATCTTCATGTGTTGAATATGATGAGAGAGTCCATTATATATATATATATATATATATATGTATTTAAGTAGATATTCTGTTTTTTTAATTAAACAGTATTTTTATATTTATATCTACCGGCTTGATTATTTATGATAAATTTTTATGACGAAAATGTGTGCTACCCAGCAGGATTCGAACCTGCAACCCATATTACATAGGGAAAGCATACCATTTGATCTGGTACCGTCTTGACCACTCGACCATGGATAGCCTCTTGATCAGACGAGGTTTTTATGTAATAGGGGTTGAAGGTTCGAATCCTGCTGGGCAGTACACATTTTCGTAATAAAAATTTATCGTAAATAATCAGGCCGGTAGATATAAATATAAAAATACTGTTTAATTAAAAAAACTGAATATCTACTTAAATACGAGTATCGGTAAAAATAATGTTCAAAATAATTCATTACAAATTGTCGGTTGTTTATAACCAAGTTTCACTAAAATTCGTTAATTTCCGTAACATGTTTATATATATATATATATATATATATATATATATATATATATATATATATACTTAATTCAGAAGTCAGTTGATTGCACAACCTTGGTTTCATTCTTTTGGTATCTTCAGACGTTTTACATCAACTTATTCTCTAACATGTTTTGTCAAACATATAACAGGAACCTTCAGAATGCACAAGTGGAAGTTTAAAATAACTGGAATTTTAAGATAAGGGAAGTGTCTGTCAAGAATTGTAAACACTTTCATCCGGGTTTGTATGATCCTAAAATATATTTTCTGATATGTTTACATCCGGACATTACTTCATTTATATATATATATATAATCTGCCTGTGCATTGAATACTGCTGTCACATCTGGTCGGCTGCCCCTGCTACTCATCTTGGGTTTCTTGAAAAAAATCCAACGAAGAATCTGTAATGTAATTGATCCTGACCTAGTAGCTCAACTCCAGTCACTTTCTCACCGACGCAATGTGGCTTCCCTCTGTCTCTTCTACAAATACTTTCACGGCTTCTGCTCCAATGAGCTTAGCTCCCTGGTGCTCTCTCTGAATGAATTTACTGTAGCTACTAGACTAGCGACTAGGTCCCACCTTTTTATAGTGAAACCAATCAAATGTAACTGCAACCTCTACTCTAGCAGCTTCTTTGCTCGCACTTCCCGCCTGTGAAATTCTCTTTCATATAATTGCTTCCCTGACAGCTACAATCTCAAAGAATTTAAAGCAACATCAATTGTCATCTCTTATCTTTTTGACTCACATCTTTTCACTGACAACCCTTGTATCATGTTCTTCTTCCTTACCACTCTACTCTCATACAGCCCTCTTCACACCCGTATTCTCATCCTTTTCTTGCTCATTTTCTGACTCCACTGTAATTTGTTCCTCTTTCTCATCACTCACCTCTTATGTAAACCCCTGTGCACCAGTGGCAGTTCTGCCTTTGCTTGGGGTGAAATGATTAATATATATATATATATGTCAGATTAAATAAATTGCAAATATTATGTCTGCTTATTTTTAATGAAATCCGTTCATACTCACTGATAATCTGTGAGTTATTGTAACAAAAAATAACTGCAAAAACTGTGTTGCTAAAAATTAATTACATAACTCACACCCCTGAAGAGGATCTCAGAAAGAGATTAAAAGTACTTGGGTACCTTGAGAAATGAATGTTAATAACATCTCATTTACAGCTCCTTTCTGTCATCTTTCAATTATAATACACAAAAGATTAACTGTGAGTATGAACGGATTTTATTAAAAATAAGCAGACATAGAGTTTGCAAATTATTTAATCTGGCATGTCTAAAAGAAATACACAAATATATATATATATCTGATAAAATATATTTTTAAGCTATGCTATATTTATGGATAAAATTGATCAATATCAGGGAAAAAGCATATATAAATATACAAGTGGACATTAAAGTCAATACCTCGAGGCAACAATCAGTTTCATTCTAATTACAATCGTCAGGTCATATGTGTGTGTGTGTGTGTGTGTGTGTGTTTGGGGGGGGGTATTTGTCAAGCTTTGCTTAGTCTGACACAAGGCCATTTAGAAGGTGGTATTCAGTAGTAATGGCCTGCCCACTGTTTCCCCACTGCAACAAAAGAATGAAGAATCAAAGCAAAAGTTTACAAAGCCAATTTAACATTGTTTAAAAAACAAAGCAGTCACATTGTATGATAACAAAGAAAGAATACTTTAAAGCATAATTTTACTGACAGGAATAAAAAGAAAATTACAATATTACACTGATAAAAAAAAGACTCTTTGATAAAATAATTATATATATATATATAAAAAAAAAAATAAATAAACAAAAAAAGGGGTGGGGAGAGCAGTAAACTTCCAGAAAAAAATATATAACAGAGCAGGTCACTGACAATATTGGAAAAAAAATTATCAGATTTTATTGCACTTCAATAAAAAAAAGACATAATTTATGATTGTTTTTTATATATATATATGTGTGTGTGTGTATGTATAGTGAGTGTGTGTATATATATGTATATATATAGTGTGTATAATTATATATATACATATATATATATATATATATATATATGTATATATATAGTGAGTGTGTGTGTGTGTGTGTGTGTATATATATATATATATATATATACACACACCCACATTGCACTTTTATGTAAAAAGATATTTGTGTTATATATATATTGGGATATTGGGTGTGTATGCATATATATATATATATATATATATAGTGTGTAGAAATATATATTTCTATCTATATAGTCAGATTTTATTAACCAAATTAATGTTTTCACAGTTCAGTTTGTGTGTGTATGTGTGTATGTATGTATATATATATATATATATAATTTTCTGTCTGATTTTATTATCGAATTTAATGTTTTCACAATAACATTGATATTAATCAATCAAAGATGATAAAGTTGTCAGTTGTTATCTTCTGTTTTTTATTAATTTCTGTTTTTTTTTATTTATTTTTCTCCTTAATGTTTACCTTTTCTCTGATGTTCTATCACACTCAGTAACCCCTCCTCTGCACCTTGGTGGCTTTATTTTCTTGCTTGGGCTGACATTACTAATCATATGTGTTAGCCATGCTAATTTCTGCTTAATATATCTGTTTTTACAAGAAATCACAGTGTTGTATCAAGTGCTATGAGTACTCTTGGTACCATACATCCCAGTACTCTCTGCCACATGGTCATGTCTTTCATGACTAAACAGGTATTAGTAAATATAATTGTATATGTAATCTCAAAATAAATGTTATCATTTAGTCCACCTACTTTTGGACCACCCTGTATATATCCGCAGCTATTGAGAAGTGCTAAATGTATCTGGAAACTTGCCCGATGAAGATTCTATATGGGAACCGACCAAAGATTGCAGACCATCTGTGAGTGACAAGGGCTGTTTAGTTACTATTGCTCATCTTTTTACCCTTGTACCACCCTTGAAATAGTTTTCATGTCTATGGGAACCTCTGCATAAAAGTCATGATATATCATTATTAATATTTATCTCTTTTATATTTCTGCCGTAGTTCATGTGTTAAACGTGATATATGTCCTTCAGTGAGTTACTTAATGATTCACAAATCTGCCACGTACAAGTTCTGTCTCCTAACCATTGATGGTAGTTTCACACTGACTCCCAGCAGGCATAGCTAAATACATATCCTATGATTATTTTAATTTTAAATGATGTATACTGTTGAAGTATATGTAAAGTAAAATTACTTATATACAATTTATCACTCTTTCTTATGGGACATCGAGTTCTTAGGGTTCCAGGGACACACCAGTTCCAGAAAGACTAGCTTAGGTTATCGGATTTAAATTACGGGAAATGATCCAGTGGTAGACCAGAAAGAAATTATAGCTGACATTAAGTTCTTGGGGTTTCATGGACACACCAGTTCCAGAAACACTTAGATTGTCTAACATGACTCACTGTGTCATGTTAGACAATCACTCTCTCTAGAATCTATCGTACATATCTATGTCTAACATTTGTCTATGTTTAGAATACTGCATCTGGATATGGTCTGGAGCATCTGCTATTTACCTTGAGCTCCTTGATAAAATCCAACGAATCAGCAATATTACTGGTCTTAACCTGACATCTCGGTTTCATTCACGTACCCACTGCTGTAAGGTTGCATCTCTTGATCTTTTCTATAAATACTTTCATGATAATATTATCTTTTATACCTTGTATCAAACATGTAATATTCACTTATTACAAATTGAATGCAAAATCTGTCTATTATGTAGTGAGAGCAAAGCTGGCTCCAAGTACTGGCAACGCAAACAGTGGCCTGGGGCACCATCGAGACCAAGGGTGTCATCATGCCACCATGTCATGTATTTGGCATATTTCAAAACTAAAGCTTATAAAAAATATAATTACAGTCATTCAAGACAGGTTATATTAATATCCAAATGATGGGAAATAATCAAGAGGCAGTCCAGAAAGAACCTTTATTGATCAACTCATAAATGGCACTTGATTCCGAAGAAAAATAAACCATTTATTAATGGTTTATTATTATACAACCTGTAATTTTTTTATTTTTATTTTTTTTACTTTTGTGAAAAGGTGCAGGAAAACTGGTTTCTCAAAAGTCATTTTTAGTGATGAACTGAACGCTACATTGGATGGACCTTATAGAAAACATTCGATCAATATGACAACAGCCGGGTGGGAGATGAAGTAATGTTTTGGGATAAAGTTACGGCTCACTTTATATTTGATGGTGGTACTAAAATAAAAGTAGAGAATTGTTATTTTCCACAGAAGAAATTTTTTTTTTTTTTGAGTGAAACAGGTTGCAACTTTAAAATCAAGAGTTTATTTATACAAGACACTGTTCTGTCACAGTCAGACTATTGCTCACCTTGCCCTCCCCGTCCAAACCAAAATTAGAACAAAGGTTTCAAAGACACGAAAATTAATAGATTAATGTTTGCATGGTAAAATCTAATAGCCCGTATGGAAGTCTTTAGTAACGTTCTTTTTTTTAACAAGGTAAAATATCCTCAGGTGAAACTCACATAATATATATATATATATATATATATATATATATATATATATATATCCTGAAAACTTTTTATTCTGAAAACATTGACTTGTGTAATGAATCTGACTCTGTATATGCATACATATGTGTGTGCATATATATATATATATATATATATATATATATATATATCTGTGTATGTGTGTGTGTATATATTTATGTATATATGTATGCGTGTCTATATATGTGTATATACGTATATATATGTATACATGTATATATATATGCATGTGTATATGCACATGTACACATACATGTGTGTGTATGTATATATATATATATATATATATATATATATATTTTGAAAACATTGACTTGTGTAATGAATCTGACTATATACATACACAAGTGTGTGCATATGTACATTATATACATCTGTATGTGTATATGCACATATACATATGCACATGCATGTATGTGTGTGTGTGTGTGTGTGGGGAAAGAGATAATTAAATGACAAATTGAAAGAAACGCTATGTAACGTGTTTCCTCTTTTAAAAAGTCTTCTTCATAGTAAACAATGGTTTTGTTGGTGAAATTATATATTTCGAGAGAAGAAATGAAATATAACAAAACAAAACACACTTGCTGCATTATTCATTCATGATCTGATAATTTGGACTATGGGTTTCGTATCATGACATTTTGTTCCCACCCCTTCACGTACTGAAGATTGCTCTGAACTTCTGCACATTGAACTTTGTTTTCTCATCTTATTCTTCTGTGTTTGTTTAATAAGTTTATTAATTGTGGTCGGTTTGAATTCCATGTTTTGTGCCTCATTTTTAGCCGAACTCACAGGGGTCAATCCTGTGTACGATATTTGGCAAATATAACAGGAGGTAATAAATGAATAACTTCCATTGCTACAACAACATATACATACATAATTTCGGCAATAAAAATAATTTCTCTCTTGTCTGAAGAAGTCTTTTTGAAGGCTGAAAAGTGTCACACAAGAGTTTCTTTCCATTTTGTCAATCAATTACCATTTTTCTAATATATAAAGTTTATATATTATTCTTCTACACACTCACAGATATATATAAACGAAATGATTTATTGCAACTGACAATTTGAAATTATTTGTTTGAACATTATTTCTGATCGATACTCGTATTTGAGTACATATTTCTGTTTATAATCAGTCAGTCAGTTAGTTAAGTGCCATATGTGATACACGCTTGGGCGATCATGTCTCGAAAGAGATATGACTGACTGGGCAGAAGATTATCCCGCAGTAGGTTGCCATTGCTTTCTGCGGTAGACTGGTTGCCGACCAAGGCTATAGAACCCAATCTGTCCTGCTATTTAACCCATAACTGGAAGAAAGAGACGGATTAATACCTTTCCCAAAGGTATTTGCGTATAAGTGAATACAATGGATTCAACTGGAATTTGAACTCGGCTCCCCGGCTTCTCATTCCGAGCCAATATCCACTGTACCACAATGCACATCCGCCAATCAAACAGTATTTATATTTATTTCTACCAGCCTGATTATTTACGATAAATTTTGTTATGAAAATGTGTAACAATTGTGTGTCAATTGTAAAAATCTGTGTCATCCTGGCGAATGACACACATTTTCATAACAAAATTTATCGTAAATAATCAGGCTGGTAGAAATAAATATAAATACTGTTTAATTATAAACAGAATATCTACTCAAATACGAGTATCGATCAAAAATAATGTTCAAACAAATAATTTTACACACACACACACACACATATATTTATATGATATATATATATATATATATATATATGTGAATGATAGGATAAGGAACAAATAAGTAATGTTTATAAATCTAACGTTTCTTTTTTATGAAACGTTTTATCAGTGATGAAATATGGAGAAGGAAAAAAAAATTTGTTTTTTTAAGTTTTTGTGTTGTTTGTTTTTCATTAGTTAAACAGACCTCACATGCACAACTTTTCGAGTAACATCCATGTTTCTTCCTTATCCTATCATTGTCAGATTCCAATCCATATTTGATCTCAATTCATATATATATATATATATATATATATATGAATTGATGAATTTAGGTAGCAAGAATCCTGTTAAACAACACATACAAGATCTGTTTCTCCAAATTTATATTATGTTGTTAAAATTAAAATTATTTGAAGCTGTTGTTTAAATATAAACGTTACGTTCTTGTAAATATATTAAAATTGGCAAACTTTCCAAAGTCCATTTTTTTAAAATTCAACTCCAAGTTGAAGGTACTTGAATTTAAAAAAATAAAAATTAATATTGAAATTTTACTATTTTGAATTTTGACCAGGGCCAACTCAATGTCTTGGTAACTTGGGCAGTTGTCCAGAGTGCCACATCATGTGTTTGACTAAATATTTTACAAACATACTTGCAGCCATCCATGACTCAAGACAGATTAAATTCTTTGGCTATTTTGTCAGTAGAAAATGATCTTGTAAAGAAGATAGGTGTAGAAATTGCTATGTAATGATCTGCAGACCTAAAGGCTAGAATAATCTTCTGGGTAGGATAATGAATGTTTTCTTTAGTTTATATTAAGTTGTATATAATAATAATCTAGTTTGTCAATACTTCTGAGACGAGGTAGTATTTACACTATTTACATTATTCAAACTATTGTTTTCATCTTTGCTGCCATGTTTATGACATTTCGGCCATCGTACACTCCAACCTTCTTCAGGTGCTAGGAATTTCAAACTGAACCCTTCATTACGATCACTGGAGTATATCATCCTTATTCCATGTGCAAAGCTACTTCTGGTAACCATGTAGTTATATCCCTTTAACTTAACTCTTCTAAGTTATTTGTCCACCGCTGTGGTAGCCTGATTGCTTGTATCTTGTGACTGAAGTTTGTGTGGGTTAACAAAGTCCCCTCTACAACTTGACCTTTCACTGCTAAGACGCAGGGTGATATTTTATGAAAAAATGTGTCTTAGGTCATCATGACGCCATATACAAAGATTCTTGCAGTCATCCATGATTCAAGATAGATTATATTCTTTGGTTATTTTCTCAATAGAAAATGATCTTGTAAAGAAAATAGTTTTAGAAAGTACCATGAAAATACTTGCAGATTTAAAGTCTAGATGAAAAATGTTTTAGGTAGAATAATGAATCGGCTGATAAGTTGGTTCACTGTGTCGTGTTAGACAATCACTCTCTCTAGAATCTATCGTACATATCTATGTCTAACATTTGTCTATGTTTAGAATACTGCATCTGGATATGGTCTGGAGCATCTGCTATTTACCTTGAGCTCCTTGATAAAATCCAACGAATCAGCAATATTACTGGTCTTAACCTGACATCTCGGTTTCATTCACGTACCCACTGCTGTAAGGTTGCATCTCTTGATCTTTTCTATAAATACTTTCATGATAATATTATCTTTTATACCTCATATCAAACATGTAATATTCACTTATTACAAATTGAATGCAAAATCTGTCTATTATGTAGTGAGAGCAAAGCTGGCTCCAAATACTGGCAATGCAAGCAGTGGCCTGGGGCACCATCGAGACCAAGGGTGTCATCATGCCACCATGTCATGTATTTGGCATCTTTCAAAACTAAAGCTTATAAAAAATATAATTACAGTCATTCAAGACAGGTTATATTCTTTGGTTATTTTGTCAATAGAAAATGATCTTGTAAAGAAGATAGGTGTAGAAAGTACCATGAAAAGACTTGCAGATTTAAAGTCTAGATGAAAAATGTTTTAGGTAGAATAATGAATCAGTTGATAAGTTGGTTCATTGTGTTGTGCTAGACAATTTTTCTTTCCAGAATCTATCATAAATATCTATGTCTAACATTAGTCTATGCTTAGAATATTGCTTAGAAAACTGCATATGATCTGGGGCCTTTGCTATTTACCTTGAGCTTCTTGATAAAATCCAAAGAATCAATAATATTATTGGAAAATGTGTCCTATAAACAAAGAAATAGACAATTCAAGATATCTATTATTGCTAGCAGGGATGACTCAATGTATTGGTGACTCGGAGGGCCCCATCATGCCTTCTTGTTATGTGTAAGAACTTACAGGATGTCATGCAAAATCTGTTAGTGGACTAATGCTTACTATATCCATTACAGTGAGGTTATTAAGAGGTGGTTCCAGGCTCGTCACAACTTCCCAATCAGAGGCCTTGTTGCCGGATGCAGTTTACCGTCATGCCCATTATTTGAGTTTTTATTTCTGGCCCTAACAAAAAGAAATGACCGACAAGGCACTGCTATTCAGCTTTTTAAAAATTTTTCTTGCATTCATACAAGCAAAGTTGGCTCGAGATACTGGCAACTTGGGCAGCCACCCAGGACACCACCAGGGCCGAGAGTACCATCATGTCACATGTTTGGGATCTTCCAAAACTAAAGCCTATAAAAACATACTTGCAGTTGTTTATGATTCAAGACAGATTAAATTCTTTGGCTGTTTTATCAATAGGAAATGGTCTTGTAAAAGAGATAGGTGTAGAAAGTAGATTTGCAGGTCTAAAGGCTAGATGAAAAATCTTTTAGGTAGGATAATGTGGTTCTACAGAAGGATGCTACGGATATCGTGGACTGAGCATACAAGCAACGCCGAGGTGTTAGAAAGAATGGCAACAAAAAGGAAATTGATGCTGAGCATCAAGAAGAGACAAATGAAGTTCCTGGGACATGCAATGAGGAAGGAGAGCCTGGAGAACCTGATACTGACTGGTCAGATAGAAGGAAGGAGAGACAGAGGAAGGCAGCGGATAACATATTTGCAGGGCCTGATCAGGTGGATGATGGAACGGGGTTTGCGAGGTGTAACAGGAGCAAACATACTAAGAGCCACAAGGGATAGGGAGACGTGGAGAGCCATGATCACCTACGTCCTGAAGGGACAGGGCACATAGAAGAAGAAGAATAAACATTTTCTTAAGTCGGATATTGTAATAAACTTGTTATTTTACACTTTCAGTTTTTCTTCGTATGAAAACTTTAAAAAAATTGTATTTGTAAGTATACTAAGGTTCAGTTTGCCATCAACCTTGAGAGCCATCAATGATTCTGACATAAAAAAACTTAGTGGGAATTTGGAAAAACTTAAAGAATTATAAGTGCTGTTTAACAGGACTCCTTTATATATATATTTTCCATTTGCAAACAAGTTATTACGCAACCTAGGTTTCTACCATTTGGTGTCTTCAGGCCATTTGCAATAACTGATTTTACCGTTTTTTTTAAGACTGCTCATGTAAGTGTTCTTAAAAATAAAAAAAATAGGTAAACAGTAAAATCAGTTATTGCAAATCGCCTGAAGACACCACTCATGGTAGAAACCTAGGTCGTGTAATAACTCGTTTACAAATAGAAAATATTCAAAAGCTCTACAATATGATTGTATTGAACACTTTTTAATGCAAATGTGCACTGATCTAATTTTATTATGACTAAAAACTAAGTAACTAAACAATATATATATATATATATATATATATAGGTAGGTATGGATGTAAAATAAGTATACATATGTATTTACGTGCAGGTACACACCAATATATAAATATTTATCAGGCGTTAACAGAACAGAGCTATCTATATATTAGTAAGTATACTTATTATCCTACATTTAATGCACAACTCTGAGTTTCATGCATTACGCAATCACCAGATGCATATTATGTGTAACTCTTGAGTCATGCTTTAAACATAGGATAATATGTATACTTTATATATATATATATATATTTTGTGTGTGTGTGCGCTGTCTCCTGTGTTGCAATTTCTAGCTTATTTGTCGAAAGCTTCTGGTGTGGAGCAACCCCAATGAGGATTGACACCCACTACATTAATGGATTTGTGGCTGAAATTGGACCAGCCAGCACAAAGAACAGTAAAAAAAAAAAATTTATGATTTGTAAAATCTTAAATATTGTAATTATTGTCAAAGAAATATTTATTTTGTACAGATTTAAACAAGTTTTAATAAATTTCTCTGACAAAGGCTGTTTCATTTCAAGTTTTTTTTCAGTTGGGTAGGAAAGATTTTTTAAAAAGTTGTTGCATGGCCCAGATTAAAATATTGCGTAAATTGTATAGAGTTCATGTTTTGGTTTTGGTTTCAAGTACTTTCAGCCTTTTACCGTTCCCTGCTTCGTCATTATCAAGAACTTTCATAGACAGATTTTTTATTAACTACATCCTAGCAATTTTTTGGGTTTTTTCCAGGATCATTACAGCCCAAATTCTCAAAGAAATTAAATGTTCATTTTTGCAGATTCTGTAATTTGTTGAGATATTTTGCTAGTCATTCATCACATGTGTATCACGTAAGTGGTGTCATATGTAGAAATGTTTCAGGAATTTTGACAGTACAGTAGGAAATTAACATATTAGTCATTTTCCTGTACGGTTTTTAAAATGCCAATTCCAGTGTTGCAAGTTATTTAATGTGTGTTGTTTCTTTTTTTATAGCTCTGACTTCATAAACTTTAGGCAGTTTATTCCCAATTTCAATCCAGATGTGTGACAATATATTTAAAAATTAGAAAAATAAAAAAAAAAAAAAAGAAACAGTCAGACTTTGTCAGATGAATTTAATTAAAACTAGTGTAAACGAAAAACATTTAAAAGGTATTTTATTCAGTGTGTTTTTTTTTGTATAGCAATAACTTCATGAACTTTAGACTATTTATCTACAATTTTGATCCAGATAGGCAACAACATATTTAAAAATTAGAAAAATACAATTAAAAAAAATTTTTTAAAAAATGGATAAACTTTGTCAGCTGAATTTAATTAAAAAAAGTAGTTCAAACGAAAAGCATATTTAAAATGAATCCAGCAGCAGTTTTTGCAATTCATTGCAGACAAGGTTTCGATTTATGCAACACTATACTGCTGTCTTACACGTTTTGTTGTGTTTTCCAAACATAATGTTTTTTCGAATTATAATATACTCCATTTTTGAAAATGACCAATGGTAGTTGAAAATGCTAGAACATGTATAAACAAATGAGATTATTTTTTTTTTTTTTTACTCACTAGAATGGAGATACTATTTTACATAAACACAAGAGAAATTTCTCAAAACAAACCTTATCTTTGATCTTCAATAAAACGTGTTTGTTAAAAATGAAAAACATAGAAAAACATATTTTGGCAAAATAGCTGCCATATTTCATTAAAAATAAAAGTTAAATTAAACAAAAGATAACATTGTAATATAAAACCTTGAAACATGTCTTTAGTGTTTAAGAAAAAGTAAAAAAAAACAGTATATTTGATAAAAGCTATGACATGCATTTGCTAACCCTTGTTTTGCATTGGGGTTCACTGAGAAAAAGGACCTTTTTTATTTTTTCATTAGTTTTACTGTAAATTTTAAAATTAATTTTAAGTCTTTTTTTTTGTTTTTCTTGAAATTTTGATATTATTTTTCAAGATCGTTTTTCTTTTTCTCAAAAGGTAGGAATAAAATTCATTATTATAAAAAAAAATGAAATATTAATTATGAGGTTAAAAATGATTATTATGAATTACTAAAATGTGATGGAAATATTTATCAATAATTCATGTCCACTATTTCATTTGGTGGGTGGGGGCAGTGGACATTAACATGTTTGACATTTGAGAGGGGGGTAGTAAGCATTTTTTTGGTGTGGGGAGTAGGCATAAATAGCTTTGACATTCTGTTTTGTTTTTTTGTTTTTTTGCATTAGTAGGTCCCTATTAGGGGCAGTAGGCATTAGTAGGTTTGACATTTGTGGGAGGTAGTGGACATTTATAGGTTCTGCATTTTAGGGTGGAGGAGAAGGGGGATTGGACATTAATAGGTTCAAGGTAGAAGCCTATAATAGCCTATAATTAATACTGGCTTTTACTTTTTTTTTTTTGTTGTTGTTTGTTTCAAGAAACCATTAATTAATACAGGAGTATCATTCTAGTTTTTTAGAATTAATTCCCAGTTTTACACTGGGCATGAATGGGTTAAATACATTTTCTTTCATCTGTTTTTCCTTAATGGTTTGCAAATATTTAACCATCTGGTAGTAACATAAATCTAAAGGTTTATGGGATTAGAGAAAGAGGCTCTTCAGAAACTAAGCAAAATAAGAGATAAGAAAATATCAAACTTAACCCTTAAATGTGTGTTGTGGTGCAGTTGATATTGGCTCGGAACGAGAAATTGGAGAGCCGAGTTTGAGTTCCAGTTGAATTTGCTGCATTCACATACGCACAAATACCCTTGGGAAAGGTATGAATTTGTCGCTTCTTTCTCCAGCTATGGGTTAAATAGCAGGACAGATTGGGTTCTATAACCTTGGTTGGCAATCAGTCTATCACAGAAAGTCATAGCAACCTACTGCAAGAAAATATTCTACCTGTCAGTTATGTCTCTTTCAGGACATGATTGCCCAAGCGTGTATCATGTATGGCACTTAACTGACTGACCAAACCCTCTATAAGGGTTCTTGACAAAATATTTTTCCTTAATATTTAGCAAGTGACAAGTCAAATTTTCATGATTAGGCAAGGAGAACATTTCCATCATCTAACAACAAGAAGTTTCTACTTTCTTAGTCGTTATATCTGTGGGAATTACTAGCATACAACCAAAAAGTAAAGACTTTTCATAATCTATCTTTATTGACCCTCAGTTCTGACTGCTGTCTTTTCAAATAACTCACTTGTTTTTCTTTAATATAGTATGAGTGGCTCATCAAATTTTCATGGTTAGTCAAATAGCTTTCTGAATACATTCGTCAAGTAGCTAACTACAATGAGTTTCAGGACCTAGTCCTCATATTTGTGGGGATTAAAATTTTGTGATCGTAAACGAGAATTGATATAAAATTCTACAGGACTTAAAATGGGGAATCCATTTTCTATTGTTGCTAAGAAATAAATTGGTTCCCCAGAATTTCTACATGTTTATATAATAATTGGAAAAGTAACCAACTGTTATTACTATGGGAAGTTCAAATGCTTGATAAAACGTTCTTCCTGAATATTTCACAAGTGGTGAGTCAAGTTTTCATAATTAATCAAGTAGCTTTTTCAATATCTATGTCAAGTAACAAGGAGTTAATTTCTGGGAATTACAAGCACATTGACTAATATTAATATAAATTTTTACTGGACCTGAAAGGGGGAATCAATTTTCTATTGTTAGTAAGTAATAAACTGATCCCCATATATATATATATATATATATATATATATATATATATATATATATATATTAAATTAAAAAAGGATTATATTTGCTCTGTAATATTTTATTACATGGAGCTCTCTTCCTGTATCATTTTTTAATATTAAAATAAAATTTTTAATATTAATTAGGATCGGGTTTTTGGAATTTACCTTCCTGCTTTTTCTGCTTGGATTAAAGTATCTGAATTAAAATATATATATATATATATATATATATATATATATATATATATATATATATTATTATATATATAATAATTAATGAAAAATTGTATTTTTAACCTTATGTTAGTTTCCCAAGCGTTTTTGAAGACTTCGCAAAATGTTTTCCCTTAATATTTAACAAGTGGCAAATCGAATTATCTCTAATAGTCTTGTAGCTTTTAGCATGCGTTTATCAAGTAACAAGACATTTCTGGTTTTAGTCATGATATTTGTGGGAACTACAAGCACATTGACTATAAACTAATATTTATGCAAAATTCTGGTGGACCTGAAAAGGGGGATCGATTTTCTAGTTTATTGAATAATAAATTGATTCCACCACAGTATTACTACCTATTAAGATAATAATTAAAAAATAATAGTTGTATATGTTATGTCTTGAAGGCTGTCACAATGCGTTGAATGAAATAAAGGAAGGTCGGGAGGTGTTTATATGACCGATTTATTAAACTGATATTTCGAGACTATAATCTCATCATCAGAGTGGCATTCTGAGGATTTCTCTGCCACTCTGAGATTATAGTCTTGAAATATCAGTTTAATAAATAGGTCATATAAACACCTCCCGACCTTCCTTTATTTCATTCAACGCATTGTGACAGCCTTCAAGACATAACATATACAATTATTTTACGCAATGCTTCAAGCAAATTACAAAACTTTACTATAAAAAATAATATTTGTTGGGCATTCGGAGTTCTCACAAGATGTTTTTTTTTTTTAATATTTAGCAAGTAGCAAGTAAAATAGACTAATGTTGAGACAAAATTCTACTGGACCTAAAAAAGGGATTGATTTTCTATTGCTATTAAGTAATAAATTGGACACCCATTATTACTAGATATTAATTTGAAAAATCAAAGACTCCATAAAATGATTTTCCTTAATATTTAAATTTCCTTGGTTAGTCAAATAGCTTTTCTGAATATCTCTGCAAAAAAACTACAAGAATTTTCTGGTTTTAGTCATAATATTTGCAGGAAATGTAAGAGGTTTTAAACATTTTACAGAAAATAAAATCTATTTTGCTTATTTGTATATCTGCGGATGTTTGAGAGATTTTGATTGCTGTTTTTTTTTCTTCATGCCATATGTTAGTAAACACGTTCTTTCGAACACACTTCTGGTCATTTTCAGGATCTAGCAGTATGTCGACATGTTATCAATTCTCCAGATCTTAAAAAATAGCCAGGAGTGTAATGCTTCTTTTCTTTAAAATTTTTTTTTTTTTTTTTCTTATTTCAAAATCATATTTTTGTTTAAAAACAACAATTATTTAAAAAAAAGTTTTAATTGAGCTGGTAAAAAAAAGAATTTACATTTTAAGCATTTTGATAAAGTTTTAAAAGTCTGTGTTTCTTTCATTTTTGTTTTCTTTTACTCTTTTATTGCACATCACTTTAAGCATCGTCACATATTATAATTTATATATGTTTTCAGTATTTCTTTTTTTTGTGGGGGGGCAGCTGACTTTGTTAAGTCAGCAATGTAGACCCAAAACAAGCCCCTGCTGAAAGTCAAACTCTTTTTCCTTACCCTTACGGAGTCAACAGATTTACAAAATTTGACGATGAAGACTAATCGTTCACATTTCGCCATATTAGCTGCAATTGTTACGTCCTCAGACGGTAACCATAGTTTTCATTTTCAGCCTGTTTTAAAGCAAGAATATGTTGAATATAGTCAGCTTTGGGCTTCACCATCCAAAGGAGCCTCAAAAGAAATTTCAGAATTATTTTTGAGGGTGGGGGATTTGTAAAATTTTGGCTTTTTTTTTTTTTTTAAAGAATTTCTCTCCAAGCTTTCTATTTTAGAGACCTTCCCAAGTTGTGACATGGAAAAAAAGAATTCATTTTTTTAAATCATTAAAATAAAAAAAAAAGAAATTTAGCAATGCATACTGTCAATAAATTACAGCCACATTTAAATAATTTGTTAATTACATTGCTTATATTATTTTCTGTCTGAGTAATCTAGGATTTTGATCGATATGATTAATTCTGTTGTCACATGTAAGAAAGAATGTTAATTTTTTAGTCATTAAAAGTAAAAACTATCCAAGGAGATGTCAAAAATAAATGTTTTGTTTAAATAATTTTGATTATATTTCCTGAATGATTAATCCATGAATTCAGCCTTAGGACTGCAAATAAAGAATTCTGCATTTTTTTCTTTTTTTAAAAAATATTTAAAAGTAAAACTAACAAAAGAAAGCTAAAAAAACAAAAACAAAAAAAAAATGAAATAGAAGGGCTGAGAGAAAAAGAAACATATATAAAGCCCGATTTTACATACATGCTAATGTTATCATAACAACGAAATACCTCATTACTTTAAAATAACGATCAGGTTTTCGTGACTGATAATTATGTTATAGAAAAGAATATTTTTTTTTAATTAAAATTTCTTGGAGCTGTAGAAGCAGTTTTGCAGATTTCAAAATCAATACAGGTAAAATATATTTATTTTAAAATCCATAAGTCTGTGTGTATAATTCGATGGAGCTTTACAAAATAAAACCGTAAAAAATGTAAACTATTACATTCCACTCCTGTGATTGCATTAGGAACATAGCTTAGGCCATTAGTCGTCTGGTTAGAATGCCAATGGTTAAAAGGAGAGATGTAGTGATATTGGTTGTAGATATTCGGTGCCCAGGACTGCGAGTAGTGGGAGGTGGTGCCTTCTGTGCACTCGGACACTGCATCCAGCGTTCGGCGATATTGCCTGTAGGATCCAAATTCTTCACTTTCATTTTCTGATCGTCGTATTCCCAGTAATATTTTCCTTTGATAAAATAAGTTTTATCTGAAAAGGAAAGAAAAAAAAAAAACAGACATCAAGAACAGTACAAATCAAGAACACTGTACTAAAAATGAAGAGAATATCCTTATTTAGGGTAACATAAGGTAAGCTTAACACAAGCTAGATACGCTCTCACACCCTGATTGAGCACTCTGGAAGAATGGTAGACTTTGAAAAACAGTAGCTACTCTGGCATCTACGCATCATTCATTCAGCAATGAATTAGAACACTCTCAGCTATTGAGCATGTATAATGATAATATACACACTAAAAAAGTCTGCCTCTTTCTACCAAGTTGCTCAGAGGTAGAATTGCCAACTGACACTAATTAGGTCGGGTTTCAATCCTGGGTAAAAAGCAATCGGCTGTCTAACCGTACTGATGAGCTGTGATACAGTGAAACAGATCTGTCTGCGGATGACTATATAGATATAGCCTTTGAGATTTGTAAAAGAAATCACTCGACCTGCAGTCAAGAGTGAGGGAAAATTTACTCGACCAACTCCATTTTCTAAATAGCCACCTTACGTAAACATAGTGTGAATCACTAACGGAAAACAAAAAAAATGAAATTTTAATTAAAATTTTGAACATGTTAGAAAGGATTTAAACATTTTTAAAAATAATAGCAACAAAATTTGATCTTTCCTCTTAATAATAAACATTTTGATGATAAAACTTTATTCTTATTAAGTTTGAGCCCTTTTAACATCATGATATGCTGTTTTTTTTTTGGCAATTGAGTGGAGGTACCTAAATTCGTAGTTTCTTTCTTCTGTTTGACTACAACCTCCATCTCATAAATAAAAAATAAATCTGATTTTCTCAATGATTTTCTATAAAAAATATTACTTGTATAATTTGTTTTTCCATGCATGGTTGAAAGAAGTAAGCGTATGTTTTTCTTTCTTTCAAATGTTTGTTTTTACTTTTTGTAAATGGGGAGGAAATATAGGATAATATTTTTCCAAATGAGTTTCTAAAAATCTGTGAGCGTCTTTAATCTGGGCAACAGAGACATTTTGGCTCCCCTCTGGAAGTGTTAATTAAACGAATATTTACACTGACTGGGATGATAAAAGTGAAACAGGAGCTTGTCAATTTAAATTCCATTTGTCAGATCTTGCTTTGATGATTGTGGGATGTCACTGTCTTTTTTTTAACCACACATTTTGACGTAAATAAGGCACCATGCATAAGACCAAAGAGTTCAATAATGTCACTGTATGTCATTCTAAGTAACTTGTGAATCTTCAATGGTATACGTTTGGGCTGTAAAAGGAATCAGATTTCCTTTTTCTCTATTTGAAGGGACATCTTTCATTGCAAGATTTTTAATCGACCCCGAGCGAGTAAAGCAATAAACTTTATTTGCCCAATTATGTTTTTAATCGACTGAGTGAAATCTCAAAGGCTATATATATATATAACACCAATAAAATAGGTGCTGGATGGACCAGCAGACAGTAGATAAAAAAAGTGCTCAACGTACAATCAAAACAAAAGAACTTAATATGCAGAGCTAATAATTTGCCATGGAATGAAATATGAAATGTGGTTGAAACCTAAGTAGCAAGTAAGAGGTGTGTATTTTATTCTATGTCATATATATATATATATATATATATATATATTGTCATCCGAAAACAGATCTGTTTTGCTGTATCACAGCACATCAGTACGGTTAGACATCCAATTGCTTTTAGCCAGGATTGAAACACGACCGAACTGACATCAGTCGGCGATTCTATCTCTGAACTATGGGCGCTTGGTAGAAGAAGGTAGACTTTTAGTGCATGATATACCATGTAAACACATGCCAGTAACTGAGAGTGTTTTAATTCATTACTGAAGGTAAATATTAATAGAGAAAAGGAAGAAGAAGGAATCTATTAGGCTGGGAGCAGACATTGGTAGTGGGGTTCAAATTTACTATTTAAAATTTAATTAATTAAAATTAATTTATTTTTTCTAAAACTTAATTCAAAACTTAAATTTTAATCATTCACAAATTTCGCCTTATGGTGGCATTTACTAATGAATTCTTTCCTTAAATTCAAGAGTAGGTGTTGGTTAGGGTACTTTAATACTTGTATTTTTTCCTGTTAACACAAATTGCATCTATCATGAAAATTCCTCGGAATACGAGCTGAACCTATCAGTTTTCAACTAACTAGAGAGTTCAGCCATTCTTCCTTCATTTTCCAAAATCTTCGTGAAAGTTGTCAGGTTAGAAGGAGATAACTCATGATTTCCAATCGAGGCTTTATGCAAGGAATGAGAATAATATACCCCAGTGATTGCAATAAAGGGGTCGGTTCAAAATTCCTAACACCTGAAGAAGGCCGGAGCGTACAACGGCCGAAACGTTGTATAAATGGCAACAAAGATGAGGACAATAGTCCGTATAATGTATATACTGCAACTCGATATTGTTCAGTCAATTAAGTGTCATACATGATACAAGCTTGGGTGATCATGTCTCTTTCAATTCATGGCTGACTAGACAGAAGATTTTCCCCGCAGTGGGTTGCTATTTCTTTCTGCGATGAACTGGTTGCTGACCAACGCTATAGAACCCAATCTATCCTGCTATTCAACGCATTCATCATAAATACTTGGGTGATCATGTCTCTTTCGATCCATGGCTGACTAGGCAGAAGATTTTCCCACAGTAGGTTGGCATTACTTTCTGTGGTAGACTGGTTGCCAACCAAGGCTATAGAATTCAATCTGTTCTGCTATTCAACCTATAGTTGGAGGGAGAAGAGATAGCCATAAGGTTCTCGTGGATATTTGTGCATAAGTGAAATACAATGAATTCCTCAGTTCCCTAACTTCCATTACAGCCAACCTGTATTGTTACGGGATCTTCATTTTTCGGGGTGGGGCGAGAGAGAGAGAGTACTTACTGTCAGTAAACTGGAATGCTGCGTCTAGCGGTGTCGGCACGCCTTGCCATATTGTCATCGCTCGAGGATAATCGTAGACCATGTAGGATTCCATCTCATCAAATTTCCAATACATATCATTACACACGAGGTACGTCCGTTTATTGAAGCCCCAAGTGAACGCTGCGTCGATCTTCTTCAGATCACTTGGGAGGCCCAATTCTACGAGGGGACGCCCCTTCAAAGGCCAACCCCTTTCCATGTGGTTGGCATCATACAACCAATATTTATCACCTATGTTATAAAAAAAAGATATTTTGTTTACACGAAACATTTTAGTTATCAGAAATGGCTGAGAAATTAAATCAGTTTCACATGCAAGAAAAAAGAAAAAAATCTACAGAGTCGTGTAGATAAAAGTGATGGTTGGATTCAGTAACTTGAATCAAAGAGTTGCAAGTTCAATACCTGAATACAGAAGCGGTAAACAAAAAAAAACTTAGTTATCTAAATCTAAATCTATCTAAACTTATTTATAAATGGAACTGTGATTGTGTGTGTCCGTTACCTATAGACTCCGAAACGGCTAAACCGATTTTCTTGAAAATTTACACAGTTGTACTATAAGCGTCTGCGAGTGTTCTTAGCTAGGTTTTGTGTCGAGGTACCCCCGATAAATATCGATAATCGAATAAATCGGGTTATAGAAGGAGTGGTCTGATTTTAATCAAATTTGATACACTCATAGACAAAGACATAAGAAACGATATTCAGAAGTTTCAAGGTTGCAGTTCTTACAATAGTGCAGAAAATCGATTATATATATATATATATATATATATATATAAGGCAAGGTGTTTGTGTGTGTGTGTGTGTCTGTTTATCTGCCTGTATGTCTGTATTTTTTTCAGCTCTTATTTTAGTTTTTGCTTCAGGTTTGGCTCTAAGTAAGTATAATTGTAGTTCTTAGTCTCAGCCATGATACCATTTACTCAGAGGACTTATTTAGCCTTCAAAATTCAGTTTACGACGAAAAAAACTTATTTGATACCGATACCAGGAAATCAAAATTTGACTTACATCCATTCATTTTTCTTTCAGTCTACAATTTCGCTTTGAGTGGAAACAACTATTGCTTTTTAGTCTTTTGTGCCAATGTCCAAAGAGTCTGAGCTCCAGGAGTATGGATTAGTTTTAAAGCTTTTGTTACACCCGAGCAACGCCGGGCTATACTGCTAGTCTCCTTATAACTCAACTCTCTAAGACATCCGGAAATAACATGACTCAAGAAATGAGAACAGTCTATCCCATTGATCGAAATAAAGGGTTCAGTTCGAAATTCCAGTCACGTGAAGAAGGTCGGAGAATACAACGGCATAAACGTCGTGAATATAACAATAAAGATGAGGACAACAGTGCGAACAATGTAAAAAGAATCTATTGGAATAGAACTTACGATTACATCTCATCCAGCTATCCCAACAATAAAACGGTGAAACCTAATTGCCAATCTAGTAACACACTTCAATTTCATGCAGTTGGGGGGGGGGGGTACTAAGAATGAAAGCTTATCAGAAGAATTCCCATAAATAATGGAAATATTTGTACGAAGGACAAAAGAAGCCACGTCACGACCGTGGGAAAGCGCCTCAAGTCAAGATGCCAGATCCGGACCAATAATGTTGCACATTCTTCTTTGGATTTTGTTAAGAATCTCAAGATATACAGCAGGAATAAATGCGGGGAAAGGGTTAAATACATTTGCTTATTTACATGAACCTACCTTTAAAAAACATAATTTTTGAATCTCGTTTCCTTTCGAACACAGCATCGATGCTTTCTTCAGGGAAAAGGTACCAAAAGTGCGAAATTGGAATTGGTTTGGAATCCTTCAAGCCTCCCGATGTCCATCTCCAAAAATACTGCCATTAACAAAAAAGAAAAAAAAATTAAAACATAATGAGATGGATATATACAATAGAACCTGTCGTTAACGACCATTTTTCTATGCGATTTGCTATTGTTAGTTAACCCTTAGTGAGCGACCACCTCCAGAACGCAACCAGCAACTAACATCAAAGAGTGAAAATCACTGATCAAGCGACCGCTTAAAAAAAAAAAATCCATTTTGGTCGTACACTGCGAACTTCTAAATTAGGAGAAACTAAATGAGTAATCTATTTCCTTTTGATTTGATCTAAGCCAGGAACACTTCCTGGTTGTTTTGTTATTGTAGTGTTGTATCAAACTTATTTCTTGTTGAAATATACATTGCCTGAGTTCACCTGACGGTCAAACATCGGTTGTTTTGTACAACATATATTGCATTTGACATGTTCAAGGTATTTATCGCAGTCTCTGTACTGACTTAGATAAATTCAGGGATTGGGAAAATCACAATTATGTCCCTCTCTCAAATGTCTATTTCTTTCGTTCCTTCCTGCCCAATCAGACTGGCAACAAGGTCCCACCTTTTTACAGTTAAATCTACCAAATGCAGGCGACAATTCTACTCCATCAGCTTCTTTTCTTGCGCTTCCCGCCCGTGGAACTCCTTTCCATATATTTTTTGTGTAAGTTTAGTAAATACAGTGGAACCTGCAGTATGCGACCTTCTCCATCAGCAACCACCTGTTCTTAACGACCGCTTTTCTATGCACGGACGATTTGCTAATGTTAAATGACCTTTAGTGAGCAACCACCTCCAGAACGCAACCAGCAACTAACATCAAAGAGTGAAAATCACTGATCAAGCGACCGCTTAAAAAAAATCCATTTTGGTCGTACACTGCGAACTTCTCAATTAGGAGAAACTAAATGAGTAATTTATTTCATTTTGATCTAAGCCAGGAACACTTCCTCATTGTTTTTTTATTGTAGTGTTGTATCAACCTGTTATTTCTTGTTGAAATATACATTGCCTGAGTTCACCTGACGGTCAAACATCGGTTGTTTTGTACAACATGTATTGCATTTGACATGTTCAAGGTATTTATCGCAGTCTCTGTACTGACTTAGATAAATTCAGGGATTGGGAAAATCACAATTATGTCCCTCTCTCAAATGTCTATTTCTTTCGTTCCTTTATTATTATTATTTTTTGTGTGTGTGTGTGTATTTATCTACTCTATTTCTATCTGGGTATATCTATCTCTATCACTGTTTCTTTACCCACCACCCACAATCGATGTCAGTTTTTTGTATGTTTTTTTCTTCGTGTATTTTCGCAGATTCTCTTTTGCTATCATTCACTTCTAAGGGAAAAATTGAAACTGTACACTTTTTTTTTAAGTTCACTGAATAAATATTTTGGTCTCTTGTTGACCGTTGTAAATACGTTTTTTAAAATTTTAAAATGAATTACGCTGAATAAATTTCTTTAAAGTTAGGCTAATTTCTCATGTTCTCATTTATTTATTACCAGATTACATGGTAAAATTCTATGTACATTCTAATGAGTGGAATATACATTCCTGGCGTAAATAGCTCATGACTAGAAGCCGTATGCGACCAGTTTGTGACAGCAGTAGGGATGGTCGCATACGACAGGTTCCATTGTATTTGGTGGTTCAATATTTAATAAAACCGTTTATTCATATCGGTGACGTCAAGATGACCAAATTTCAAATTCACTTATTAGAAAATATATTCAGTTTAAACAAAAATCGTTTATTCGAACCGGCATTTATGACACTGGTTTGGTGCTTCGCTGATAGCATGATGATAAACTTCCATATCTAAATAATACAATAGAATGGTTCTTTTGTTATTATTTACAAAACGTTACAAGGCAGCCAGGAAGCCTTTACTTCGTTCAGCCAATAAGAAGAAGAGACTAGCATGGGGAAGAGAGCACAAAAACTGGACACCAGAACAGTTTATTTGATACACATGTTATAGTGCAGTATTAACAAAAGAACCATTATATTTGCATTTAGAATTATCCACTTGGCGATAAATACTAAAAATCGTATGAAATACATCACAAAAAAAAAAAAAAAAACTGGGGTGGCCTAATAATTATGGCCGGTAGTGTATATACATACATATAAGCTAGTTTATAGCATGGAAAACAGTTATGGATGGCGAAGTCAAAGTACTGGCATGCGTTGTTGAATTAACCAGATACACATAGTTACACAATGCTATGATTACGCGCCCTTGACAATCAAACATACGATACAACCGTTAAACCGCAGTTGTTGGGCGTTGAAATATTCATGCTCGGGTAGACAAGAACCACTAATGAGAGAGCAATATAGAAATTTGCCCATTGTCAGTCTAGCGGTTGCCGCTTCAAATAAAAGAAATTTGAACGCACTATCACATCTAGTGTCAGTTGAAACGAGTTACCTTACCTTTCCTTTGAAGATGTAAACGTCGCCACGGATTTTGGTAATAGCGTCGAACGTGTGGGTACAATTTCCATGGGGGTCTTCCGTATCTTTTTCATTGTCAGTAGTTTCACTACTTTCTTTTTCTATTGTTTCCTTAACAAGAATATCAATGGTTTCATTATCTGTTTTCACGCCTGCAAGTAAGAGAACAAAACTTATAAATGGCAGATCTAATACAAGCACATGGTTTATATCTCATCTCGTCGTTAGAAATAGAGCGAGAAGCAGAATCAGGCCAGAGATAGGGCAGGAACAGTGCGTGTTCGTCAAAGACACTGGAACAAGGAAAGCCATATTCATGATTAGGATGCTCTCTGAAAGGGCATTACAAATGAAGAAAGACTTGTACCTATGCTTCATTGATTACGCGAAAGCATTCGACAAAATACGACACAAAGAATTGATGGAAATGCTAGGCAACCTCGACATTTTCGGCAAAGACATAAGAATAATCAAGAATCTCTACTGGCAGCAAACGGCCTGCATACGGACAGGTAACGACCTCAGTAGATACACAAAGATAGAAAAAGGCGTAAGACAAGGATGTCTCTTTTCACCGGATTTGTTCAACCTATACAGCGAGAATATTTTGAGGACCCTAGATGACACACCAGGATTTGTTATTGGAGGCCACAACCTGAACAACATAAGATATGCGGACGATACAGTACTGATTGCGGACACGGAAAGGAAACTGCAAGACCTCATACAGAAAGTAGCAGTGGAGAGTGACAAGAAAGGACTACAAATAAACTTTAAGAAAACTGAGTGCATGGTCATCAGCAAAAGATACAACCCAAAATGCCAAATACAGGTAGGGAATAACAGAATCAAACAAATCCAGGAATTTAAGTACCGAGGAAGTGTTCTAACAGGAGATGGAAAGTGCGACACGGAGATCCGAAGGCGAATTGGCATGGCAAAGGAAGCGTTCCAGAAGATGAGCAAAATACTAACACACAGGAAAATCTCAATAGAAACGAAGAAAAGAGTGCTAGACTGCTACGTGATGTCAGTTCTTCAATACGGCTGTGAATGCTGGACAATATCATCGAAAATGAGGACAAAACTGGAAGCGGCCGAAATGTGGTTCTACAGAAGGATGCTACGGATATCGTGGACTGAGCATACAAGCAACGACGAAGTGTTAGAAAGAATGGCAACAAAAAGGAAATTGATGCTAAGCATCAGGAAGAGACAAATGAAGTTCCTGGGACATGCAATGAAGAAGGAGAGCCTGGAGAACCTGATACTGACTGGACAGATAGAAGGAAGGAGAGACAGAGGAAGGCAGCGGATAGCATATTTGCAGGGTCTGATCAGGTGGATGACGGAACGGGGGTTGCCAGGAGCAACAGGACCAAACATACTAAGAGCCACAAGGGATAGGGAGACGTGGAGATCCATGATCGCCTACGTCCTGAAGGGACAGGGCACATAGAAGAAGAAGAATACAAGCACATGGTTTATATCTCATCTCGTCATTAGAAACAAACAAATTTTCTCGAATTTACAAACTTTGCTTAACGCCCACAAAACTCGCGAAATTTCACATTGCGATGCGAAATGTTTGTCTTCAAATGGAAAGACCAGGATTCCACCCAGCAGTGAATTCCCAAACAAAATAAAAGCTGAGCAAGTTTGACCGTCGTCAGAAAGTTAAGATGACGATTAATTAGCAGCTGTGTCCAAAAATCCCGACTTGAAAATCTTTTTCTTCGTCCAGAAGTTTAGTCGAAAGGCCTATTATCATTAATCTTATTGAGAATATTATCATTTTGTTATCTTTACATTGCTCGAATTTAATTTCATTAACCGGCTTATATATACACTACCGTCCATAATTATTAGGCAACCCCTGTGTTTAAAAAAATAATGATGTATTTCATACTATTTTTTAGTATTTATTGCCAAATGAATAATTGTATATGAAAATAAAATGGTTCTTTTGCTAATACTGCACAATGAGTTGTGCTTCAAATGAATTTATAAATATTTAATAATTACCTATATTGCAGTTTCATCAATGAAAGAATGAAGAAAATTTAGGGTGATTCGGACGTGTTCATCTTTGCTTCTATGCCTTGTAAAATTTTCCTAAGTAATAATGACAAAAGAACCATTCTGTTTTCATTTACAATTATCCACTTTAAAATAGTATCAAATACATTATTCCTTTTAAAAACTGGGGTGGCCTAATAATTATGACCGGTACTATATATATATATAGTAATGTATTAGGACAAGAACAATTTTATCTTTTATGAGGCATCAAAATAAAATTCAAAATCACTCCTGTCCTAACACTTTTGCACACTACCGGTAGTGTGCAAAAGTATTAGGACAGGGGTGATTTTCCTAAAATCCTCACTGAAATTCAAATACAGGGTGAAAAGCCAAGTAAATTGCTAATAAATATTGATTATTTAAAACTAGGTGTAAAAGAAATAATATTTAATGTTTCCTATTTTTATTTTCTATTCTATTTTGAAACTATTAAATATGTATGAGATATTTTGGATAAAAAATTGATAAATCTAATGTTACTTCGCAAGACACACTTTGGGAACAAATACATGCTGCTTGGCAGGAGATACCATTAGATACATTGAAGAAGCTTGTGATGTCAATGCCTGACAGAATGAAGGCTGTGATCAGAGCAAAAGGCTAAATATTAAATTTATTTTGTAACAAGTACTTTTTCTTGTTAAAGCATTTGTTGAGTAAATCAAATAAAATTACTTTAATTAAATTGTTTATTTTTTGTCAATATGCCTCATAAAAGATATAATAGTTCTTGTCATAATAATTTTGCACAGTACTATATATATATATGTATATATATTGCTTTCCTTGTTGGCTGCCCGGAACTCAAATTATATAAGAATTGTCCAAAGTATTGTACTTTCGAGCGCCTTCGGCTATACTTTTAGCATAAACTTTCCACATGTTTATTTATAAGTAAAACAAAATTAATTCTTGATAACGGCTAAAAATATAGCCAAAAGCACTCGAAAGTACAATAACTTTGAACAATTCCTATATATATATATATATATATATATATATATATATATATATATATTATTTCACTACAAAAGTAGCTATTTTGTTTCGACACTTTTTTAAAACTTTTCATCTCGCCCCATCGCTTGATAAATCACAATAAGTGTTAAAACAAAATAGCTACTTTTGTAGTGATATTATAACATACTTATTTTTAAAAAGCTTGAAAAAAGAAAATATACATCCATGACACGTTAGTTTTTAACAGTTAGCAAATTTGATGTTAAATTAATCTAATTTACACACATGTTACTTGTTTATAGCATGAGATTTAGACTAAAACTATTTCTTAATCACGGAAGATTAATCTTTCTGACCTTTCACGTATGATTTGACATGGGACGACAACTAGATGCGCGATAACCTAAGTGTCTATCGTGATCACAAGTGACATAATTATCCAATGTTTTTTCTTGTAAGGGGAAGAAACCGCGAAACACACGACCTTTTAATGTGCACACAGAAATTACATACAAAAAAAGAACTTCAAATACAAAAAAAAAAAAAAAATTAAAATTATTCTAAAAATATGAAGACAAGATTTGTATTAAACTTTTCAATTTTCAATTAGTAAATATAGCCTTCACGTAATAATTTAGTAACTAACGCCAACAAATTTTTGAAGTGTTTTTAAAATATTTTTAAATCTTTATAAATTATTATAAATAAAAAATTAAAACAATTCTTTTAAAACTTCATTATTAATCGAAAAAAATAAATTTCTTTGGACTATAATGTCCTTAATATATATTATTTATATAAGCAATTAAAAGCTTATCAAATTAAATAATGCCATTCTGTTATTGCATTTTATTTAAGAAAATAATAGATGATTTACATTCCCCAATGAGTCTTGCGTGTAAAACCAATTTTTCCAACAAAATTCAGTTTCGTAAAATTTAATAAATTTACGTGAAGGTTGTGGTAACAGATGTAAAAACAATATATTTTTCCTCAGATTTTTAAAAAATAATAATTTCAAAATTAATTTCATTCATTTGTGAATTAGTCTTGAAAGTTTCATTAAAATTACCAATTTATTTGACTTTTGCAAGAATTACCAAATTACACCGGAAAAAAAACTTAGTTACGTAATATTACAGTATACAGTGTACAATGTAAACTCGTAACAATTTGGTTATCACCTAACGAAAATATAATCAAGGTCGCCCGGTTCACACTCCACCCATGTCTATTGAACAGGTGTAGTAGCTCATCCCTTGTTCCATGTTCCATGTTTAGGATGTGGTTTCCGGTTTTCTCTTTTCCAATCTTTTCACTTTTCTTTTTTTTTTAATTGGAGTAGATAGACTAAACTATCACCCGGTTCACACTCCACCCACGTCTATTAAATAGGTGTAGAGGCTCATCCCTTGTTCCATGTTTAGGATGTGGTATCCGGTTTCCTCTTTTCCAATCTTTTCACTTTTCTTCCTTTTTTTTTTTCAATTGGAGTAGATGCACTAAACTATCGCCCGGTTCACACTCCACCCTCGTCTATTGAACAGGTGTAGAGGCTCATCCCTTATTCCCTGTTTAGGATGTGGTTTCCGGCTTTCTCTTTTCTAATTATTTCACTCTTACGTAGCCCCCTGCACATCAGTGGCGTTACCACCTTGCTCGGGGTGATATGATTAAAAAAAAAAAATTCGAACATGTTAAAAAGTATCTAAATCTAAACTTATTTATAAATGGAACTTTGTGTGTATGTGTGCGTGTGTGTGTCCGTTACCTATAGACTCCGAAACGGCTGAAAATTTACACAGTTGTACTATAAGCGTCTGCGAGTGTTCTTAGCTAGGTTTTGTGTCGAGGTACTCCCGATAAATATCAAAATCTATAATCGAAAAAATCGGGTTATAGATGGAGTGGTCCGATTTTAATCAAATTTGATACACCCATAGACAAAGACATAAGAAACGATATTCAGAAGTTTAAAGGTTGCAGTTCTTACAATAGTGCAGAAAATTTGATATCGATACCGGGAACCAAAATTTGATTTACATCCATTCATTTTTCTTTCAGTCCACGGTTTCGCTTTAACTGGAAACAACTATTGCTTTTTAGTCTTTCGTGTCAACGTCCAAAGAATCTGAGCTCCAGGAGTATGGATTAGTTTTAAAGCTTTCATTACACCCGAACAACGCCGGACTGTACTGCTAATTAAAAAATACTTTGTAATTTCTTCTAAATAATAACAAACATTTTAATAGAAAAATGTTTGTTTTTATTAAGTTTGAAGCTTTTTTTTTTATTGCTTATATGCTGTTTTTTTTTATCGATTTGGTGGTGGTAACTTATATATATTAAATTAATTTACATTGAGCTCTATTTTGGATCAGTTTTAATATTTTAACGATATTACTAGGATCCTCCTGGATTATTTGCCAAGCTTATCCCGGATTATTTACCAATCCTATCCTGGGTTTCTACCGCCATAACATATTACATTGCATTTGAATACATAGTTCAGTTGTCATTTCGCGCTATCACGCGGTGTGACGTCAGAGAACCGCATTACAAATTTGCGAACAGCGTTTGTTATTTTTGGTAACTATTGCCGTTGCCTAACGGAGTTTTATGTCAACACAAAATAAAATCGTCGGTGATGGTGGATGTTATTGTATTACCGTCTTAACCTCTCTGAAGATGGCTCATGTGAGCCGAAAGCTTAGAACCAAATTCATAACAGATTATCCAAATGTTGGAGAATTTTTGTCTTTATTTTCAACTGAAATTAAAGCCAAAATACAACGTTTAGAAAGGACCATGATTAAACATAATAGACATTCATTGTCTCTTATATTTAACAGTATTAGTTAGTTAAGTGCCATACATGATACACGCTTGGGCGATCATGTCTCGAAAGAGACATGACTGACTGGGCAGAAGATTATCCCGCAGTAGTTTGCCATTGCTTTCTGCGGTAGACTGGTTGCCGCCCAAGGCTATAGAACCCAATCTGTCCTGCTATTTAACCCATAACTGGAAGGAATAAATTATTCCCCTGCACAGTAGTGGCAGTGACATGCCTTGCTCGGGGTGAAACGCTTATAAAAAAAAAAAAAAAATTGCTACCTTGATATATATATATATATATATATATATATATATATATATATATATATATATAAAGGAAAATGACAAACCCGTAAAACGGAGAGGGTAATGCAAGATATTTTTCTAATATAAAATATTAAATAGATAAAAATAGAGAGCTCAATGGATATTTTCCAGAGCAATATGGAATATTCAACACATAATTAAACGATTATAAATCCAGAATTTATTTCGGCTGTTGTAGAAATTACAAACTGCTATTCCAAACTGAGAAAATCAAATGTTACATTTCACTGAGAATATTCAGCAAACATTTTGTAGAGAGAGGAAATGGGTTAGGTGAAAAGGAAGAGGTGTCGACATTTAAACAGGAAGTGTCACAAAATTAAGATTACACGCATACATATGCCAAAACAAAAATTAAAGGAAACATATGCATGAGCACAAAACAGGAGAATAGATACTGACATAAACACACACAGAGATTATAATTTTAAGAAGCCATAAATGCACACAATAAAAACATGAAATTGAATTAAATGAAAACAAATAAAATAGACCAAACTAAAGGAATAAAATACACATTGTAAACAGAAATAAAGAAAAAAAGGAGATAGATAATTTACTTACAGTCACAATTACCTAATACAATTTTGTTTTAAATTTAGAATATATATATATATATATATATATATATATATATATATATATATACATCATTATATATATAACATCATTATATATATCTATATATAACATCATTATATATATATATATATATATAACATCATTATATATATCTATCTATCTATAACATCATTATATATATATATAATCATTAAATTTATATATATCTATCTAAACTTATTTATAAATGAAACTTTGTCTCTGTGTGTGTGTCTGATTTTCTTGAAAATTTACACAGTTGTACTATAAGCGTCTACGAATGTTCTTAGCTAGGTTTTGTGTCGAGGTACCCCCGATAAATATCGATAATAAAAAAAAATCGGGTTATAGAAGGAATGGTCCGATTTTAATCAAATTTGATACACTCATAGACAAATACATAAGAAACGATATTCAGAAGTTTCAAGGTTGCAATTCTTACATTCTTACAATCATGCAGAAAATCGATAAAATATATGTATGAAAGGCAAGATGTTTGTGTGTGTGTCTGTTTGTCTGTATGTCCTTTATACAAATTCACAATTTTTATTCAATTCTCACCAAACTTCAAACAAATATTCTTTAGGCTGTGTCTGAGCTCCAGGACCATGGATTAGTTTTAATTGTATCATTATACCCGAGCAACGCCGGGCTATACTGCTAGTATATATATATATATATATATATATATATATATATATATATATATAAAGGAAAACTTAACACGTCATTTAAATTGGTTGTAAATTATAATTCATTTCAATCTTGAAATGAATTATAATATATAACCTATTTAAACAGTGCGTAGAGTTTTCTTTTCTAAATATATGCTCTGGATAACATCCATTGAGCTTTCTGTATAGATATAACACTTAATATTTTATATTAAGTTAATCTTGTTGGATTATCCTCACCGTTTACATATATCCAATATGTAAACGATGAGGATAATCCAACAAGATCAACTTAATATTTTATATTAAGTGTTACATCTATATATATATATATATATATATATATATATATATATATATATATATATATATAGAAAGCTCAATCGATGGTGATCCAGAGCATATGATTTTTATAAAAGTAAACTCTACACGTCATTTGAATTGGTTATGAATTATAATATTAATCTTGAAATGAATTATAATTTATAACCAATTTAAATGATGTGTTAAGTTTTCCTTCATATACATATATATATATATATATATATATATATATATATATGTGTGTGTGTGTGTGTGTGTGTGTGTGATGTTATTTTCATTAATTTCTCAAGGTACCCAAGTACTTTCAATCTCTTTCCGAGATCATCTTCAGCGGTGTGAGTTATGGTAACAAATATAACCGGAAAACTGTGTTGCTAAAAATTACTGTAATTTTTATTTTTTATTTTTTGCTTTAAATATAACGATTGACAAATTGCTAGCATTCATTAGAATGCGAAAATTGTCCAAAATGGAATATTTTTATATTTTGTAATGTCATGGTCATGCACTTTTTTTCACAAACATTTTAGGACATTACTACAGTATTCACAGCTGATTCTATTAATTGACGGCTTAAGTATTGCCTCGAGAATCTGTAGTTTGCTTTTGTTGTTTTCTTGATGTAGGATAGTTGTGTTATCGATTTCGGAAAGAGGTTGAAAGTACTTGGGTACCTTGAGAAATAAATGAAAAGAACATCTGTCAACATTACAGCTCATTCCTGAGATCTTTTGATTGTAACACGCGAAAATTATTCGTGAGTATGAACGGATTTTATTAGAAATAAGCAAACGTAATGTTTGCAATTTATTTAATCTGCCAAGTTTAAAAAGAAAATTTACTGCCTAAACACACACACACACGCACACATATATATATATATATATATTAGAGTTTATAAAGGAAAACTCAACACGTTATATCAGTTATAAACTATAGCTTATTTAAACTCATTGAAATGAGCTATAGTTTATAACTGATATGACGTGTTGAGTTTTCCTTTATAAACTTCATATCGTTCTGGTCAACACCCATCGAGCTCTCTATATGGATTTACCAATTAATATTTTATATAAAAGTAATCTTGTTGGATTATCCTCACCGTTTATATATGTGTGTGTGTGTATGTATATATATATATATATATATATATATATAGGATTTCAATATCCAATTTTTATAACACTCTTTCTCTCTCTCTCACTCACTCACACACATTAAAGTATATTTGGGTATTAATCTTTCATGTAAACATGTTTTGTTAAAAACGACCGACAAGGAAGATTTTATTAATTTAAAAAAAAAGAGAAAATTTCCTTGAGATAAGCAATGTAAAAAATGTTTCATAATTTTCGACTTTCTAAACGCTTTTTTTTTTCACTGGCCATTTTCAAGGACGTTATTTTTCCGATATTGTATTATTATACAATACAATATTGTATTATAATAACAATATTGTATTATTATACAATACAATATTGTATTATAATATACAATATATATTTATTTTTGACTGTAACGTAGATTTTATGTCTTCGAAAGGGAGCGTTCTTTAAAGCTGTCACGTGATGTGCGCAGCTGGGCATCACGTGAACATCTGTTTATTTTTTCTAAACTTTTTCTAAACTTTTTCTAAATTTCCACTGTTAAAAAATGTAAAATGTTTTCAAAAACTAAAATAAAAAATTATTTTATGTTTAATATCTAATTTTAGATGTATTTGCTAAATAAAGACAAAAGTAATATCCCTTGCGTTGTGGTGCAATGGATGTCGACTCGTAACGACAGCACTGCGAGCCGAGTTTGAGTTCCAGTTGACATTCCTTTCATTCACTTACGCACAAATATCTTTGGGAAAGGTATTAATCCGTCTCTTTCCTCCAGTTATGGGTTAAATAATAGGATAAATTGGGTTCTATAGCGTTGGTCGGCAACCAGTCTACCGCAGAAATTAATGGCAACCTGCTGCAGGATAATCTTCTGCCCAGTCAGTCATGTCTCTTTCGAGACATGATCGCCCAAAGTGTGTATCACGTATGGCAGTTAACTGACTGAATATACCTCATCGGAAGTGCTGACCCCAGGGAGTACCATCGGCCTTCCCCTTTGCACGCAACTAGACACAAGCATAAAGACTGAATGCGGTTATCGGATCTTCATAAGTCGAAATCGACGGTAGAGTTCATCTAAACTTATTTATAAATGGAACTTTGTCTGTCTGTCTGTGTGTATGTCCATTACCTATAGACTCCGAAACGGCTGAACCGATTTTCTTGAAAATTTACACAGTTGTACTATAAGCGTCTTTCATACACTCATAAACAAAGACATAAGAAACGATATTCAGAAGTAAGGTTGCAGTTCTTACAATAGTGCAGAAAATCGATAATATATATATATATATATATATATATATAAAATGCAAGATGTTTGTGCGTGTGTCTGTTTATCTGCCTGTATATCTGTATTTTTTCAGCTCTTTTATTTTTAGTTTTTGCTTAGGGTTCAGCGCTAAGTATGTATAATTGTAGTTCTTAGTCTCAGCCATGATACCATTTACTCAGAGGACTTATTTAGCCTTCAAAATTCAGTTTACGACGAAAAAACTTATTTGATATCGATACCAGGAAATCAAAATTTGACTTACATCCGTTCATTTTTCTTTCAGTCTACGGTTTCGCTTTAACTGGAAACAACTATTACTTTTTAGTCTTTCGTGCCAACGTCCAAAGAGTCTGAGCTCCAGGACCATGGATTAATTTTAAAGCTTTCATTACACCCGAGCAACGCCGGGCTATACTGCTAGTCATTATATATAAGAGAAGACCGTAGAAAGTGAAAATTATTCGTTTGTGTTTGAGTCTATAAGCATTTCCCCAAGTGGAATGACTACATCGAATCCATTGCTAAATCCGCTGCTATGAAAGTCGGTTCTCTGTGCAGGGCCCGGAAGTTTTTTCCGTGTGAATCTATCCTGCACATATATAAATCAACCATCCGCCCGTCCATTGAATACTGCTGCCACATCTGGTCGGGTGCTCCTGCTATTCTCCTCGGGGTTCTTGATAAAATACAACGGAGAGTCTGTAATGTGATCGATACCAACATGGCAGACCGGCTGCAGTCTCTCTCTCTCTCACCGGCGCGACGTGGCTTCCCTGTGTCTCTTCTATAAATACTTTCACGGCTTCTGCTCCGATGAACTTAGATCACTGGTGCCCTCTAGGTACGAATTTGCACGAGATACTAGATTAGCAACTAGGTTCCACCCTTTTACAGTCAAACCGATAAAATGTAACCGTAATTTCTACTCCAACAGTTTCTTTTCTCGCACTTCCCGCCTGTGGAATTCCCTTCCACATGATTGCTTCCCCGACAGCTACAATCTCCAGAAATTTAAATGTAAGGTCAATAGACACCTCCTAACACACTAACTCGCATCCATTCTCTCAAACACTCTTCCCATCTACCCAACCCTCAGCCACGGTATCCTTACCCGTCTATCACCCTCTTTCTGACATTTCCTATATCTGACCACTCTTTCTCTTTACCTTCCCCTATGTAACCCCTTGCGCAATAGTGGCAGTGGAATGCCTTGCTTGGGGTGAAATGATTAAACAAAAAAAAAATTTCTTGTTAGGTGAACCCTTTTTTTTTTTGATGGGGTTCAACTCGCATTTTCTATGCCCCACCAACAGGGTAGCAATGAAATGGGAAAGGTTAAAAATGTAATTAAAGAAAAAAAAGTGGAGGGGGGGGGAGAAAAAAAGGAAAAGAAAAAAGGAGCTCACCGTAGAGTGCTTGAATTCCATTGACGTCATCTTGAGGTAACTTGTAACCTTTGGACTGTTTACCTTGATACCAGGGATACATAAGAGACCCTGGGGTCTTGCTATGGGACAAACCCAAGGCATGACCGAATTCGTGTGCAGCAACCATGAACAGATTGACACCTGTAAATAAATCAGAACAAACCTAGCATTATACTTTGTTTCGACCAATTTTGTTGCTATTTTTATTATTATACATTTTATATTGTTCTAAGGACACCATAGACAGAACAAGTGAGCAACGACGAGGTTTTGGAAAGGACATCAGGATACTTTACATCAGGAACACACAGCTAAAGTTTCTGGGATATGTAAGGAGAAAGGAGGGCTTGGTGAATCTGATGCTCACGGGATGAATATAGGGAAGGAGAGACAAGAGAAAGCAACGCGTGACATAGATGATGGACTTGAGCAGATGGATGGCAGAGCTGGATTTTACAAGGTATTTGTCAATATTTCTTAGATGAGGTAGTATTTACACTACATTATTCGGGTTGGATGTGCGTTGTGGTGCAGTGGATATCGGCTCGGAACGAGAGATCGGGGAGCCGAGTTCAAATTCCAGCTGAATTCATTGCATTTCACTTACGCGCAAATACCCTTGGGAAAGATATTAATCTGTCTATTCCTTCCGGTTATGGGTTAAATAACAGGACAGATTGGGTTCTATAGCCTTGGTCGGCAAACAGTCTACCGCAGAAAGCTAATGGCAACCTACTGCGGGATAATCTTCTGCCCAGTCAGTCATGACTCTTTCGAGACATGATCGCCCAAGCGTGGATCACGTATGGCACTTAACTGACTGATATTGTTCGGACGATTATCTTCATGTTTATTTTTTAATTTTTTATTTTTTAATCCTTCAACCCGAAGGAAGGTGGTACCGCGACTGATGCGCAAGGGGCTACATAAGAGAGTAAACATTTAAGCAGAAGGAGAGCGAAGAGAAAGACGAACTAGTTAGAGAGGGGTGTCGGAGAAAGGGCAAGAGAAGGATGGGAATAAAGGCGTGATGACAGTAGCGAAGGTAGAGAGAGAAAGGAAAAGAACAAGTTACATGAACCATGATCGTCTAAGTCCTGAAGGGACACAGCACATACGAAAATTATTGATAATGCTCACATAAAAAAGTGAAATGTCAACGAGTAAAAATCGTTTTTCACGGATTCTATTATACATTATAAAGTATAGTTTTAGATGTGGTGCAGTGGATATCAGCTTGGAACGAGAAATTGTGGAGCCGAGTTCAAATTTCAGTTGAATTCGTTGCATTGGGAAAAGTATTATATATAATACCCTTTATAATACAATATAAATTAATACCCTTGGGAAAGGTATTAATGTCTCTTTTCTCCAGTTATGGGTTAAATAACAGGACAAATTGGGTTCTATAGCATTGGTTGGGTATTTGCGCGTAAGTGAATGCAACTGGAATTCGAACTCGGTTCCCTATTTCTCGTTCCAAGCCGATATCCACTGCACCACGACGCACATGTTAGAATGTATTCATTTCTATTTATGCAAGCGATTTTGGTTATATCAAGCATTCATTTTTATTTTACTTTTAATTGAATATACGGATTGTTTTATGCATGTATCTAAAGTTACAGGATTTTTTTCCAAACACGGACAGCACATTGTGACCGTGTCCATAGCTGATATTCTTGATTGTATTGATATTATTTATTTTAAGCCAACACAAACTTTCCAAAATTACACAAAAATATCTTGAAATACTAAAGAGTAAATTTATTCAAAAAAATCTCCATTGACTTTAAGCACTCGAACTTGAGGCCCTAACCAACAAATTTGGGTGTTCTTTTCTCATCAGAATGACTAGTACAATCTAACCCATTGAAGAGTTAAGTTATTAATTTCAGTCACATGAGGAAGTCCGGAGCGTACAACGACTGAAACGTTGTAAATATAGATACAAAGATGAGGACAACAATCCATACAATGTAAATAGTGTAAATATTTTTTTTTTTAATCATATCACCCCAAGCAAGGCGATAACGCCACTGATGCGCAGGGGGCTACGTAAGGGTAAAAAGAATGGAAAAGAGAAAGCCGGAAACCACATCATAAACAGGGAACAAGGGATGCGCCTCTTCACCTGTTCAGTAGACGTGGGTGGAGTGTGAACCGGGCGATAGTTTAGTCTATCTACTCCAATTACAATACCTCATCTCAGAAATATAGACAGATATTGGAGGTGAATATGGCAACAAAGATGAGGACAACAGTCCGAACAATCTAAACAGTGCAAATATTTACAATACCTCATCTCAGAAATATAGACAGATATTGAAGGTGAATATGGCAACAAAGATGAGAACAACAGTCCAAACAATGTAAATAGTGTAAATAATTACAATACCTCATGTCAGAAATATAGACAAATATATCCAAAAACTTCGATGAAATGATCTTGTTTGTAAAGAAAAATTGAAAAAGAATATGCCTAAAAAAGTTTTTTAAAACTTCTAAAAATCCAATTCTCTTTTCCCAGATTTATTTATAATTTATGAGAGATTTTCTCTTCAAAATAGCTTGCGGGAGTAAATAAACGCGGAGATGTGGCAGAATTAACTCTCTGTTGACATTAGGTGTGTTCCACTGACTTGATCCAAAGAGTTGTGAGTTCAATACCAGGCTAAGGCAGTGGTGAGCTAAATAACTTAGAGAGTTAAGTTAAAGGGAGATAACTACACGGCTACCAGAAGTGACACCAGTCATCGTAATATAGGGCTCGAAGGCCGGTGCGTACAAGGGTCGAAACATCATAAACATGGCAATACAAGATTAGCAACAAGGTCCCACCCTTTTACATTTAAATCTACCAAATGCAGCTGACAATTCTACTTCATCAGTTTCTTTTCTCGCACTTCCCGTCTGTGGAATTCCCTTCCGTATACTTGCTTTCCTGACGGCTACAACCTCCAGGAATTGAAATGCAATGTCGATTCCCATCTCTTATCCACTTGACTCCAGTCCTTTCTACATCATCCCGTGTATCTTATTCTTTTCCTTTCTCACTCTACCTTCACTACTGTCATCACGCCTGTATTGCCATCCTTCTCTTGCCCTTTCTCGGATAACCCTCTCTAACTAGTTCGTCATTCTCTACGGTCCCCTCCTGCTTAAATGTTTACTCTCTTATGTACCCCCTGTGCATCAGTGGCGGTACCACCTTCCTTCGGGTTGAAGGATTAATAAAAAAAATAAAGATGAGGATAATAGTCCGAACAATGTAACTACCTCATCTAAGAAATATTGACAAATAAGTGAAGTTTTGTCATTCGAAAATGTTAATGAGGTTATTTTACCTTCGTCGGAGTCTACAGTCCAATGTTCATCGTCATCGAAATGGGTATCTCCGCCTTTGTTCTCACCAGGGAAGAAGGCATGCGCCAAAATAATACCTGTAATAAATAATTAAAAATGTCATCAGATCATTAAGTCAGGTAAATAAGAAATTTACCTTTGTTCCTAATAAAGGAAACTATTGTTATATATTATATATAGATATATTAAAATGGAGAACATGAAAAGTAATATTCTTAAGATTATATTAAACCTGGAAAAGAACAGGACAAGTTATTGAACCTGGAAAAGCAAAGGACAATATATTCTAGTATAGTAAGACAATAAGAAATTTCTTACTTAAAATATTACATTTAAATTTTGTTGATTTTTATTTTTAGCTGAAATATTTATACGTTAACTTCCTGATGAGACATTATTCTTTCAATGTCGAAACAAAATGTACAATTTTGTAGTAGTTTTTCACATGTTCTAACACAATCAGTCAGTCAGTGCGTTGTGGTGCTCGGAATGAGAAATCGGGGAACCGAGTTCGAATTCCAGTTGAATTCCTTGCATTCACTTATGCACAAATAACCTTGGGAAAGGTATTAATCCGTCTCTTCCCTCCAGTTATGGGTTAAATAACAAGACAGATTGGGCTCTATAGGCTTGGCAACCAGTCTCCCTCTGAAAGTAATGGCAACCTACTGCGGGATAATCTTCTGCCCAAACATGATTGTCCAAGCGTGTATCACGTATGGCACTTAATCGACTGACAAACGTAATAATTTGTAATAAATATTGATTGCTCTGTTTTAAATTAATGCTTTGAATTTCGCAATTATTTTCTTCGTTGCTACTCATTTCAAGGAAAAACTCAACGCATCATCTAAGATGGTAGAGTTTTTCCTCGATATATATATCATATTCATCTGGATAGTCGGTTGTTAGCTCTTGCTTAGATTTCTGTCTTTGTTTGCTCTACTTTCGTATTGAGCACTTTTGTGTTAGGGTTTTCGTCCTGGGGTTTTTTTCTTTCTTTCTTGCGAGTGCTTGACTTTTTGTTCATGTACTTCGTTTGTTTCTTTTTTTTTTTTGCTTCCCCTGTTTTTCCCTCCGAGTTTGTTTCGGTGGGTTATACAAGACGATTTAAATTATAGCTTGATTAATATTATATAATATTATAATATGAACTTAGATCACTGGTGACCCTAAATACGAATTTGAACGAGATACTAGATTAGCAACTAGATCCCACCCTTTTACAGTGAAACCGATAAAATGCAACCGTAACTTCTACTCCAACAGTTTCTTTCCTCGCACTTCCCGACTGTGGAATTCTCTTCCACGCGATTGCTTCTCCGACGGCTACAATCTCCAGGAGTTTAAATGTAAGGTCAATAGACACCTCCTAACACACTAACCTGCTCCCATTCTATCAAACACTCTTCCCATCTGCCCAACCCTCATCCTCGCTATCCTTACTCATCTGTCACCTTCCTCCTGACATTCCCTATGTCTAACCACTCCTTCTCTTTACCTTCCCCTATGTAGCCCCATGCGCAATAGTGGCAGTGGAATGCCTTGCTTGGGGTGAGATGATTAAAAAAAAGAAAGAAAAAAAACATATATATATATATATATATATATATATATATATATATATATATATATATATATATATAGTAACTAATTATTTAATTGTTGCTTTCTATTTTAATTAATTTTGGTAATTCATTTAATTGTTGTGTATTCTTTTGAAGGCATTTAAATTGAAATCTGGGGAATCACTTCATTTACTTTTCTGTTTTGTTTTTTTTTAAATATTTTAAAACATTTAATATTTGGTCTTTTATAAAGCGGTGAAAAATACAAAACAAAAAAAAAAAACAAAAAAAAAAAATGAGTTGTCATTTCTTTAAACGGGTATTGGGTGTTACTGCTTGTCTATTGGCTTGGAAGGTTTTTCCAGATATTAAAATACTGCCTTCAACTGCTGATTTTGGGTACATTTTCTGGACTCTAAAATTTACATCATGGTCAGTTAGCCACCAGTCACTCACTCGATTTGTAGCTAAGAAGAGAGAAATTTAGCGGCCATGTTTGTCTTGAAAAGTTTCGCTTCTGAGAGTACGGTAAACACGCCTGATAATTTTTGTGTTTTTCTCTTGTGGCCATCTTGAACTTTGGTAATTCATGTAATCGTTGCTTTCTATATTAATTTAACTTTGGTAATTCACCTAATTGTTGCTTTCTATATTAATTTCACTTTGATAATTCACCTAATTGTTGCTTTCTATATTAATTTAACTTTGGTAATTCATCTTATTGTTGCTTTCTATATTAATTTCACTTTGGTAATTCACCTAATTGTTGCTTTCTATATTAATTTCACTTTGGTAATTCATCTAATTGTTGCTTTCTATATTAATTTCACTTTGGTAATTCATCTTATTGTTGCTTTCTATATTAATTTAACTTTGGTAATTCATCTAATTGTTGCTTTCTATATTAATTTCACTTTGGTAATTCATCTAATTGTTGCTTTCTATATTAATTTCACTTTGGTAATTCATTTAATTTTTGTGTATTCATTTGAAGATGCTTAAATTGAAATTCTCGTCTACAAATACTTTCACAGCTTCTGCTCAGATGAAATTAGCTCACTGGTACCTTCTATATATGAATTTACTTGAGCCACAAGATTAGCAACTAGGTCCCACCCTTTTACTGTGAAACCAATAAATTGTAAACGCAAATTCTACTCAAGCAGCTTCTTTTCTCTCACTTCCCGCCTGTGGAATTCACTTCCGTTTACTTGCTTTCCCGTCAGCTACAATCTTCAAGAATGCAAATATAAAATCAATAGCCATCTCCTATCTCACTAACTTGCATTCTCTTTTATCATGCTCCTTTCTTATTAATAAAATATTAAAATCACGTTTAAATCCGGTCATAACACATTACATTGCATTTGAATACATGGTTCTGTTGTCATTTCGTGCTATCACGCGGTGTGACGTCATAGAACAGCATTGCAAATTTGCGAACTGCGTTTGTTATTTTTGGTAACTATTGCCGTTGCCTAGCGGAGTTTTATGTAAACACAAAATAACATCGTCGATGATGGTGGTTGTTATTGTAATACCGACTTAATAATCTCTCTGAAGATGGCTCATGTGAGCCGAAAGCTTAGAACCAAATTAATAAAAAATTATCAAAATGTTGGAGAATTTTTGTCTTTATTTTCAACTGAAATTAAAGCCAAAATACGACGTTTAGAACGGCTCATGGTGAAACATAATAGACATTCATTGTCTTTTATATTTAACAGTATATATATATATATATATATATATATACAAATAAGAAACGAAGAAAATATTTGCGATGTTCAAAACAATAATTTAACACAGTACCCAATATAAAAATAGAACAATGAATATTTATTATAAACGTTTATTACCATCATTATTAACTACCTGATGCAACAAAGACTGTCACTCCCGAATCGATTTCTACAGTCATAGACGCCGATGCTCCAGCCAAGCCGACAAATACAATGCTACCATTGGTCAATTCTGACCGACGGAAGCCTACTACTACTACTACTACCTGATGAGGCATTGTTCTTTCAATGTCGAAACAAAATGTGCAATTTTGTAGTAGATTGTAGATGTTCTGAAGTATAATTTAATAATAATAATAATAATAATATATACTGTTAAATATAAAAGACAATGAATGGCTATTATGTTAAATTATGAGCCATTCTAAACATCATATTTTGACTTTAATTTCAGGTGAAGATAAAGACAAAAATTCTCCAACATTTGGATAATTTTTTATTAAGTTGGTTCTAAGCTTCCGGCTCACATGAGCCATCTTCAGAGAGGTTACAAGGACGTTAACACAAAAACATGCACCATCAACGACGATTTTATCTTGTGTTGACATAAAACTTTGCTAAGCAACGATAACAGTTACCAAAAATAGCAAACGCAGTTCGTAAATTTGTAATGCGGTTCTATGACATCATCACACCGCTTGAAAGCTTAGAACCAACTTAATAAAAAATTATCAAAATGTTGGAGAATTTTTATCTTTATTTTCACCTGAAATTAATGCCAAAATACGATGTTTAGAACGGCTCATGATTAAACATAATAGACATTCATTGTCTCATATTTAAGTGTATATTTAGAAAATTATCTGCTGCCTCGATATATATATATATATATATATATATATATATATATATATATATATATAGTGGAACCTGTTGTATGCGACCAGCCCTACTGCCATCAAAACTGGTCGCATAAGACAGGTGGTCGCTCAATAAAGACTCGTGACCTATCATCCCCACGATCGTATATTTCTCTCTCCAGAATATATATATTTTAGTATTTTACCATGCAATCTGGTAATAAATAAATGAGAACATAAGATGGTCTAACTTTGAAAAAAAAATATTCAGCATATTTTCTTTTTTAACATCAAAAACGTATGTACGACGGTTAACAAAAGAAATAAAAAATATTTATTGATAATAGTGTAGGCTTTTAAAAAATCAGTTATTGCAGTCTGTGTGGGGTTTTTTTTTTTTGTTTTTTTGTTTTTTTGTAATGTGACCGCTTCGATTCTAATTGATGTTGGCACTAATTTATTTGGACCATCATTTCTTGGTCTTCATGAACCAAAGCTTTCAATTTTTTCTTAGAAATGAAGAAGGTCGGTTTCCATATGGTCACCAAAGTTAAGCAACGCCAAACCTAGTCAGCTCCTGGATTGGTGTTCACTTGGGAATACAAGGTGCTGAAAGATTGGATGCACAGGCAGTGCAAAGGATATCGGCTCGGAATCAGAAATCTGGGGGAAAAGTTCTAATTCCAGTCGGGTTCGTTGTATTTACCGACACGAAGATGCCCTTGAGAAAGTTATGGCTAACTTTTCTTCTCTTTCCAGTTAAGGACTAATTAGTCGTGTTTGTAATTAGTCGCTCACAATTTCTTACAAATTTCTAAATATTTTCTAACTTTAAATAACCTGCAAAATTTTTATAAACAGTAAAAAAAAAAAAAAATAAATAAATAAAATCAATCAAAACGCTCTCGAAGAAATACGACTGTTTAAAACGACTTGTGATTACTACTTTTTGCCAAGAGATTTAAGAGTATATGTGACCTAATTCGGATGATGATCGATGATTTCTTGACAACTTTATCGATTACTGTTTATAGATAAGCTTCCTCTGATTAATACGCCAAATTAGATGAGCGAATGAAAGTGATTTCCTTTTAATGACAGTTTGAATCATACAAGAGGATTAATTTTTTTCCCAAAAATTATTCCTCCCTCTCGAAATTAATCTTCTTCTATGTGCCTTGTCCTTTCAGGACGTAGGCGATCATGGCCTTCCACGTTTCCCTATCCCTGGTGGCTCTTAGCACGCCTTCTCCTGTAACGTCTCTCAGCCCTCGTTCTGTCATCCACTTGCTCAGGCCCTGCAAATAAGTTATCCGCTGCTTTCTTCTCTAATTTTCTCTCTATCTGGCTTGTGAGTATCAGGTTCTCCAAATCCTCCTTCCTCATTGCATGTCCCAGGAACTTCAATTGTTTCTTCCTGATGCTCAGTATTAATTTCCTTTTCATTTCCATCCTTTCTAAAACCTCATCATTTCTCACATGCTCGATCCATGATATCCACAGCATCCTTCTGTAGAACCACATGTCAGCTGCTTCAAGTTTTTCCTTCATCTTTGTTGAGGGCTTACGGCCTATCACGTTGAATACACCGGTTCTCGCTTGATCACGGAAGTTAAGCAACGTTGAGCCTGGTCAGTACTGGGTGACCGCTTGGGAATACCAGGTGCTGTAAGCGTATAGTGACGGATGTGCGTTGTGGTACAGTGGATATCGGCTCGGAAAGAGAAATCGGTGAGCCTAGTTCGAATTCCAGTTGAATACCCTGCATTCACTTAAGCACTGGTACCCTTGGGAAATGTATTAATCCGTTCCTTTCCTCCAGTTATGGGTTAAATAACAAGGGTAGGACTTGGGGACCCTGCCCTTAAAAACAAATCCCAATAAATCTTGATACTCGAAAAGAAAAATGTATTACTAGACACAAAACTTATAAAAAACGACAATAAATTGTTGAAAGAAAAATTTAGTTGGCAATAAATGACCCGCCGAGGTTGATTTGCCATAAAAACAAAACAACCAACCAACAAAAATCATCTTTGATCATATTGTCCAACATTGGCTGCCATATTGAAGAACTGACATCACATAGAAATCTAGTAATCTCTTTTTTTTGTTTCTAGCAAAATTTTCCTGTGTCTTAATACTTTACTCAGCTTTTGGAACGCAGGCCTTAAATCTTAAAATGAATCTTCATTATTATTTTTTTATGTGCAGTATCTACTCGGAAGTTAAATGATCACGACTCTCCACAACTTCTAAACCTTGTCCTATCAATCCATTTACTCGAGCTTACTGGGTAGGTTGTGTGTTATTTTCCTCTGTCCGTCTTACCTTCAGTTTTTTCCTGTGTGTATCAAAATTTCCAAGCCGTCTTTCTCATTATGTGTCTTAGAAATTTCAATTGTCTCTTCCTGATATTTAAGTATAAGTTTTCTTTTTGTTTCGATTTTCTCTAAAACTTTGTCGTTGCACATTTGTTCGGTCCTTGTTATTCTCAATATCTTTCTGTAGAATCACATATCTGTTGCTTTAGATCACTTCTTCATATGTGTGAAGATTGTCCTGCGCTCACTACTATATAGCAGAAACGTTGTTACTTAACAATTCAGTAGTCTTTTCTTTGTTTCTAACGAAATATTATTATATGCTATATATATATATATATTAAGACAGACACATTATTTCATGGTTAGTTGGAAATATAGGCCTATTTCAGGAGAACCATCTTCAGCTTCCATCTTTATTGTACAGAAGATTTTATACGAATAATTTTGTGTAAAATCTTCACGTGTTCGTGAAAAATTCGTGTAAAATTTTACACGAATAATTTCGTGTAAAATCTTCTGTACAATAAAGACGGAAGCTGAAGATGGTTCTCCTGAAAGAGGCCTATATTTACACTTTACTATGGAATAACGTGTCTTTCTTAATTTTTTAAATATATTTGCTCTATATGTATTTATATACATATATATTTAGAGCTCTTCAAGAGAGTTATCCTACCACTTTATGTACAGGACACTCCTTTGGATTTTCCTATCTACACCGGGTATATATATATATATATATATATATATATATATATATATTGTGTATGGGTAGGTTTTGAAGGCTATCACAATACGTTTAGTAAAGTAAAGGGATGCACAGAAGGTGTTGGGTACTATTTTTTGTTATTCATTAATATTTCGAGATCAAAATCTCATCTTCAGAATGGTAGGATTTGGCTTTTTCGCATTTTCAGTCAGTTAGTTAAGTGCCATACGTCATACATGCTTGGGCAATCATGTCTCGAAAGAGACATGACTGACTGGGCAGAAGATTATCTCGCAGTAGGTTGCCACTGCTATACGCGGTAGACTGGTTGCCAGCCAAGGCTATAGAACGCAATCTGTCCTATTAATTAACCCACAACTGGAGGGAAAAGACGGTTTCATAGTGTTTTGACTCCAGTTTGTGGGGGGTGGGGTAACTATTTGCCCATAGCTGGGACCTTAACAGGTGCTACCACTCCGGGTCAGGGTGGACCTGGGAACAACCGAAATTAAGAGATGGTTCCATATTCCTCATAACCTCCTAATCAGAGGCCTTGCTGTCGGATGCTGTTTACCATCATACGCAGGACCTCCATAAGTTTTAAAAAAGAATGGTTCTCGCTTAGAGCTGTAGGTTTCATTCGCTGGAAGCCATTTTTTAACTATTGTTTTGAGGAAGCAGTTGTATACAGCCGACAGTTTAGATGTTTCCGAACCGCTTTGGTGCCATCAACACCATCCATATGAAAGTCTCAGTCTAACGAGGCTATTTACGAACATGGCTTTAAAACAACAAATACTTAGAAGAAGAAGAAAAAAAAAGGAAAACATCCATTTGAACGACTCACCTTCACCGTCGAAAGGGTAACCATCATTATGATATCTCTGGGCGAACTGGATACGGATGTCAGCGTCTTTGCCGTTGTTTGAGTCGAACATGATTTCGGTAAAGGTTAATCGGGTGACACGGCTCCATGCCTGGAAAGCGTCATAGATTGCCTTCCGGATTTTGGGAAAATTAATATCGGGTGTGTAGTTGAGGAACCTGGAAGAGGTACGAGAAATTGGTATTTAAAAAGAAAAATGCCGGTAATAATAATAATAATAATAATAAATAATAATAATAATAAATAATAATAATAATAAAAATATAAAGACCTGGAAATTGAAATAGAAAAAATGTGGAAATTGAAAACAAGAGTTGTGCCAGTGATAGTAGGTGCACTTGGAATGATAAAAAATGGAACAAAACAACACATTGAAAGAATCCCTGGAAACCCCAGCTTAAGAGATATACAAAAAATTGTCTTATTAAGTACAGCCCACACACTAAGGAAAACTTTATCTATGTAATGCTGGGGATGATAGGGAAGATAGAAAAACATGAAATGGAGTCATAACAACACGCCACGACCTGCCTTAGGTCTCCCCGCAGACTTGGTTGGTAGTGAGACCAAAGCAGAAATCGAAATATGATGAAAAATGACATAATAATAATAATAATAAACACTATGGAACATCTGTAAACAAACACTGGTATGAACATCACCCAGCACCGATTACAGAAATAGAAGATGTCACCATTCTCTGGGATTACACCATCTACGCAGACAGAAAAATTGAAGCAAACAGGCCAGACATTATTGTTAAAAACCAGAAAGAAAAAACTTGTCTATTAATTGATATGGCTTGTCCAGCGGATTGTAACATAGCAACCAAGGAATTTGAAAAACTGTCAAAATATAAAGACCTGGAAATTGAAATAGAAAAAATGTGGAAATTGAAAACAAGAGTTGTGCCAGTGATAGTAGGTGCACTTGGAATGATAAAAAATGGAACAAAACAAAATTGAAAGAATCCCTGGAAACCCCAGCTTAAGAGATATACAAAAAATTGTCTTATTAAGTACAGTCCACACACTAAGGAAAACTTTCTACTTTGTCTATGTAACGCTAGGGATGATGGCGAAGATAGAAAAAAACATGAAATGGAGCCATAACAACACGCCACGACCTGCCTTAGGACTTCCCGCAGACCTGGTTGGTAGTGCGACCATAGCAGAAATCGAAATATGATGAGAAATGACGTAATAATAATTCTTTTTCTACTGCAATACATGTTGAAATAAATACAGATGCCCGGAAATATTTTCTCCATCGCCCACGACCCCAGGTTTGAAGACAAGAGAGAAAAGAAAAGCGGGCAGTGACTGTCATAAACTGACTTGTGATGGACAGAAAGCGAAAGAGAGAAGAATAAGACGGAGAAAGAGTGGCAAGAAAGGGATAGATAAGAGAGTGAGATAGACACGCAATATATATATATATATATATATATATATATATATATATATATATATTGATTGTGTAATTACTTAGTTTTTGGTCATAATAAAATTGGGGCAGTGTACATTTGTATTAAAAAGTGTCACATTACAATTATATTCTAGAACTTTTGAATATTTTCCCTTTGTAAATGAGTTATTTTGCTACCCAGGTTTCTGCCATAAGTGGTGTTTTTACTGTTTACGGTTTTTTAATAACTCGTTTATATATATATATATATATATATATATATATATATATATATATATATATATATATATAGGTAAGTGAAAGAGAGACAAGTGATAGAAAAGTAAAAACAAAGTGACAGGCAAACAAGAGAAAGAGAGAGCGAGACAAGTGAAAGACAAGAGAGCGACACACACATTACAGAGAGAGAGAGAGAGAAACATGTGACCGACAGACTATAGAGAGAAAAATGAGAAACAAATAAGTGACAGACAAACAAGAGAGACAGAAGTAAGTGACAGACAAACAAGAGAGACAGAAGTAAGTGACAGACAAACAAGAGAGACAGAAGTAAGTGACAGACAAACAAGAGAGACAGAAGTAAGTGACAGACAAACAAGAGAGACAGAAGTAAGTGACAGACAAACAAGAGAGACAGAAGTAAGTGACAGACAAACAAGAGAGACAGAAGTAAGTGACAGACAAACAAGAGAGACAGAAGTAAGTGACAGACAGACAAGAGAGACAGAAGTAAGTGACAGACAAGAGAAAGAAAAAGAAACAAGTGACAAGAGAGAGAGAGAGAGAAGTAAGAGAAAGATAGAGAGTGACTAGTAAATCATAAACAAAGAGATAGAGATAAGAAAGTGACAATGGCATAAAGAGACAGTATTTACATTATTCGGATTATTGTCCTCATCTTTGTTGCCATTTGTACGACGTTTCAGCCATTGTACGCTCCGGCCTTCTTCAGGTGCTAGGAATTTCAAACCGAACCCTATATTACAATCACTTGGGTATATCATTCTCATACCTTGCGTAGTAATACCTCTTTTGGAAATCGTGAGTTATCTCCCTCTGACCCTGCAAGTTACTTGTTTCCCACTGCTGTAGCCTGGTATTGAACTCACAACTCTTTAGGTCAAGTCACAGGAACTAACCAACGTCTATATCCACTGGGTCATGTGTCCTTAAGGACTTGACCCAAAGAGTTGTGAGTTCAATACCAGGCTACAGCAGTGGTGAACAAGAAACTTGCCGGGTTATAACTTATGACTTCCAACTCTTTGGGTCAAGTCACTGGTCTTAACCAACGTCTATATCCACTGAGCCATGTGTCCTTAAGGACAAAGATGACGACAACAGGCCGAATACTGTAAATACTACCTCATCTCAAAAATATAGACAAATACTAAAGGCATATATATATAGAGAGAGAGAGAAAGAGAGAGAGAAAGAGAGAACCAGAAAGAGTGAGAACCAGAAAGAGAGAGAGAGAGACAGAGAAAGAGAGAGAACCAGAAAGAGAAAGAGAGAAAGAGAACCAGAAAGAGAGAGAGAACCAGAACCAGAAAGAGAGAGAGAACCAGAAAGAGAGAGAGAGAGAGAGAAAGACCAGAAAGAGAGAAAGAGAGAGAGAGAGAGAGAGAGAGAAAGAGAACCAGAAAGAGAGAGAAAAAGAGAACCAGAAAGAGAGAGAGAGAGAAAGAGAACCAGAAAGAGAGAGAGAGAAAGAGAACCAGAAAGAGAGAGAGAGAGAAAGAGAAGAAAGAGAGAGAGAGAGAGAGAGAAAGAGAGAGAGAGAGAGAGAGAGAGAGAGAAAGAAGAGAAGAATGTGACAGTGAGAAACAGAGACAGACATAGTAAAAAACAGTTATGAAACATTTCTGGACGATAAAAAATATAGATCGTAGTTTGTGATGATGATGATAATGAAGATAAAACATCGTAAATAAAAGCCGAAATGATGTGCTGATTTAACTTGAAACAGAAAGCCAAGTCACTTTCTATCCGCTTATATCCGGCCTGTCAAGTACGTCCGTACACAGCTTTCAGAACGCTCGCTGCCTGGCTCTATATAACCCGCCTTCATCATCATCACCCAGCACGCGCGTCGCTCACGATCCCAGCTTGCTTACCCGACATCTATGAGGCGTATTATTTGTAAATCGAATCGTTCGTATTTTGAAACGAACGCCAGTGAGAGTGTAAGTGGAAACAATTCTGTGCAGTTTTGTTTTTCATTCTAACGGAAGGCGAAGATTTAATACGCATTAAGTTCTTTAGATCCGGTATGATCTATCACATAGTCACTCTTATATTGAGAGAGAGCGGGGGGGGGGAGAGTGAGAGTGAGAGAGGGGGGGAGAGGGAGAGAGGGGGAGAGAGAGAGAGAGAGAGAGAGAGAGATCCGGATTCTCCAGTAGGTTGGAAAAAAAACAAGGCATCAGACAAACCGACAAAGTACAAGCGAGAAACGACCGAATGGGCGGACAGAGGGGAAAATACAAGCTACACACTAAAAAACGGACGGAACAAGAGATAGCGAGACACGAACCAAGGGACGGGACACGGGAAAGCGAGGCACGAACCAACGGACGAGACACGAGAAAGCGAGGCACGAACCAACGGACGGGACACGGGAAAGCGAGGCACGAACCAACGGACGGGACACGGGAAAGCGAGGCACGGACCAACGGACGGGACACGGGAAAGCGAGGCACGAACCAACGGACGAGACACGGGAGAAAGCGAGGCACGAACCAACGGACGGGACACGGGAAAGCGAGGCACGAACCAACGGACGGGACACGGGAAAGCGAGGCACGAACCAACGGACGAGACACAGGAAAGCGAGTCACGTACCAACGGACGGGACACGGGAAAGCGAGACACGAACCAACGGACGGGACAAGGGAAAGTGAGACACTAACGAACAAGAGCAAGTGAGACACGCACGAACGGACGGACAAGAACAAGACAGACGCGAACGGGCGGAAAACAACAAATGAAACGTAAGCGAATGAACGAACAATAACAAGCTAGACACTAACGATTGTAAATTGTAAATGCAAATTCTACTCTTGCACTTCACGCCTGTGGAATTCCCTTCCATTTACTTGCTTTCCCGACAGCTACAATCTCCAAAAATTTAAATGTAAAGTTAATAGTCATCTCCTATCTCACTAATCTGCATCCCCTCTCTCATGCTCCCTTCTCCGTCCACTCCACTCTCATTAGTATTCTCATCCTTCTCTCACCCACTTCCTGACACCCCCTATAACCTGTCACTCTTTCTCATAACTTTCCTCCTATGAAACCCCCTACAAAACAGTGGCAGTAAAATGCCTTGCTTGGGGCGATATGATTTATATATATATATATATATATATATATATATATATATATATATATATATATATATATACATACATACATATACACATATATATAATCATATAATAAACCATCTTTATTTGTCTGTCCGTTAGTTGTTTATATATATATATATATAAACAACTAACGGACAGACAAATAAAGATGGTTAGGAACGAGCGAGCAAAAATAACTATCTAGAAATACATAAACGAAGGAAAGAACGGACGGACAGACAGACGAAAACTAGTTTTATATGAACGAACCGACAGTGGTTTTTGAACGCACAGACAGACAGACAGACTAGAAAAAACAGCTAGAAATGAAGAGGCAAACGAACAGATAAGAACAAGCGTGAAAAGAACGAAATGATCGATCTATATAAAAACAAGTCTTCTTCTACGTGTGCCGTGTCCCTTCAGGACGTAGGCGATGACAGACTTCCACTTGGCTCTGTCTCTTGTCGCTCTCATTAATTTTTATTTTGGTGTCTCTTCTAAGCCCCGCTTCGTCAAACATTTGCTCTGACTTAACAAGTATGTCTCGAGCTTGCATCCTCTCCAACAACTCATCGTTGCACACGTGCTCCGTCTCTGGTATCCTCAGCATCCTTGTGTAAAACCACATTTCTGTTGCCTAAAGCCTTTCCTTCATCTTTGATGAAATCGTCCAGCATTCACTTTTATACAGAAGGACAGATATCACATAGCAATCCAGCACTCTTTTCTTTGTTTCTAATGAGATTTTCCTGTCTTTCTTTTTAGATTCTGAAAAGCGTCTTTGGCCATGCCAATGCGTCTTTGGATCTTCGTGTCGCACTTTGCATTCTCTATCAAAATACATCCAAAATATTTTTTAAATTTCTTTTACTTGTTTTATTTTAGTTTCTCCGAATTGTAGTTGGCATATTGGGCTCTACTTTTTGCTGATGACTACACATTCAGTTTTCTTGAGGTTTATATGTTGACTGCAGTTCAGAAACACCCAAGTGAATAGAAAATTACAAGAATATACTTTCTGATGTACCTCCGTTTCTCTCTCTCTCTCTCTTTTGTCTCTCCATCTAGTCTGCCTGTCACTTCTCTCTCGTGTCTCTCCATTTAGTCTGCCTGTCACTTCTCTCTCTTGTCTCTCCATTTAGTCTGCCTGTCACTTCTCTCTCTTGTCTCTCCATTTAGTCTGCCTGTCACTTCTCTCTCTTGTCTCTCTATCTAGTCTGCCTGTCACTTCTCTCTCTTCTCTCTCTCTTTCTTGTCTCTCCATCTAGTGTGCCTGTCACTTCTCTCTCTTGTCTCTCTATCTAGTCTGCCTGTCACTTCTCTCTCTTCTCTCTCTCTTTCTTGTCTCTCCATCTAGTCTGCCTGTCACTTCTCTCTCTTCTCTCTCTATTTCTTGTCTCTCCATCTAGTCTGCCTGTCACTTCTCTCTCTTCTCTCTCTCTTTCTTGTCTCTCCATCTAGTCTGCCTGTCACTTCTCTCTCTTCTCTCTCTCTTTCTTGTCTCTCCATCTAGTCTGCCTGTCACTTCTCTCTCTTCTCTCTCTTTCTCTCTTGTCTCTCCATTTAGTCTGCCTGTCACTTCTCTCTTCTTGTCTCTCCATTTAGTCTGCCTGTCACTTCTCTCTCTTGTCTCTCTATCTAGTCTGCCTGTCACTTCTCTCTCTTCTCTCTCTCTTTCTTGTCTCTCCATCTAGTGTGCCTGTCACTTCTCTCTCTTGTCTCTCTATCTAGTCTGCCTGTCACTTCTCTCTCTTCTCTCTCTCTTTCTTGTCTCTCCATCTAGTCTGCCTGTCACTTCTCTCTCTTCTCTCTCTATTTCTTGTCTCTCCATCTAGTCTGCCTGTCACTTCTCTCTCTTCTCTCTCTCTTTCTTGTCTCTCCATCTAGTCTGCCTGTCACTTCTCTCTCTTCTCTCTCTCTTTCTTGTCTCTCCATCTAGTCTGCCTGTCACTTCTCTCTCTTCTCTCTCTTTCTTTCTTGTCTCTCCATCTAGTCTGCCTGTCACTTCTCTCTTCTCTCTCTCTTTCTTGTCTCTCCATCTAGTCTGCCTGTCACTTCTCTCTCTTCTCTCTCTCTCTTTCTTGTCTCTCCATCTAGCCTGCCTGTCACTTCTCTCTCTTTCTTGTCTCTCCATCTAGTCTGCCTGTCACTTCTCTCTCTCTTCTCTCTCTCTTGTCTCTCCATCTAGTCTGCCTGTCACCACTCTCTCTCGTCTCTCGATCTAGTCTGCTTGTCACTTCTCTCTCTCTCTCGTCTCTCGAGCTAGTTGCCTGTCACTTCTCTCTCTTTCTTATGTCTTCATTGTCTCTGCCACTTGTCTCTCTCACACTTTTCTGTCACTTGTCTCTCTTTCTTTGTCACTTACTATTCACAAGAAAAGAACCTGTCCACAGTCTCTTGCTTTGCAGATTATTAGCAATGAGTTGGCTCCTCAATGAGTGCCCTATATTTGTGACATTGTGCCATACCTAAACTTAGTAAATAAAAACTATTTGTGCTAAAAAAAAATTACAAAAAACAAATCAACAACGTCAAGTGACTTTTCTCAAATACGCACAAATCGAGTAGAACGCGCATGCGCACTGACATTCTCCTAAATATCTTAACAATTCTACGTCCAGTCGTCTCTGATGATGTTCGTCTGGCCCTTACTCTCTTCACCTCTCCTCTTTTTCGAAGTTTCCCATGTCGCTTTACTCTCCTGCCAAAGATCATATATCATTGAGCGTCCGGCATTGCTTTGAGTGATCGATACCGGTCTGAAAAACGAAAGCTGCAAGAACGCCGGAGATGTTTAATGCTTAGGAAGTTGACAAGAAGAGACACGAACGCCTACACACCCACTACCACCTCGAGGAAATTTGGCAGGGTGAGGTAGTAGAGTTTAGATGGGCTAAAAACAAAAGACAAGTGGGGGAAATATGCCAGCGATTCGTTTATGATGAGAAGGATAGGAAAATGAAGGAAAAATAATGAATAATTTATGATTTTCGTGAGCGACCATTTGCAGTGCTTTGCAGATGTGTCAAGAAGGAGCAATATGGAGAGAGAGAGAGAGAGAGAGAAACAAGAGAAGAAAGAATATATATATATATAGAGAGAGAGAGAGAGAGAGCGAAATGGTCGGAAGAGGAAAAGGAAGAGAAAAGCAATGAGAAGAAGAGAGCTTGGACGAGCATGGAGAGAAGACAGACAGAGAGAGAGAGAGAGAGAGAGAGAGAGAGAGAGAGACCGGACGAACATGGAAAATATACATAGAGAGAGACAGAGAGAGACCGGATGAGCATGAAAAAAGAGAGAAAAAGACTAGACGAACATAAAAAAGAGAGAGAGAGAGACCATACGAGCATGGAAAGAAAGAGAGACCAGACGAGCATGGAAAGAAAGAGAGACCATACGAGCATGGAAAGAAAGAGAGAGAGAAACCAGACGAGCATGAAAAGAAAAGAGAAAGAGAGACCGGACGATTATGGAGAAGAAAGAAAAAGACTAGACAAGCATAGAAAGAAGAGAGAGAGACAGAAACAAGATGACCATGGGAAGAAGAGAGAGAGAGACTGGACGAGCATGGAGAGAAAGAGAGAGAGAGAGACTGGACGAGCATGGAATGAAAAGAAAAAGTAGACGAGTATGGGGAGAAAACAAGAGAGACGGAACGAGATCGGGGGAAAAACCAAGAGAGACGGAACGAGATCGGGGGAAAAACCAAGAGAGACGGAACGGAGATCGGGGGAAAAACAAGAGAGGAACACATGAAAAGTAAAAAAGAAAGACGGGACGACCATAGGGAGAGTAAAAAGATGGGATGAGCATGGAGAGAAAAGAAGAGAGACAGTGCAAGAATGACGCCAAGATAAGATTCGATACAAGAATGAGACTAAAAGAGAGACGATATGAGACATAGGAAAGAAGAGAGACGAGGTGATGATGGAGGGAAGAAGCGAAATAGATATTTGAAAGAAAGGTAGAATACTGAAGAAGCTTACTGGAAATATTTCAGACCCATGCCTTCGCGAATTACATGAAATAGTAGTGAGACTGGAAACTCTAGCATCGACTACGAATCTACTCACCCACAGGAGACTGATAAGCGCGAATCGCCTTAAATGGACGCGCTCGTTAGCTGCCTTCAAAGAGCAACGCTGATTAAATTAAGATACATTAAACATTACACAGAAGTGCAGTTGCAATCTCCAGCAATTTTTGTTTTGCTCTTTTCATTTTTGATTTCTTTCACTCGTTCTCTCTATTCGGCTTGTTTATCGTCGTTTTTTTGTTTTTGTTTTTTAATATCTTATTGTGGTTCACTGTCTTATTTTCCTTCCTTCGTCCTTCTAATTTTATTCCCTTCTTTATTCACGCTTATACTTTTCTCTCTCTCTCTTCTTTTATGCAACCCCCCCAACTATTTATTCTCTCTCGTATACTCTTTCCCTAGGGTTTTCTCATACTCGATATTTCCTCTTCTATGTTCTCCTCGTTTATTTCGATATTCTCCTTAATTCCTTTCTCGTTCCTTCTCTTTTTTTCTACCCCACCTCTATTCTCTTCCCTTCCCTTTCCTTTCTCTCTATCCTCTTTCTCTTGTTCGATACTCTTATCTGTATTCTTTTTTCTTTCCTTTTCCCTCCCTTCTCTCTCTTCCTCTTTATTCTCTTTGCTTTCTCTACCCCTTCTCTCTATTCTCTTTGCTTTCTCTCTATTCCCTTTTCTTTCCCTCTCTTCTCTCTTTATCCTCTTTCCTTTCTCTCTATTCCCTTTCCTTTCCCTCTCTTCCTCTTTATTCTCTTTGCTTTATCTCGCCCTTTTCGCTATTCTCTTTCTTTTTCCTCTCCCTTCTATTCTCTTTCCTTTTCTCTCTCTTCCTCATTATTCTCTTTTCTCTTTGCTTTCTCTCCCTCTTCTCTTTATTCTCTTTCTTTCCCCTCTCCCGTCTATTCTCTTTCCTTTTCTCTCTCTTCCTCATTATGCTCTTTGCTTTCCTCCCCCTTCTCTCTATTCTCTTTTCTTTCTCTCTGTTCCCTTTTCTTTCCCTCTCTTCTCTCTTTATCCTCTTTGCTTTCTCTCCCCTTCTCTCTATTCTCTTTCCTTTCTATTCCCTTTCCTTTCCCTCTCTTCTCTCTCTTCCTCTTTATCCTTTTTGCTTTCTTTCCCCCTTCTTTCTATTGTCTTTCCTTTCTCTCTATTCCTTTTCCTTTCTTCTCTTTCTTCCTTTTTATTCTTTTTGATTTCTCTCTCTATTCTCTTTCCTTTCCTCTCCCTTCTGTATTATCTTTCCTTCCTTTCTTTCTTTCTCTCTCTCTTCTCTATTCATTTCATTCTCTTTCTTCCTTTTCTCTAATCTCTTTTCCTTCTCTCTATTCTTTCTTTTCCTTCTCCCTTCCTTCTCCCTCTGTTCTCTTTCCGTTCTATTTCCCTTCCCTCTATTATCTTTCCTTTCTATCTACCCTCTTTCCTTTCCCCTCCCTTCTCTCTTCCTCTCTATTCTCTTTCCATTCTCTCTCTCCCTTCTCTCTATTCTTTCCTTTTCCCTCCCTTCTCTCTTCCTCTCTATTCTCTTTCCACTCTCTCTCTCCCTTCTCTCTATTCTTTCCTTTTCCCTCCCTTCTCTCTTCCTCTCTATTCTCTTTCCACTCTCTCTCTATTTTCTCTATTCTTTCCTTTTCTCTTCCTTCTCTCTATTCTCTTTCCTTTCTCTCTCTTTTTCGATCTTTTCTATTCTCTTTCCTTTCCTTTTCCCTCCCTTCTCTCTCTTCTCTTTCCTTACTCTCTTTCCTTTTTTAAATCTTTTCTTTGGTCTTTCTTCTTCCCCTTCTCACGATTCTATTTCTCCCTCGCTATTCTCTTTCATTTCTTTTCTCCCTCCCTTCTCTCTATTGTCTTTCTTTCTCTCTATTCTCTTTCCTTTACCACTCTCTTCTCTTTTATGTCCATCTTCTCTCTATTCTCTTTTTACTCACTATTCTCTTTTCTTTCTCCCCTTTTGCCTCTCTTTCTATCTCTCTCTTCTCTGTTCTCCCTTCTCTTTCAGTTCTCTCTCTAGTACCAAACTCACGTCTTCACATCTCTGTAGTCCTCTCTCTTTCTTTTTCATTTATTTCTTCTCTCTCGCTTTCTCATCTCTCTACCCCCTCTCTCCGTTCTTTTGAGTGTTCCCCGCTCTCACATTTCATGTTTTTCTCTCTACTTCACTCTTCACTCTCTCTGAGAAGTTCAGGTTCATCCATAACCGTTTTGTCTTCTTGCATTTTTCCTGTATCCCGTCACTTCTCTCTCTCTCTCTTTATTTTTCCATTCCCTCGCTATGCCATCATCTTTATCGCTTTCTTTTTCATTTGAAATCAAACAGAAGCAATATTCCACCAAAAAAAAAAAAAAAAAGAAAAAAAAAGCTAAATTAGTGCGAAATGCAGCAAAAAAGAAATAAAAAAATTAAAAAAAAAGCTTAACACGTGACCTAAAAAGAACAAAATGGCGCTGAGATTTCCCTCAGGATCTTGTGAATCAAAATGTTTCATCTGTGAGCGTGAGTGTGTGTGTGTGTGAATGTGTGTGTGTGAATGTGTGTGTGTGAATGTGTGTGTGTGTATGTGTGTGTGTGTGTGAATGTGTGTGTGTGAATGTGTGTGTGGGGGGGGATGTTTGAACACAATGAGTCAAGTTTTTTTTTGTATGCGTGTGTACGCATGTGCGCGCATGCGCACATAAGTCGTAATGCAAGCCCATACGCAAACAAATTCTTTTTACGACCGTCTATCCGCATGTGCGTACAACGGCGGTTACGACGAGAAATTGAGTAAGAATTGAGACTCTTAAGATTTCCAGCACCTTCCTCGGTATTCAGAGTTAACTTATTCCCTTTGTTTTTCCTCGACGCTTCTATTTCTCCTATATGTCAGTAAAGTGCCATACGTGATACACGTTTGGGCGATCATATCTCGAAAGAGAAATGACTGACTGAGCAGAAGATTCTCCCGCAGTAGGTTGCCATTACTTTCTGCGGTAGACTGGTTGCCAGCTAAGGCTATAGAACCCAATCTGTCCTGCTATTTAACCCATAACTGGAGGGAAGAGACGGATTAATACCTTTCCCAAGGGTATTTGTGCGTAAGTGAATGCAACGAATTCAACTGGAATTTAAATCCTGTTCCCCGATTTTTCGTCCCAAGCCGAGAAATACAACTGCTTACTAGTTTAATTTAATTTAAACATGGCCTATGATTATGTAAGGTAGCTCCCCAAATATATATATCATATAAAAATTCTGCTTGTCCCTTCTTCAGTTAGTTCCGCCGTTCATTTCTCTCTCCTTTCTCTCTATTCCCTTTCCCTCTCTTCCTCTTTATTCTCTCTTCCTTCTCTCTATCCTCTTTCCTTTCACTCTCTCTTCTACTCTCTTTCCTTTTCCCTCACTTCTCTATTCCTCTCTATTCTCTTTCCATTCTCTCTCTCCCTTCTCTCTATTCTTTCCTTTCCTATCATTCTCTCTCCTTTCTCTTAATACCGTTAACACCTTTCCCAAGGGTATTTGCGCGTAAGTAAATGCAACGAATTCAACTGGAATTCGAACGCGGCTCCCCGATTTCTCGTTCCGAGCCCGTATCCACTGCACCACAACGCACATATAATTAGAAGCTCCAACCTAAACACATGGGACTATCGTGTTTAGTTCGAACTAGATTTTCGTATGGTTGGCGGATTACACGTCATGATATCAATCCTTGCTGCATTATTCAATGTCGAAATCTGGTTTGGCTTTGTCATGTGTTTTTTGTTTTCAAGGCATGTATTGTCTGTCTTCCCTTTCCTTTCTTTTTTCTCTCCCTTCCTTCTCTCTCCCTATAACCTACCCCTCTTTCTCTACACTTTCCCCAATGTAACCCTCTGCACAACAGTAGCAGTTAAACTGCCTTGCTTAGGGTGAAATGATAAAAAAAAACGTTAGCGTATTTTGTACCATTGTGGTCACCCCCCCCCCGCATCTTTCAATTATGATTCCTGGTAACATTCAAGGCAAAATAGTGCAATGTCTTGCCGCACCGGGGATATTGAGGTTTCTACATCTCCTCCTATAAGAGGGGTTTTGTTTTTGAAGCTACCTTCTTCTAGCCTTTGCCTACAAGGCAACAGGTGGTTTGAATTCAGATATCCTCATACAGTCTGTCCTGCTGTTTATCTGGTGAGGGAAGAGATGGATTCATGCCTTTCTCAAGGGTATTAGCACTGTAATTTGAATTCCCGATTCTGTAATCATCGCCTCTAACATTACTCCAAAGGCGTTTGAGATGTGTAAAAGCGATCGGTCTGTTGATGAAGGCACCATCGAACTCATCAGTATTTGAGGGGTCGACATTTTATTAATTTCAGATTTAGTTATAATTCTCATCTAACCGGAGCGAAAAAACAAAACAAAAAAAAAAAAAACACTTGGGTATTGGTCTGCGATCACAGGTTTCATCGGGGCGTCAAAGCTAGCTCCCGTGGTCGGAAAATTGAAAGCATAGACTTTCTACAGAAGGCAGCAAAGGAAAGTGAGAAGAAAAGATTAAACATAAACTACAAGAAAACTGAATGCATGGTCATCAGTAAAAAGAGAAGCCCAAAATGCCAACTACAGGCTGGGGATACTAAAATCAAACAAAACACGGAAAGGAAACTACAAGACTTACAGAAGATGGCTAAAGAAAGCGAGAAGAAAGGACTAAACATAAACTACAAGAAAACTGAATGTATGGTCATCAGTAAAAAGAGGAGCCCAAAATGACAACTACAGGCTGGGGATACTAAAATCAAACAAGACACGAAAAGGAAACTACAAGACCAACAGAAGGTAGCTAAAGAAAGCGAAAAGAAAGGACTAAACATAAACTACAAGAAAACTGAATGCATGGTCATCAGTAAAAAGAGGAGCCCAAAATGTCAACTACAAGTAGGTACAGAAATTTAAATACCCTAAAACTTGTGAAACTCTTCTGACTTTTTGCTTTTACATCAATTTTTATCTTTAGATGCAATGTCAATCATTATTTTCTGTCTTCTTAATTCTTGTTCTTTTATTGTTCTCACTCTTAAATATTAATACATTTTTGTTCTCCTCTTTTTATTAATAGTAATTTTTCCCTTATTCTTTAACGCTTAGTAACTTCTTGCTTTTATTCCCTTGAATTGGGTGTTGTGTCGTGAAATGAAGAGATACACCGAGAAATGAAGCTAAACTACTTTATTAACAGAGTGGTACAACCAAGATGTGTATACAATATTTACAGTCTCTCGCAATAGTAGTTGTTACTTCCCGAAGCCCGTAATAATGGCAACTCCCATGCTAAGCGCACATTGTCTTATATACATCCGGGCGACCGGATGTCACATGGTACGAGTCACGACACAACATTGGGAGTAAAGGTCATACTCTACTTTTGGTTGATCACCGAAGTTAAGCAACGTTGAGCCTGGTCAGTACTTAGATGGGTGACCGCATATGCTGTAAGCGTTTAGTGACGGATGTGCGTTGTGGTGCAGTGGATATCGGCTCGGAAAGAGAAATCGGTGGGCCGAGTTCGAATTCCTGTTGAATACCCTGCATTCACTTAAGCACTGGTACCCTTGGGAAATGTATTAATCCGTCCCTTCCCTCCAGTTATGGGTTAAATAACAAGAGTAGGACTTAGGGACTCTGCCCTTAAAAACAAATCCCAATGAATCTTGATACTTGAAAAAGAAAAAAGTATTACTAGACACAAAACTTATATAAAAACCACAATAAATTGTTGAAAAGAAAAAGGTATGACCAGCAATAAATAAATAAAATTTAGTTGGCAATAAATGACCCGCTAAGGTTGATATGCCATTAACCCTCAAGCCTTGAAAGAAATATTTTCCTGAAAAATTTTTTAAGAGAAATATTTTATAAATTTCAAATGAAAGCAGTACTGACTGCTCAGTCAATGAATACCAAATGTTTCCTTATAGGGAAATACTGTATCAAATATGATACGAATGGCCCTAGAGGGTTAAGTAGTGATTAGTGGGGGATCTGTTTATTACTTCATAACAATATAGAACTGATCCCCCACTTTATGACAAGTAGAAGCCTTAATCATATTATATTATTAACCCTCTAGGGCCATTCGTATCATATTTGATACAGTATGAAAACAAGCCTTGAAAGAAATATTTTCCTGAAAAATTTTTTAAGAGAAATATTTTATAAATTTCAAATGAAAGCAGTACTGACTACTCAGTCAATGAATACCAAATGTTTCCTTATAGGGAAATACCAAATGTTTCCTTATAAGGAAATACTGTATCAAATATGATACGAATGGCCCTAGAGGGTTAAAAAAAAAAGCAAAAAAAAAAAAAAAAAACAACCAACCAACTACTTTTGGTCTGAATTGATTCCTACAAAGGCAGCACATGGCAGGAAGAGGCATGTACTTCTTTGACCCGACTGTTTATCCAGCATCTTTAGCGATGTATCATATTTATGAGTTCGAGTTGAGATCTGGGGTGTACATGGGCCTCAGTAGACGTCTCAGGCAAGGAGATTCGCTAAGAGTAAAAACCAGTCGGTGCGCCAATCTTCATTTTAGCAAATACGCCTGCCACAGACCAGTGCATGGAAAGCTTGCTGATTTCGCATACCATTCGATGGAACATTGGTGCACCCGATGACGGGTGCATCGAGGTCTTTATCGAGTGCAAGGCAGAAGAAAGGTGAGTTATAAGAGTTAATAACAGAAAGCCTTTAAAAAAAAAAGCAAAAAGATGAAGCTGTTTTCTATCAATGTTGTCTTGTTTGTCAAAAGAAACGAGCTACCCCCCTCCCACCAAGTTGCTGACATTCTCGAACCCACTCTGGTCCTACAAACAAAAAGCAGTGTTCAAGAGAATTGCTATATATGGTCACGGTGGCAGGTGGGGGTAGGGTAGATATTATCAGTTCAAGTGATGAGTGGGCACTATGATGATGGTGAGCGTTTGGGCATAAGAAGGGTGTGAGAGTAAAAGTGGAATAAAGAGGGGATGTTAATTAAATGTATCAAGAAATAGTACAGAGAGAGAGAAACATTTGGAGAAGAAGGAAGAGGAGGAGGACTGGCAATCATGAGAGGGAGAATAAAAGGAAAAGTAAGTCGGAAGAAGGAAAAGAAGAGAAAGGAAAGAAAATAAATTGGTTTAAAAAAGGATGAAGAAAAAAGAAAAGAAAAAGGTTGTAGAGAGAAAGAGAGAGAGAGAGAAAGAGAGAGAGAGAGGGAAAGAGAGAGAGAAAGAGAGAGAGAAAGGGAAGAAAATGAGTTAAAAGACTTGATAGGAAACACTGAATTAGTTTTTAAAAAGAAGAAAGAAAAATGTAGGGATAGAAACAAGATGAAGATAGAAAAAATGAAAAAAAGAAAAATAGAAAGAAAAAAGTGAGAAAAGAGGAAAAAGCATGGAAAGTAAAAAGGAATTAGTTAAAAAAAAAAGAAAAAGAATGAGAAAAAGATGAAGAGAGAAAGAACCAGACGTAGAGCGAGAAAAAAAAATTAGTTTAAAACAAGATGGAGAGAAAGAGAAAAAATAAAGTTTGAGAGAGGGAAAAATAGAGATGAAGAGAAAAAGATGAAGAGAGAAAAAAAGGCGTTGAGCGAGAAAAAATTATTTTAAAAAAGATGGAGAATGAGAGAACAAAGTTTGAGATAGTGAGAAATAAACACGAAGATAAGACGTAGAGAGAGAAAAAGACGTAGAGAGAGAAAAAGAGGTAGAGAGAGAAAAAGACGCAGAGAGAGAAAAAGACGTAGAGAGAGAAAAAGACGCAGAGAGAGAAAAAGACGCAGAGAGAGAAAAAGACGTAGAGAGAGAAAAAGACGTAGAGAGAGAAAAAGACGCAGAGAGAGAAAAAGACGTAGAGAGAGAAAAAATATTTTGAAAATAATAGAAAGAAAGTTTTTTTTTTTGAGAAGGTGAGAAATAAATATGAAGAGAAAAAGGTTTAGAGAGAAAAGGGTGTGGAGAGAGAGAAACAAGGTGTAGAGAGAAAAAGAGAGAGAGAAACAAGGTGTAGAGAGAGAGAGAAACAAGTGTAGAGAGAGAGAGAAACAAGTGTAGAGAGAGAGAGAGAAACAAGTGTAGAGAGAGAGAGAGAGAGAGAGAAGCAAGGTGTAGAGAGAGTGAGAAAAAGCGTAGAGTGAGAGAGAGAAACAAGGTGTAGAGAGAGAGAGAAAAAGGTGTAGAGAGAGAGAAAAAGGTGTAGAGAAAGAGAGAGAGAGAGAGAGAAAAAGGTGTAGAGAGAGAGAGAAAAAGGTGTAGAGAGAGAGAAACAAGCTGTAGAGAGAGAGAGAGAAACAAGTGTAGAGAGAGAGAGAAGCAAGGTGTAGAGAGAGAGAGAAAAGTGTAGAGTGTGAGAGAGAAACAAGGTGGAGAGAGAGAGAGAGAAAAAAGGTGTAGAGAGAGAGAAAAAGGTGAGAGAGAGAGAGAAACAACGTGTAGAGAGAGAGAGAAACAACGTGTAGAGAGAGAGAGAGAGAGAAAAAGTGTAGAGAGAGAGAAAGGTGGAGAGAGAGAGAGAGAGAGAAAAAGGTGTAGAGAGAGAGAGAAACAACGTGTAGAGAGAGAGAGAAACAACGTGTAGAGAGAGAGAGAGAGAGAAAAAGTGTAGAGAGAGAGAAAGGTGGAGAGAGAGAGAGAGAGAGAGAGAGAAAAAGGTGAGAGAGAGAGAGAGAGAAACGTGTAGAGAGAAAGAAAAAAAGAGAAAAGAAACATTAATTAGTTTGAACGAAAAAAAAAAATTAGAAAGAAAAACTTAAAGAGCAAAGTAGAAAAAAAAACGAAGAGAAAAAATAAACCAGGAAAGAAAATTGGAGAGAGTCAAAATACATTTGTTTAGTGTCCATTCCGTCTGAATTACACGCCATGAGACTGTTTTCAGAAGAGACTTTTCATTGTACTTACTTTGATATGATGAGGCTATCCACCCCTAAATAAATATCACATCAAATCCATCAAAGAGAAACAAATTTACAGTGTTATTCAGTTTTATAAATAATTTAATTATATTAATGTTTAGGCGCACAATAACCTATCTTTCTCATTCATATAAGTTTCGTTAAAAACGACTGCCAAGGTACTGCGTTTATTTATTTTTGCCATTTTATTTTATTTTATTTTATTTTATTTTATATTCTTATCTTTCTTTTCTGGGAATAAAATAGGTAGAAATTGTCCGATAATTTTTTAGATACATACATAAAAATAGCCATACAGTCCATAAATACATGTTTGGTGCTTAAAAGAAGCTCTTCAGTGATGTCCTGCCTTCATTGCCGATTTCGGGTTTTTAAACATTATATCGGCTCTGGATGTGCGTTGTGGTACAGTGGATATCGGCTCGGAAAGAGAAACCGGGGAGCCGAGTTCGAATTCCTTGCATTCACTTACGCGCAAATACCCTTGGGAAAGGTATATATCCGTCTCTTCCTTCCAGTTATGGGTTAAATAACAGGACAGATTGGGTTCTATAGCCTTGGTCGGCAACCAGTCTACCGCAGAAAACAATGGCAACCTACTGCGGGATAATCTTCTGCCTAGTCAGTCATGTCTCTTTCGAGACATGATCGCCCAAGCGTGTACCACGTATGGCACTTCAACTGACTGATCGGCTCTGGTAGTAACCCCGACTTATGGTCCAGAAGTACCAAGCCGGCTTCTTACTCTTGTGCTATTTGTTTCTTTGGGGTAGAATCCATACTTTTTTATTGTTAACCCTAGCCAATGGGAAGAGTTCATTTTCCCGCCCTTCTCTATTTAATAACAAATCCGAGTTGCACGCATTTTTTTGATCTTTAATCGAGGCTACTGTTTCTGGTATGTTCGTCCATTTTTTTTTTTCCAGTTATAAGCAAAAAAAAAAAAAAAATTCTACATAATCGCTAAAAATATAGTCGAAAGCGCTTGAGCATACAGAGCATTCGGACAATTTCTACATATTTTATGTCCAGAGAAAAAAAACAAACAAACTATAAGGACAGAATAAAAATTAGATTAAAAAAGCTTAAATATCCTACATGTATAAAAAAAATAGATTGGTGCCCAAATACACTATATGTGTGTGTGTGTATGTGTGTGTGCTAAATCTTCATCACCCTTCAAACATGTATAGAGCACTTTCTAATACAAGTATTTCAGTCAGTTAAGTGCCGTAAGTGATACACGCTTGGGCGATCATGTCTCGAAAGAAACATGAGTGACTGGGCAGAAGATTATCCCGCAGTAGGTTGCCATTACTTTCTGCGCTAGACTGTTTGCCAGTTAAGACTATAGAACTCAATCTGTCCTATTATTTAACCCATAACTGGAGGGAAGAGACGGATTAATACCTTTTCCCATGGGTATTTGCGCGTAAGTGAATGCAAGAAATTCAGCTGGAATTCGAACTCGGCTCCCCGATTTCTCGTTCCAAGCCGAGAAATGCAACTACCTACTAGTCTAATTTAATTTAAACATGACCTATGATTATATAAGGTTGCCCCACAAATTTTTATATATCATATAATAATTCTGCTTGTTCCTTCCTTAGTTAGTTACTTAGTTCCTCCGTCCGTTACGCTAGTGAAGGAAGATAACACACTTACTCTCTACACGAGCTTTTCTTTCCCCTCTATCTTTTTATAATCTATAAACGCTACTCTCCCCAGCCTTTCTCTCACCTTTACTAAATGGAAGGGTAGTAAAGAGTGAGAGAGTAGGAGGAGAGAGCCTATAGCATTACCGTAGCAGTAGCAGCTTAAGCTCGTGATTTTAGCAGTAATTGTGTGTGTGTATATGTGTATGTACTGTACAATATAGTAAAAATAGGTAGGTTTGTTATCGTATCTCGTGACCTAATAACGAATTTTCTGGCCTCTACACCCTCGACGATTACTCAGTTGGTCTTTTCTGTTTACAATGGACACAGGAGCCATGATTTTTCTGTCATAAAAAAAAGTTTTCTCTTTCAAAATCTCTCACAAAATAGCGTACAGTATTTTGGTTATGGTCTATGCATACACCGCTTAATATAAGATTACAGTAAAGTAGCTTCTATGGACATTACTTTTATAGATATTTTAATAAGATTAAACTCTGTGTTATCGTTATTTTATTATCCAATACGTTTATGTTTGAAGACGTTACTATCATTTGTAGTATGACAACGTAAAATTTTTCCAGGAAATCATAATTATCCTTCCGTGGAAATTCCACGGGTTCCGCTAGTATATATCAATGTATATTTGGGTAGCAACCTTTCCTTTCAAACATCTTTGATTGACTATGGCGGACAGAAAAGATTTAATTAATTTTTTTATTATTAAGTTTTTTTTTCCATCATCCTAACTTTCTCCGTTTTGATGGAAATAATGAATATAACGAATATAAAAATTATCCATAATTTTTGTCGTCCCAAGCGTTTCTATAGACATTTTCAAAATGTGTTTTTGTCTCTGCTGTTATTTCTCCTTACAGTTTTAACTGTTACATAGTAATGTCTTGTGTTTTGTTTTTATATATCAAATACTTTCGGATTTATGGACGTTGTATCTGATGAGTTAATTTAATTTATTGCCACTTGTAGCCTATAAAATGCCAACGCACTCTCCTTACAAACAGTCTTGTCTTTCATTCCGAACTGGAGAAACCGAACCCAACACACTTTAATGTTTATAAGCATTTTCACTTTGTTTTATATATATATATATAATTTTTAAAAAATTAGAAAAAAAAAAATATATATATATAATTAAAAAAAATTAGAAAAAACATTTTATATATATATATATAATTAAAAAAATAAGAAAAAACATTATATATATATATATATATAATTAAAAAAACATTATATATATATATATATATATAATTTTTAAAAAATTAGAAAAAAAACATCATATATATATATATATATATATGTGTGTGTGTGTGTGTGTGTGTGTGTGTGTGTGTGTGTGTGTATCTACCTTCACACATTTTTGATACCTAAGTTTTAAAATGATTTTTTTAAAATGAAAATGCTTTCATTTTAAGTTTGATTGAAAGTTCCAGTCAGTAAAATATTCCCGAGTATTCCAAGCAGAAATTATATTGATTGGAATCTCAACTTTTGAGTGTTTTCTGTTAAAACATTAAAAACGGCTATTTTTTTTTTTTTAAACAGATTCACATATTTTTAAATTAAAATTAATTCTCGGTTTTGAATATCTTGTAAAATTAAAATACATATCTGTAACACGTTATATAATTAAAATTTAAAAAATTAAATTAATCTGATTTGAAACAAGTATTACTTATAGCATAAGATTTAGGATAAAAGTATTTTTATGACGCGTTAAGTGATTGATGACAACTAAATATGTTGACAAGAATTGACATAATTGTCTGATTTTTTTCCTGTAAGGCGAAGAATCTGGGAAACGTGATCTTTTAATGTTATATATGAAATACCATACTTAAAAAAAAAAACCCAAAAAAAAACCTTTCTACACACAAAAAAAAAAAGTTAAAAATTATTTTAAAAAACTTGGTGCGTGAATATTTCTATTATGCTTTTCTATTTACGATTAGTAACTATAGTCATTAACTTAACAACAACAAGGTTTTGAAAAATTTAAACTTATTTTGAAACTTTATAAAATATTAATTGAAAAAGAAAAAATGAAAACAATTCTGGCAAAAATTCATTATTCATCGAATATTTTTCTTCTGGCTATAATATATATATATATATATATATATATATATATAAAGCAATTGGAAGCTTATCTAATTAAATGTTACAGTTTTACTGCATTTTTTTATTTTTCTATTCGGAGCAGATTTTCGGGAAAGTTGTAACATTAAAAGAAAATGATCTAGATTTCCCAAGGAGTCCTGCCACTCAAGGAGTCCTGCCACCCAAGGAGTCCTGCCACTGAAGGAGTCCTGCCACTAACTAAGAAAAATTTTCGCAACAGAATTTAATTTCTTGAAACTTCATGAAAATACGCGAACGGGAGAGAGAGAGAGAGTAACAGATGTGAAAAAAAAAAAAAACGCGAACGGGAGAGAGAGTAACAGATGTGAAAAAAAATACGCGAACGGGAGAGAGAGAGTAACAGATGTAAAAAAAATACGCGAACGGGAGAGAGAGAGTAACAGATGTAAAAAAAAATATGCGAACGGGAGAGAGAGAGTAACAGATGTAAAAAAAAAATACGCGAACGGGAGAGAGAGAGTAACAGATGTAATAAAAAAACAAAAAAAAACTGTATGAAGATTTTCTCAAAATAATAATTTTTTCTGAATAAATCATGAAAGTTTCATTAAAATCCAACACTTATTTTATTTTTACAAAAATTTCCAAACAAATCTATTTTTCATCGGAAACAAAAAAGAAAAAGAAATTCACCAAAATTTAGAACATGTCAGAAAAAACTAAAAAAAATTTTTTTAAATAATCAAAAAATACTTTGATCTTTCCTCTTAAAAATAACAACAAACATTTTGACGAAAAAAAAAAAAACTTTGTTTTTTTTTAAATTTGGGATCTTTTTCCTTCATGCTGTGCTATTTTTTTTCAACGAGATGCATATATATATATATATATATATATGGTGTCGTCACAGAATAAATTTAAATTGCAATAATTATCTCATTCTTCGATTTAATCACAATAGAATTTGTCCTTTACATAAACTACGCTTTTAAAATTTGGCAAAGCAGTAACCTTTTCCCTCCAACCTATCACTACTAACCCAATGGTCAAGCCACATGTCTCCCACTACCATAACAGAAATTACTACTAAGATTCCTCTAGCTTAACCCTATAATAGCCAACATCCCCCACCTCTTCTTTTACTAGCCCCTGCCTCCGACATTAGAATTTTTCCTCGCCCTTTGATTAAACGGAGTTGACAATGCATACCTTAAACTGACATGTTGAAAATAGCAATTCCCCGTTTAAATTTTATCTGAATTTACATATATATATATATATATAATGGATTCTCCCGTCGCGTTCAACGTATGAGGGTCCAACCTTTTTCCAGCAAGACAACCACACAGAGATTTGTTTATAGTGGTGAAGGCAATGTGTAGTACCATCTTGGAACTGCTGATAACAAACAATTGGTGCAGATGACTGCCACAAATCGCACGAACAGCAGACCTCAATTATTTAACCCATAATTGGAGGGAACGAACGGATTAATACCTTTCCCAAGGGTACCAGTGCGCAAGTGAATGCAGCGTGCTCGACTGAAATTGGAGCTCGGCTCACCGATTTCCCCCTCCAAGCCGACATCCACCGCGTATCCGTGAAATGCTAACAGCACCTGGTATTCCCAAGTGGTCGCCGCCTAAGTACTGGCCAGACTCAGCGTTGCTTAACTTCGGTGATCGAGCGGGAACCGGTGTATCCAACGTGACATGGCCTTTATATATATATATATATATATATATATATATATATATATATATATATATATATATATATATATATATATATATATATATATATATATATATATATATATATATATATATATATATAAAATGTTACGGAACATCCCGAAGATTAACGAGATGGCTTTAACAACAGAAATATAGGAATTATTTGTTTGGACATTATTCCTTAACCAATACTCGTATTTGGATAGATATTCTGTTTTTAATCGAAGATTTTTAATTTTTAAGATGTTATTATCATTAATTTATCACTACATCTGACAACGTTACAGTTCAATTCTAACATCTTTCAATTACAATACGCGAAAAATTATCAGTTATTATGAACGGATTTTATTAAAAATAAGCAAACACAATGTTTGCAGTTTATTTAATCTGACATGTCTAAAAGAAAATTTGCTACCTAAAAACACAAATTTTTTATATATATATATATATATATCTCCCTAACTCAAAATAACACAGTATGTTGCCGATATTGAGCTATTGACTAAGACTATGCAAGGACAACGCCCCCTTTAATAATAAAAGCTTTAAAAAATGTATTACTATTAATGTGGTTTACACATTGTATATACTAGCAGTATAGCCCGGCATTGCTCGGGTGAAATGAAAGCTTTAAAACTAATCCATGGTCCTGGAGCTCAGACTCTTTGGACGTTGGCTCGAAAGACTAAAAAGTAATAGTTGTCTCCAGTTAAAGCAAAACTGTAAATTTTGGTTTCCTGGTATCGATATCAAATTTTATGCACTATTGTAAGAAGTGCAACCTTGAAACTTCTGAATATCGTTTCTTATGTCTTTGTCTATAATTTGATTAAAATCGGACCACTCCTTCTATAACCCGATTTTTTCGATTTTCGATATTTATCCGGGGTACCTAGACACAAAACCTAGCTAAGAACACTAGCAGACGCTTATAGTACAACTGTGTCAATTTTCAAGAAAATTGGTTCAGCCGTTTTGGAGTCTATAGGTAACGGATGCACACACAAAGTTCCATTTATAAATAAGTTTAGATTACTCTATAAAATATATTGTAGAACATATGTATTGGCCTTGACATGCATAAAAAAGATACGTACGCTGTTGGCGCACTGTATTATTTTAAAAGCCTAAGCAGGCACATAGCAAAAGATTGCCGAATTCTGCTTTCGACCACTCATCCACGTGGGGCATAAAGGTTCAATTACCTTTTACAAAATCTTTCAAAGCCCATATCTGTTTACTTTAATTGTCGTAGTCTCTCTCGAGGTGGTGTAATGGTTAGCAAGCTTAGTCTTACGGTATATCACCTTGAATACACCGGTTCTCGTTCGATCACCGAAATTAAGCAACGTTGAGCCTGGTCAGTACTTAGATGAGTGAGCGCTTGGGACGACCAGGCGCTGTAAGCGTTCAGTGACGGATGTGCGTTGTGGTGCAGTGGATGTCGGCTAGGAAAGAGAAATCGGAGAGCTTGGGAAAGGTATTAATCCGTCACTTCCCTCCAGTTATGGGTTGAATAACGGGTTGGGGCCTGGAGGCAACCATTTAGTGTTGGTGTCACAATAAAAACACCCTTGGTAGCCCTGGCGAAGCATCAAGTATTCAGCTATTTGACAAGATTATGAATTTCGCTGCAAACTGAACCGGGGTTCCAAATGCACAGGGAATTCTGGAGGGGTGTAGTGAGTTCTATCTTGGCCAAGGCCGCAGGACGACGACGAGCAAGCTTGTCACGCTAAAATTATACAAGAATCATTAAAGTTGAGTAGTAAGTTCGATCCTCACTGGGTGCTCAATACTTTCTGCCTTATGCCACATCTAAGCTACGCTTAGAAAATCACCTTTCTCTAAGTTTAACTTTGTCTCGTGTTCTCTCATTCTCTAAAAGAGAGAGAATGAGAAAGTTAAGTGAATCAAAACGAAAGTGAGAGAGAGAGAGAGAAAATAAAGCAGAAAGAGGGAGGGAAAACAATGAAATCAAACGAAAAAGAGAGAATGAGATACCCCCCCCCCAAAAAAAACAACCCCCCATACCCCCCCCCCAAAAAAAAAAAAACAAAAAAAACTGAGATTTTCTATCATCCTATTTGTCAAAATTTCTTCAAAAGCCACTGGCTCAGGAAAGGTCCATCTGATATTAGTCACATCAGCCATTATCGACCCTCCCCACGGAAGCGAAATAAATGCTGCCTTTTTCTTCTTCTATATGCTTTGTTCTTTCAGAACGTAGGCGATCAGAGCTATCCACGTCTTCCTATCCTTGGTGGCTCTTAGCACGCTTTCTCCTGCAACATTTCGTAACCTCCGTTCTGTCATCCATCTGCCCAGGCCCTTCAAATATATTTTTCGCTGCTTTCTCCTGTCCCTTTTTTCTATCTGGCCTGTTAGTATCAGATTCTCCGAGCTCTCCTTCCTCATTGCATATCCCATGAACTTTAGTTGTCTATTCCTGATACTCAATATTAATTTCCTTTTCGTTTCCATCCTTTCCAAAATCTCATCGTTGCTCAAATGTTCGGTCCATAGTATCCTCAACATCCTTCTGTAGAACCACATTTCAGCTGCTTCAAGTTTTTCTTTCATCTTTGATGATATTGTCCAACATTCACTACCATATTGAAGAAGCATAGCAATCTCTTTTCTTTGTTTCTAGTGAAAGTTTCCTGTCTTTCAGTATTCAACTCAGCTTCTGGAATGCATCATTCGCCATGCCAATTCGTCTTCGGATCTCCGTGTCGCACTTTTCGTCTTTTGTTGGAACACTTCCCACGTATTTCAAGTTTTGTACCTGCTTGGTTTTAGTATCTCCCATTACGTGGCGTGCGTTGAAGGTTGAGAAACTTTTTTTTTTTTTTTTTTTCTTTCAAGGCCTGGATACACATCTCAATGGACTTCGCCATTATTACCTCCCCCACCACGCTGAATTCCAACGTTGGAATGTGGCAACCATTCAGGATTTTGACGAAGAAAATTCTCTGAAGATAAGCCTCAATTTGAAGAACCGTGTGCACGAATTGAAGCGAGGCGAGAAAATAAATAGAATCGGGTGGCCCGGGATAGTAAGCCGAGTTAGGGTGGGGACGAGTCGAGACAGGCGATAAAGGTTGGCAACAAAAAAGAAGTTATTTCTGTTCAGGTAAATATCTATCTATTTATTTATTTTTAACATTTGTTGCATCGCCTTTCACTTGTTTAGTTATTGCTCAAGGTTTGTTTGCTTGCTTTGATCTTTAAAAGGCCTTGGATACGAACTTATTCAGATTTAGAAATACTTTTTTTCTTCAAAGCCTAAGTGCTGTATTAAATGGCATATAAAGTTCATTATTATTAATTATTAAATTTCATCATTAATATTAATTATTATTAATATAATTTATTATTTATTATTATTAATATATTTTATTGTTATTATAAGATTTCAAAAGTAATGGCAGCTCGAAGTTTTATTTTGAAAAGTTATTTTAACATATCACGGCAGATATTTATTGAATTCTGGTATACATAATTAATGTGCTCTTTAATAATTTTTAACTTATTTTCAGACAGAAATATTCTTGAAGCATATAAGCCTTTAATTATTTTTTTTTTAATCATATCACCCCCGAGCAAGGCGGTAACGCCACTGATGTGCAGAGGGCTACGTAAGAGTGAAAAGATTAGAAGAGAGAAAGCCGGAAACCACATCCTAAACTGGGAACAAGGGATGAGCCTCTACACCTGTTCAATAGACGTGGGTGGAGTGTGAACCGGGCAATAGTTTAGTCTATCTGCTCCAATTGAAAAAAAAAAAAGAAGAAAAGTGAAAAGATTGGAAAAGAGAAAACCGGAAACCACATCCTAAACAGGGAACAAGGGATGAGCCTCTACACCTGTTCAAAAGACGTGGGTGGAGTGTGAACCGGGCGATAGTTTAGTCTATCTACTCCAATTGAAAAAAAAAAAGAAGAAAAGTGAAAAGATTGGAAAAGAGAAAGCCGGAAACCACATCCTCTAACAGGGAACAAGGGATGAGCCTCTACACCTGTTCAAAAGACGTGGGTGGAGTGTGAACCGGGCGATAGTTTAGTCTATCTACTCCAATTATGAGCATGATCTTCGTTTACTTTACTTGTATGTGTTCAAACTTGGGTACAGTGCCTGCCAATCTCAACAGAGCATGGAAGAATGGGTTTGCAAGCGATCGGACAGTATGAAGGTGGTGCCAGATATTCCGTAATGGTGATGGGAACCTTGCAGATGAAGAAGGTAGAGGACAGTTATGCTAGCTTGACAACGAATAATTGCAAGTAGTTGTTGAGCAGAACGCACGTGAAAGTGTCAGAAAAATGTTTTAGACGCTTGGTGCCAGCACTGCAACAGCCTGACGTGTACCTGTGTTTTATAGATTATGCAAAGACGTTCGACAAAGTATCCACTGGAACTGCTCAAATAAAAGGGTACTGAACTGTTACGTAATATCAGTCCTCCTATATGGCAGTGAATACTGGACAGTCTCCTCCCAGATGAAGAGACTTAAAACAACAGAACAAAAAAAAAAAGAATACTGAACTGTTACGTAATATCAGTCCTCCTATATGGCAGTGAATACTGGACAGTCTCCTCCCAGATGAAGAGACTTAAAGCAACAGAACAAAAAAAAAAGTACTGAAATCATACGTAATATCAGTCCTCCTATATGGCAGTGAATACTGGACAGTCTCCTCCCAGATTAAGAGACTAAAAGCAAAAGAACAAAAAAAAGTACTGAAATCATACGTAATATCAGTCCTCCTATATGGCAGTGAATACTGGACAGTCTCCTCCCAGATGAAGAGACTTGAAGCAACAGAACAAAAAAAAGTACTGAAATCATACGTAATATCAGTCCTCCTATATGGCAGTGAATACTGGACAGTCTCCTCCCAAATGAAGAGACTTAAAGCAACAGAACAAAAAAAAGTACTGAAATCATACGTAATATCAGTCCTCCTATATGGCAGTGAATACTGGACAGTCTCCTCCCAGATGAAGAGACTTAAAGCAAAAGAACAAAAAAAAGTACTGAAATCATACGTAATATCAGTCCTCCTATATGGCAGTGAATACTGGACAGTCTCCTCCCAGATGAAGAGACTTAAAGCAACAGAAGAAAAAAAAAGTACTGAAATCTTACGTAATATCAGCCCTCCTATATGGCAGTGAATGCTGGACAATCTCCTCACCGATTAAGAAGAGACTTGAAGCAACAGAAACAAAAAAAGAATACTGAACTGTTACGTAATATCAGTCCTCCTATATGTCAGTGAATGCTGGACAATCTCCTCACAGATGAAGAAAAGACTTGAAGCAACAGAAACAAAGAAAATAGTACTGAACTGTTACGTACTATCAGTCCTCCTATATGTCAGTGAAGGCTGGAGATTCTCCTCACAGATGAAGAGACTTGAAGCAACAGAAACAAAGAAAAGAGTACTGAACTGTTACGTAATATCAATCCTCCTATATGTCAGTGAAGGCTGGAGATTCTCCTCACAGATGAAGAAGAGACTTGAAACAAAGTAAAGAGTACTGAACTGTTACGTAATATAAGTCCTCCTATATGGCAGTGAATGCTGGACAATCTCCTCAAAGAGGAAGAAGAGACTGAAACCAACAGAAATATAGTTCTACTGAATGATATTGAGCATGCCATGGACCGAACAACGACGAAATTTTAGAGAAAATGGAATAATAAAAAAAAAACGAAACAGACTTAACATCAGGAAGAGACAGTTAAAATTTATAGGAACATAAAGAGGAAGTAAGGCTTAGAAAATCTAATCCTCAGAGGACAAATTGAAGGCAAGAGAGATAGCGCATAGCATACTTAGTAATCTTGAGTAAATGAATGGCGGAACAGGGTTTAAGAAAAATAACAGAAAGATAAAATTTATTAAGAACTACAAGGGACCTGAAGTTGTGAAGAGACATGATCGCCCACGCCCTGAAGAAGCATGGCACATAGAAGAAACATGTGTAAATGGTTGGCAGAACAGGGTTTAGGAGAAATAAATGAAAGACAAAATTTAGAGCTACAATGGACAGGAAGTTGTGGAGAGCCATTATCGTCCTGAAGGGACACAACACAAAGAAATGTTTTATTGAAATTATTTATTAAAATTGAGGGCAAATATTTCAATTTTGAATCATTTATCACTTGTTTTTTTGTTTTTTTTTCCGTAGAAGCATCGCAATATCTGTGGTCACGGACGCAAGAATTTTTGCATTAAAAGTCATAAAGAAAAAGAGAAACTGTTAGAGTGAAATATTGGAAAAAAATAGAATAAAAAAAAATATCCGGCTGCAAAAGCAATATGGCATGTTTTGACGAAAACTAAAATTTCTGTATTTAGTAACTTTAGCCTCTTTTTCGTTATGCCTCTTTTTCGTTAAAGGTTTTCTCCATTTATGGTGACGCGTTTATAACGACTTGTTTTTTATTACTATTATTTTTTCTTTTTAAATTTCGGTGTCGAATGATCCGATCCGATTAACAAGCCGAAGAAATATGCAAGTTTATATATATATATATATATATATATATAATGCACTGCCTTGTTTTATTTTCGAGCTAAAATGTTTACATGAATCTTTTAATGTTTCCAATCTTTAAATATTTACTAAAGGAGCTGAAAAAGAATGTAGTGGTCGGATCATATGTGTAGTATTAGTGTAATGGTTCCCAATCTAGTCTTGCAGATCTTTATTATTCCTGAGTGCTCCATACTTGAGGCCTTGTACCACACTAAGATAACTTTAGTAAATATTCCAACGCCAGAACCTTTGTAGAAATCAAGTCATGTAGAAATTATTCCTGTAATGGTTACACGCAAATCATTAATACTGAAGAGTGAGTTTGATCCTCACTTGGTGCCTTTTGTCAAAACTAAATATATAAAAAAAGAATCGGCCATAGTCTGGATCATTTAGTCAATGCGAACGATTCCTTCCTTGCTGGTATGTGCGTATGTGGTATGTATTCAGAGTGGTCCTTCTTCTAGATCGGTTGCCACCCAAGGCTATATAGGAACCTGTCTGTTTTGGTATTTATCCACCATAGTTAGGGGGAGAAGAGTTTGATTAATATTTTTCTCAAAGATATTTACGTAAGTAAATGTAATGAACTCGACTGGGTCTCGAACTCGGCTCTTCGATTCCTCAATCCATTACTCTACCGTGAAGATGAGAAAAGTCCAAAGTAGACCATTGCTAGTGTCTACTGTGTTTGATCATCACTGGGTGCCCCATGCTAGCTAGTGAGATTGAGAGAGATGAAGAGGTCGACAGGGACTGAAAGTGTGTGAAGAAGGAGGACATATTTGTTTACAGACATCTGCTTCTTTAGGGAGCAGACATTTTATCTCTTACCTTCCACCCATCGCCCCGGCGATGTAGTTACTAATAGGTTATATCACCCAGAACGGTGAAGGCCGCTTGCGTCATTAATGATTGGCATCCTGACATTGATATATGGGGCCGGTCGAAATTTGCAGCCAGATGTTTGCAGCTTATAAATTACCTCCCGACCTCGATATCTTTTTCTCTGGTCTTTATCCAGCTTGTTTCTTTTTTTTTTTTTTCTTTCACCACTTATTTGTTGTTGGGTTAGTTTTGGGTAAGATACAAAGAGAAAGGCGTTACTCATACTTTTTTTCCTCATCTGGCCTTTTCGGCTTCAGCGTAATCAAATAAAAACGAAATTCTAAGTTGAAGACATTTTTTATTTTTATAGTAATGTTTACCTTGTACAAGTTCTAGGAGCCACTACTTGGAATTAGGACAAAGTTCAACCAGATCTGAAATTTTGAGACTACGTTCAGACTAAATATCGACATATCACTTGAAAGATTGCACGACGTGACCTCTAGGATCAAATCACAACGTGGGCGCGTCGTTGCAAAAGACGTCTTGTAAGCCTGCATTTGTGACGATATCATCGGATGAGAACATCTCGACCAGCAACAGCGACCAACCCAACCGGCCAGCCGGGTGGCAGTGTCACAACTGGGATCGTCACGACCGTCCACAAGAACGAGCGTTTACATTAGACGGCCAGCCGGTCTGACGTGTTATACCCAAAATGCTAGCGAATTCGCTGAAAACAACATCATTTCTAAAAAAATACCTGTATCTATCATAATATGGATGAATGGCTGGTCAATAGTGTGGCTGGATAATCCATGTTGCAGACACCTGCTCAGGCACATTTGTGTCTGCTCAACACCCACGAAACCCGCTTGTGGGTTGTACTGCAACAATACCGAGCGTCAACACAAGATAAAATCGTCTTTGATGGTGGGTGTTTTTATGCTAACGTCCTTGTAACCTCTCTGAAGATGGCTCGTATGAGCCGAAAGCTTAGAACCAACTTAATAAAAAATTATCCAAATGTTAGAGAATGTTTGTCTTTATTTTCACCTAAAATTAAAACCAAAATACGATGTTTAGAACGGTTCATTGTTAATCATAATAGACATTCACTGTCTCTTATATTTAACAGTATATGTTTAGAAAACATCCATTGAACTCTATATATATAGATAAAAATCTTGTTGGATTATCCTCACCGTTTACGGACTGGATATATATATATATATATATATATATATATATATATATATATATATTTGTACAAGTTTTTGTTGTACACAGTTTTACAAGGAATACGCCTACTTTAAAAGGCATTTTTAATATAAATTGAATTTTTAATATTAAATTAATTAAATTAATTAAAAATTCTAATAACTAAAAAACAACTGGTTTCGCCCCAGTCTTATCAAGTTTACTCATGGGAATTAAAATAAGTGACGTGTAAAATAATTAGAGGATGACTAATGAGGAAAAAAAGTATACAAGGAAAACTAGAGCCCAATAACATTCAAACCCAGCAAACAATCCCTCTGTTTACAGAGGGAAGACTTGCGAGATCTGATGTATAAGGACTTCAGAACATTTAAGTGATATGAAGAGTGGGACCTTGATCAGATAGAAAAACGGTCCACACTTGATAAGATTGGGACCAAACCTGTTGTTTTTTTAGTTATTAGAATTTATATTAAAAATTCTTTTAAATTGCGCTTATTCCTTGATATTATATATTTGTTCTACTTAATAGAAGATTCGCAACCGTTTCACCCACCGAGCAACGCAATGAACTGTAAAGTTTTTATTTTGGGTGTCAACGAAGTTGTTTTTTTTTTCTTCATGTATGTTTACTTTTCGACATAATGAGCTAACCAGACGACAACTTTGAATCACTTGGACTTTTGTTATACTCAAAAAGGAAAGATGGGAGATGTGGATGAATACGATGTTAAATAAATACTAAAAATAAATGAATATGTTGAGGGATCTCCCCTTTGTATATGCTAACGGACTCGACTGAGTGTACATATGTATGAGAGAGAGAGTTATCGGAGAGTACCGGAACTGATACGTAAGATACCGAAATTACTCAGAGACTACCGCATCAAAAGTCAGACTAGCTCTGAGCTCCACTCAGCTAGAATAATATATACGGACATACTATTTCCAACGACTTCACTTCAAGACTTTTATATATTTATTTCTTGCTAATAGTATTCCTGGATTTACTAAACTGCGTTCATAGTAATATTGCTGTTATCAAACCGAAAAGATTATTTGTCTATATTTCTGAGATGAACTAGTATTTACATTATTCGGACTATTGTTCTCATCATTGCTGCCACTTGTATGATGTTTCGGCCGTTGTATGCTCCGGCCTTCTTCAGATGCTAGGAATTTCGAACCGAACCCTTTATTACAAGCACTGGTATATATGAACACCATTTCTTGCGTAGTACAGCCTCTTCTGGGTCATGTCCTGAAGGACACTTGGCCTAGTAGATATAGACCTTGGTTAGTTCCTGTGACTTGACCCAAAGTGTTGTGAATTCAATACCAGGCTACAGCAATGGTGAACAAGTAACTTGCAGGGTTAGAGGGAGATAACTCATTACAACCAGAAGAGGCTTTACTACGCAAGAAATGAAGATTATATACCCCAATGATTGTAATAAAGGGTTCGATTCGAAATTTCTAGCACCTGAAGAAGGTCGGTGCGTACAACGACCGAAACGTCGTATAAATGGCAACAAAGATGAGGACAATAGTCCGAATAATGTAAATACTGCACTGAAAACATTATATTTATAAGATGAAAATATTTTTGTTATTATTGCCGTCGAAATTAATATAAAAAGCCAACAATTCAATTCTTATAGTCTAAACACGGCCCGTAAATTTTCTGTCCTGTGTATGAGAATGCGTAATTCGAAATTCAATCCAACATCATCTTACCGTCTGGAATGGAGATGCAACATTTTAAATTTGACATCCGCGTTGAAAAATTAAACATTCTATGTCTTACTTCCTTTCCTATCAATAAAAAACTTGATTTCTTTCTTTCTCCCCCACTTTCCTCCTTCTAGATAAATCTAACCCGTTCATTTTTGTAAAAAAAATTTGGTCTGAGGAGATGAATATTTTATTTTTTAGAAGAAATATAATTTTTATGAAATAATCATTATCTCTTTAAAATATTCTCGAAATAAATTATCACCAATGGATTTGTAAATTCTTCCAATTTTGTTACGCAATGGTTTATAAAAGCATAATATTACTACACAAAAATGTTCATGTTTCAGAACAAAATTGTTCCTCTTCAGGTGATATGTTAAAACATAACATATCACATATTACCTGAAAAAGAACAGTTTTGTTCTTAAACATGAAATTTTTTGTGTAGTGATATTATGCTTTCATAAACCATTGTAATAACAAACTTACAATATGAAGCTCTACCCTGTATCGGGCACTCTTTTTAAAAGTAAATGCTTGAACAGTGGGTTTTAAATTTACGTGTTCTTTCACTATATATATATATATATATATATATATATATATATGCGCATCAACTATTCATCATGTATATTTTATATATTTGCATGCAAGCAAAATATAAATATATAAATAGACAACCACTATCTACAAACAAAACAACGATCATGTTTTTAAAAGTAAATGCTTGAACAGTGGGTTTTAAATTTACGTGTTCTTTCACTATATATATATATATATATATATATATGCGCATCAACTATTCACCATGTATATTTTATATATTTGCATGCAAGCAAAATATAAATATATAAATAGACAACCACTATCTACAGACAAAACAACGATCATGTTGTCTAACTTCATAGTTGGTCGGACCATATGAATGTTGTTTCATAGTTAAGAACTTCGGTTATAAATAGCACACAAACAAATCCTAAATTTATCTAGGTGACGAACGGAAGAAAATGATTGCCAATTACAGCAAAATCTCGATTCAATTGACCCTGTTATAACGAAAGTGGAGGTGTAGTTACGGCCGGTTTGGGTGGAATTTCGTAGAAATATATATTTAAAAAAATATTGTAATGTGATGTTGACTTTTTGTGAAGTTCTGCAATAGTCAACGCGATGAGAAATACATACTGGGTGTCCATAAAGTTCGTGTGAACTTTTAAAAAATTATAACTTTATTTGTATTTGCGATAGAAATAATTTGTCAAAAGGATTAGAAAGAAGTAAATCTATATTTTTTAAGGTTTTATTAAAATTTTATTTAAGTTTCCACATGCCCTCCATCATTAGCAATACAAAGGGTAATACGATTTTGCAGTTCACGGAAAACATTTGCCAACTGATTTACAGTAATGCCTGAAATCACATTAGTTATTTTAGCTTTCAAATCTTCGAATGAACTAGGTTTGCTTGCATACACAATTGTTTTCACATGTCCCCATAAAAAAAAATTAATGGAGTCAAATCTGGCGAAAGTGGAGGCCAATAAAATGGTCCACCTCTTCCGATCCAAGAAATTCCTGATATAGAAATTGTCTAACACACAGAGCAAAGTGACAAGAAGCTCCATCTTGTTGAAACACTGTACTATCTTTCAGTTTTATTGTTCAAGCTCATTTTCTTCAGATTATTTCTATCACAAATACAAATAAAGTTATAATTTTTATTAAAGTGCACACGGACTTTATGGACGCCCAGTATTTTATTTTTATCTGGTTGTTTTTTTATCCCGAAGTAGGTCAGCTTAATCTTGGAATTATTTGAACTTTTGTTCTCATCTTGGTTAATAAAGGTGTTATTACAGACACAACGTTTCGACCAAATTACCCTCTGGTAATCATCAGGTGTCCATAGATTGTAGATTATCTCGTTGATAAATATCCTGTGAAATCAATTACTGTTCTTTCATGTTGAAATTTGGTTCGCCACTACCAAGTCAAAGGATCGAACTAGTTGATACTAACATATGTATAACCAACGACTATATCCAATACGCAACCGTCCAGAAGGACTTTAGCTCTGTGTTTTGGTAAATCATTTTCTTTTCTTTTGTTCCAATCATAACACGTAACAATAGTAATATATGAATGAAGAACTCCAGATCGCAAACTCGAAAGCACGCGATATGAACACATTTTCTTGGCTTCCGTAGAGGGGAGAGTGTAATTTACAATGATTTTACCTAGCAAACGTGGCTATATTAACTTTGCTAAAATGTACTTATATATATATTAGCAGTATAGCCCGGCGTTGTTCGGGTGTAATGAAAACTTTAAAACTAATCCATGGTCCTGGAGCTCAGACTCTTTGGACGTTAACACGAAAGACTAAAAAGCAATAGTTGTTTCCAGTTAAAGCGAAACCGTAGACTGAAAGAAAAATGAATGGATGTAAGTCAAATTTTGATTTCCTGGTATCGATATCAAATAAGTTTTTTTTCGTTGTAAACTGAATTTTGAAGGCTAAATAAGTCCTCTGAGTAAATGGTATCATGGCTGAGACTAAAAACTACAATTATACCTACCTAGAGCCAAACTCGAAGCAAAAACTAAAATAAAAGGGCTGAAAAAAATACAGACACACACACAAACATCTTGCCTTTTATATATATATTATTGATTTTCTGCACTATTGTAAGAACTGCAACCTTGAAACTTCTGAATATTGTTTCTTCTGTCTTTGTCTATGAGTGTATCAAATTTGATTAAAATCGGACCACTCCTTCTATAACCCGATTTTTTCGATTATGAATTTTCGATATTTATCGGGGGTACGTCGACACAAAACCTAGCTAAGAACACTCGCAGACGCTCATAGTACAAGTGTATAAATTTTCAAGAAAATCGGTTCAGCCGTTTTGGAGTCTATAGGTAAAGGACACACACAGACAAAGTTTCATTTATAAATAAATTTAGATATATATAATGTAACAATTATTACAGGTGATCGAGTAAATACTTTTTAAAGTTGTGGTGAACACGGAATTAAAAGTAACTCTATTCTCTTCACAAATTTCGCAATCCTGTGTGAAATCTTAATTTTGACCATTAGGAAAATAGGATTGACCCTGTAATGAAAGAAAAAAAAAAAAGAAACCAAATTTTGCGATTCGATGTTAAATTAATTTTTTTAACCAATGAAAGGAAGCGATTTACAAAACTTGAGAGAAATTCACGAGCCAGTGCCAAAAAGTCTTTTGCTATAAGAATAGAGCCTGTATTTTTATTAAAGTGCACACGGACTTTATGGACGCCCAGTATTTTATTTTTATCTGGTTGTTTTTTTTATCCCGAAGTAGGTCAGCTTAATCTTGGAATTATTTGAACTTTTGGGAGTCAGATGGGAGCGAAACACCGCCAAGATGCGAAAAAAGACATTTCAAGCCACTGACCCGGACGTAACGTCCTGACGCACTTCATTCTCCCTTTTCTTATTGCATGCTATTTTCCTTTATCGTTTTTTCTTCGTCCTTACCATTCTCACCGTCAACAAAGAAGAAAACAACAACAATAAGACACTTCAACTGACTACTAAAATATCAACGTCGATAAGTACAATTCCCTTTATTGCCGGCCATAAAAAAGGAAAGGAACACAGACTTTATTAGTAATCCTGTTAATTCTGCTACTTACAACTAGAACTCTGGATTCACTTAACTCCTTACTACACCTCTTTGGACATTTAACTCCTACAAATAAAATTCTACTTTAACATACAAACGAAGTCCTTTTATTCCTCCAACCTCCAACCTTCTGATAATTCTGATAATCTTAAGTTGCAGGGAGTTCGGTCATGTTTGGTACAAGATCAATTTAATAAACATTTAACCTTCTCCTTTCTTCAATTTTATTCCTCCAACCTCCAACCTTCTGATAATTCTGATAATCTTAAGTTGCAGGGAGTTCGCTTATGTTTGGTACAAGATCAATTTAATAAACATTTAACCTTCTCCTTTCTTCAATTTTATTCCTCCAACCTCCAACCTTCTGATAATTCTGATAATCTTAAGTTGCAGGGAGTTCGGTCATGTTTGGTACAAGATCAATTTAATAAACATTTAACCTTCTCCTTTCTTCAATTTTATTCCTCCAACCTCCAACCTTCTGATAATTCTGATAATCTTAAGTTGCAGGGAGTTCGCTTATGTTTGGTACAAGATCAATTTAATAAACATTTAACCTTCTCCTTTCTTCAATTTTATTCCTCCAACCTCCAACCTTCTGATAATTCTGATAATCTTAAGTTGCAGGGAGTTCGCTTATGTTTGGTACAAGATCAATTTAATAAACATTTAACCTTCTCCTTTCTTCAATTTTATTCCTCCAACCTCCAACCTTCTGATAATTCTGATAATCTTAAGTTGCAGGGAGTTCGCTTATGTTTGGTACAAGATCAATTTAATAAACATTTAACCTTCTCCTTTCTTCAATTTTATTCCTCCAACCTCCAACCTTCTGATAATTCTGATAATCTTAAGTTGCAGGGAGTTCGCTTATGTTTGGTACAAGATCAATTTAATAAACATTTAACCTTCTCCTTTCTTCAATTTTTCTAGTTTATTGTTTTGTTTAATATTGGCTTGTAAATTTCAATGCTTCTAAAACGAAACTGCTATCTGTTTACCATCACAGGCAAACTCTCCTGCCCCCCACCCATAAGTATGGATCAAGCGAGTCTCCCTGAAAGCAATATACTGCACCTCCGCGGTCTTCCGACCTCGTGGAATCATTTCATTAAGTCAATAGCTAAATCCACTACTAGGAAGGTTGGGTCACTGTGTCGGGTCATGAAATTTTTTTCCGCCTGAATCCATATTTCACATATACAAATCAACCGTCCGTTCGTGCATAGAATAATGCTGTCATATATGGTCAGACGTCCCTGTAATTTATCTCAGTGTTCCCGACAGGCTCCAAAGGAAATCTCTAATGTGATAGGTCACGGCTTAGTAGCTCGACTCAAACCACATTCTCACCGGCGGGATGTGACTTCCCTCTGTCTATTCTACAAATATTTTCAAGGCTTCTGCTCCGACGAATTTAAGGCACTGGTGACCCCATCACAAGAATTTACTCGTGTAACCAGACTGGCAGGCAGGCAGGAAGGCAGGACTTGCCGGGGCCCGGTAAGAAGGACAGGACCGGAACCACACGACGACCACTACCACTAACTAGGAGGCGCCACGCCCAACACCAAGATCGTCGCTGTGCCGCTGCTGGTTGCCCGTGAAGCGAGACTTACGGATCCGGCGCCTTTCGGGAAGACTTTCGCCCGCATCTTAGGACCGACTGACCCGTGCTCGACCGCCGTTGACACGGAATCCTTCTCCACTTCAGTCTTCGAAGGTCTTGTTCGAATTCGATTGTATTCACTTACGCGCAAATACCCTTGGGAAAGGTATTAATCCGTCTCTTCCTTCCAGTTATGGGTTAAATAGTAGGACAGATTGGGTTCTATAGCCTTGGTCGGCAACCAGTCTACCGCAGAAAACAATGGCAACCAACTGCGGGATAATCTTCTGCCCAGTCATCATGTCTCTTTCGAGACATGATTGCCCAAGCGTGTATCACGTATGGCACTTGACTGACTGACTGAATATAATAGTTGGAAACATTATTAAGGCTTTTACTGGGCATAAAGTGGGGGATCAATTTTATATTACTATGAAGTAATAAACTGATCCCCCACTAATTACTATTTAAAAATATAATACATCTCTTCCTGCTCTAGCTATGAGTTAAATAACAGGACAGATTGGGTTCTATAGCCTTGGCAACCTACTGCGGAATAATCTTCTTCCCAGTCAGTCTCTTTCGAGACATGATCGCCCAAGCGTGTATCACGTATGGCACTTGACTGACTGACTGAACCAGACTGGCAACAAGGTCCCACCTATTTACAGTTAGATCAACCAAAATGCAGGCGACAATTCTACTACACCAGCTTTTCTTTTCGCGCACTAGCCGCCTGTGGAACTCTCTTTCATATATTTGCTTTCCTGATGGTTACAACCGCCAGGAATTTAAACGCAATGTCAATTCCCATCTATTAGCCACTTGACTCCAGTCCTTTCTGCAGCATCCTGTACATCTTGTTCTTTTCCTTTCTCTCTGCCTTCGCAACTGTCTTCAAATCTGTGTTTCCATCCTTCTCTTGCCCTTTCTCTTACACCCACTGAAACTGGTTTGTCTTTCTCTTCATTCTCCTCCTCCCTAAACTTTTTAGCCTCTTATGTAGCCCTCTGCGCATCATACTGCCTTGCTTGGGTTGGGGTGAAACGATTTTTAAAAAAAGGGAAGTATTTTATATGTAGTTGTAACAAATACATAACAACAAAGTTGTCATAGCCAATTTCTGTTGCAGACACCAGCTCATGCAGAGTTGCATTTCTTCAAAAATCCACAAAGCCCATCCGCGGTTTATGCTGCAATTAAGCCTGAGTATTCGCAGAGGTACGTCAACAAGCGGCCAGATCAGCATCCAATTATTTCATGACAGGGCGAGAGAAGTTGGGCGTGGCATGGTGGTCCTTAGAGGTGAAGATCAGGACTCGTGGAACCAAGTGGGCGTAGGTAATCTGAACACTGTCCATTGAAAATAGCGGCATTGAAACGCGTGCTCTTTCGTAGTTGGCAATCTTGGCATTACTGGGGAGATTTCTATTCAGATAGACCCGCTTGGAAAACCATCTTTATAGTAAAGGCAAAATAATACTCAAATAGACGAATAATATATGTAGGATGTGTGGGTGGTACAATGGCTAGCGGCCCAGAAAGAGAAATCGTCGATCCGGATTAAAACAGTGGTTGAGTCCGTTACGTTGATTTCGAAGAAATATTCTTAAAAAAAAAAATGATACGAATCCATCACTTTTCACGTGTATGTGTTAAATAACAGCTCGGATTGTGTTCTCTAACCATTCAAACAAATATCGTTGGAAAAGGTATAGATGCGCCTCTTCTCCTCTCTATGGGCTAAATAGCGCAGACCGGATTCTCTAACATTGGTTGGCAACAAACCCAAAGATGATAACTCGATAGAAAAAAGTTATAACACAGATGCCCCAACATTTGCGGAGATGTGTTGGCCCGTGTAAATTCTTGAGTCAAGGGAGTTGCACAAGCGGTTACAGACACTACTTATATAGTAAATAGTAAACACTTAGTTAAAAACCATTAGAGAGAAAAGGTTAAGTAAACAAAAACTTTGTTACTAAAAGTAACGTCAAGGCGGTGGTTTAAGGTCGTTGATACGTAAGATGAGAAAGGAAGTTATGGCGCCATACTTTCTGGTCGTGCTGGCTTTTCGTCACCCAAGTGCAGCCAGCGTTCGGAGTCAAAGTGGAAACGGACAAGGAGAGGTTTGTTCCTCTTTAAAAACAAACCACATTCTTTGATGCCCACAGTTCATTATTCTATATATATATATATATATATATATATATATATATATGGTACTGTGCAAAAGTATTAGAACAAGAACTATTTTATCTTTTATGAGGCATACAAAATCGACTGCTAAGAAGATTGGGTCACTATGTCGATCCAGGATGTTTTTTCCACCTGAATCCATCCTGCATATATACAAGTCAACCATCCGTCCGTGCATGGAGTACTGCTGCCATTTATGGTCAGGTGCCCCTGCCGTTCTCCTCAGTGTTCTTGACAAGCTCCAAAGGAGAGTCTGTAATGTGATAGGTACTGATCTGGCGACTCGTCTGCAGCCACTTTCCCATCGTCGAAATGTGGCCTCCCTCTGTCTGTTCTATAAATACTTTCATGGCTTCTGCTCGGACGAGCTTAAGTCACTGATGCCTCCTCAACAGGTGTTTACCCGTACAACCAGACTGGCAACTGGGTCCCACCCATTCACAGTCAAGTTAGCCAAACGCAGACGACAATTCTACTCCTGCAGCTTCCTCTCTCGCACTTCCCGCCTGTGGAACTCACTCCCGTATTCTTGCTTTCCTGACGGCTACGACCTCCAGAAATTTAAAAGCAAAGTTAATACTCACCTACTAACCACTGGACTCTAGCTCTCTCCCCTCCCCTGTATAATCTTCACGTTCTCTCCGCCCATGTATCTGTCATTGCACCTGCTTTCTCTGCTTTCTATTGTTCCGTTCTAACTAGCTTGTACTCCTCACTCTTTTCTAACTAATCTTTCTACATTTATGTAACCCCCTGCCTTGCTCGGGGTGAAAAGATTAAAAAAAAAAAATATCCGTGTTCGAATTCCAGTTGAATCCATTGTATTCACTTACGCGCAAATACCCTTGGGAAAGGTATTAATCCGTCTCTTCCTTCCAGTTATGGGTTAAATAACAGGACAGATTGGGCTCTATAGCCTTGGTCAGCAACCAGTCAACCGCAGAAAGCAATGGCAACCTACTGCGGGATAATCTTCTGCCCAGTCAGTCATGTCTCTTTCGAGACTTGATCGCCCAAGCGTGTATCACGTATGCCACTTAACTGACTGACTGACAGAAAAAAAAAACAATTTAATTAAAGCAATTTTATTTGATTTACTCAAATGCTTTAACAAGAAAAAATACTTGTTATAAAATAAATTTCATATTTAGTATAATAGCCTTTGACTTTGATCACAGCCTTCATTCTGTCAGGCATTGACATCACAATCTTCTTCAATGTATCTAATGGTATCTCTCCTGCCAAGCAGCTTGTATTTGTTCCCAAAGTGCGTCATCCGAAGTAACATTAGATTTATTAATTTGTTTTTTTATCCAAAATACCCAATAGATGTTTAATATAGTAGTTTCAAAATAACTTGTTTGATAGAAAATAGAAAAAGAATTAAATATAACTTCTATTTAATACATTTCTTTTACACCTAATTTTAAATAATCAATATTTATTAGCAATTTAATTGGCTTTTCACCCTGTATTTGAATTTCAGTGAGTTTTTTTAGGAAAAATCACCCTGTCCTAATACTTTTGCACATTACTTGTAGTGTGCAAAAATGTTAGGACTGGGGTGATTTTAAACTTTATTTTGATGCCTCATAAAAGATAAAATACTTTTGCACAGTACTATATTATATATATATATATTACAAAAAGTGAAAGAACACGTAGATTAAAAACCCACTGTTCAAGCATTTATTTTATAAAGAGTGCTCGATACAGAGTAGGGCTTAATTCTGTAATTTTGTTATTACAATGGTTTATAAAAGTATATTTTGTATAGTGATATGCTTTTATAAACCATTGTAATAACAAATTTAGAATATATGTATATGTTATTGTCCTAAGCTAAAATGAAAATATGATCTATATAGCGGCATATATTTTTGTTTTGGTAATTTTTCTTTTTTACAAACCGTATTTTCGACATGGAATATATAAGTTTAGAGAAGCACGAACCCATTAGCTTGCGTGTAAATACTGCTCTTATGGTCGTAGAAAAGAGCTTAATTGGCGCAGACATGCAAATGTTTTTGGAGAAAGTCCCCTTCTACGACCATAAAGACAAATTTTTACACACTAACTAACGGCGTAAGTCCGGGAAATTCTTTAACTTTTATATGTTCCATGTCGAAAACACGGTTTTTAAAAAAAATGATACCAAGTTATATATATATATATATATATATATATATATATATATATATATATATATATATATTTTAATTCAGATACTTCAATTCAAGGGAAAAAAGCAGGAAGGTAAATTCCAAAAACCCGATCCTAATTAATATTAAAAATTTTATTTTAATATTAAAAAATGATACAGGAAGAGAGCTCCATGTAATAAAATATTACAGAGCAAATATATATTAAAAAAGGATTAATTCAATGATGTTGAATGGCCATTTCGATATGAAGATCCCCACGGGGGATAACACATCACCTCAGCAACAGAATTTTTTTTTCAGAAACTGGAGAAAAATTAGTCTACTTTTCCTTTTTAAATAGATTTGCAAAGAAATTAAAATTAAAAAAGAAAATAAAAATAAAAAGGAAAAAATAAAGGAAAAGAAAAAGATAAAATAAAATAATATCAAATAAACAAGAAAAGAAAAATTGACATCATCTGGGTTCGCAAAAGAAGGAAAGAGAATTGTAACTAAAAATTAACAGACAGCCGTGTTAAATTGACGTAAGGTTAAGCAACACGGAAAAAAGGTGGGAGATAAGAGAGATAAAGGAAGGAAGGAAGGGAGGGAAAAAAAAGAAAAGAAAGAAAAATTTTTTTAAATTATTACAGACGCTGGACATATTCAAAAATAATTTATATATATATATATATATATATAGACAGACAGACAGACAGACAGACAGATAGATAGACAGACAGACAGATAGATAGACAGACAGACAGATAGATAGACAGACAGACAGATAGACAGACAGATAGATAGACAGACAGACAGATAGATAGACAGACAGATAGATAGACAGATAGATAGATAGACAGATAGATAAGATAGATAGATAGATAGACAGATAGACAGACAGATAGATAGACAGACAGACAGATAGACAGATAGATAGACAGACAGATAGACAGATAGATAGACAGACAGATAGACAGATAGATAGACAGACAGATAGACAGATAGATAGACAGACAGATAGACAGATAGATAGACAGACAGATAGACAGACAGATATATATAGATATATATATATATATAGAGAGAGAGATATATATAGATAGATATAGAGATATCTCCAAGTGAATAAAGAACGAAGAAAGTAATAAAAACGTTCAAAATATTAATCTAAAACAGTGTTCAATATAGAAATCGATCGATAAATATTATCAGTTATAGTTAAGAACATGTAAAAATCATAATTTACTAAAAAAAAAAGTGTACATTTTGTTTCGACATCGAAAAAACAATGTCTCATCAGGTAGTTAATAATGATGGTAGCCATCATTATTAACTACCTGAAGACATCGTTTTTCCGATGTCGAACCAAAATGTACACTTATAATTTGTACATGTTAAACTGTAACTTATATATATATATATATATATATATATATGGCTCTTGCTTAGTTTTTCTGTCTTTGTTTGCTCTACTTTCGTATTGAGTGCTTTAGTGTTAAGGTTTTCGTCTTGGTTTTTTTTTCTTTCTTGCGAGTGTTTGACTTTTTGTTCATGTACTTCGTTTGTTTATTTTTATTTTTATTTTTTTTACTTCCCCTTCTTTTCCCCCCGAGTTCGTTCTCGGTGGGTTGTTCAAGACGATTTAAATGATAGCGTAATTAGTACTAGTTTTGGCAGAGTTAGTTCTGTTACTATTGGTATTGTTATTACTATAGTTAATATTCTATATATATATATATATATATATATATATATATATATAATTTTTCGTTTCTGTTTTCATTTTTTTAAATTTTTTCTTTCTTTGTCTTACTTTCATTACCTTTTTTTTCTCTATTTATCTCATATTTTCATTTGTTGTTTACTAGTTATCTTTTTTTTTCTTATTAAACATTGTTTTTTTTTTCTGTAAAATACAAAATCTGCCAATACTAAAACTTTCAAATTATTTGTATATAAACTCAATGTTAGTTTAGAAATCACAAGCATTCTTAACGGAACTCTTCGTTGAATAACACTGGACGACAAAAACAACAAATAAAAAAAAAATTGAAATAATTTCGAGACATCGAACATTTTTTTAAACTAATGTTTTCTCCTCAACAAATATGGACCGACAACATGCGCTATTAAAAAACCCAAACTATTCTGTATTAATGGTTGTCAATTTATTCAGAGCTACTCCAAAAAAAAAAAAAAAAAAAAAATCCAGTAAAAAAAATAACAAAAAAAAAAAAAATCCAGTAAAAAAAAACAAAAAAAAAAAATCCAGTAAAAAAAAAAAACAAAAAAAAAAATCCAGTAAAAAAAAACAAAAAACAAAAAAGAAAAAACATTTTTGCTTAGTCTAGGAATAAATTAACAAATCAATGAAGTTACCAACCTAAGCAAGCATATAAACTTATTTTCCTTGCTTATATTACAACCGCATTCCTTCCCTGATGCCGTGACGCACGCTTCTCCTCATTCAAGCAGGTTGTGATGAGTTTGAAACACCACAACCAAACTGAACAAGGAAAAGAGAAGCACCAATTCAGGGAACGATCGTTTCTCCGGCCATCAATGTACTGCAATATGTGTTTACTATATTTTATTTATTTATTTATTTATTTATTAAAAAAAAAAAAAAAAAAACAGAAACAAAATCTAGCCACCAGCTTGTCATTTGTCATAATGCATGTCTTTCAGGCTAACCCTTACAACCCTTGAAGCAGCGGAAATGTGATTCTACAGAAGGATGCTGCGGATATCGTGGACTGGGCATGCAAGCAGCGATGAGGTGTTGGAAAGAATGTCAACAAAAAGGAAATTAATACTGAGCATCAGGAAGAGACAACTGAAGTTCCTGGGACACGCAATGAGGAAGGAGAGCCTGGAGAACCTGATACTGAGCAGATAGAAGGAAAAAAGAGACAGAGGAAGGCATATTTGCAGGGGAAAACGGAAAGGGGGTTGCGAGGTGTAACAGGAGCAAACATATTAAGATCCACCAGGGATAGCGAAACGTGGAAAGCCATGATCGCCTATGTTCTGAAGGGACAGGGCACATAGAAGAAGAAGACCACAAAGCATACAGACAAATCCACAAAACAAAAAACAACAAAAAAACAAAAAAAAACAAAAAAAAAAAAAAACACGCACACAAAACAAAAATCACTCATAAAACACACACAAAAACGTCACAAGTCTGATTATTAATCTCCATATTATTTGAATTAAAAGATTTAAGCTGCAACTGATAAAATTATCCAGAACAGGATCCAAAGTAATATTTGAGGATTCGAATCGGAAACAAAAGCAGTTCTGTTAACGAGGTCGGTACGCGTGGTTGGGGGGGGGGGGGATTGGTTATAATTACATTTAAAATGCCGTCTTTTTTTTTTTTTTTTTTTTTTTAAATCTAGATATAATCAGAAATCAAATAGTTCTTTACTTTTGTTTTTAGTGGTTAGAAATAGTAAGAAGAAAAAAACTAAACAAGTTTCCTGTTTAGGATGTGGTTTCCGGTTTTTTCCTTTTCCAACCATTTTAATTTTCTTTTTTCTTTTTATTTTTTTCAATTGGAGTAGATAGACTAAACTATCGTCCGGTTCACACTCCACCCACGTCTATTGAACAGGTGAAGAAGCTCATCCCTTGTTCCCTGTTTAGGATGTGGTTTCCGTTTTTCTCTTTTCCAATCATTTTATTCTTACGTAGCCCCCTGCGCATCAGTGGCGTTGCCGCCTTGCTTGGGGTGATGTGATTGAAAAAAAAAAAGTAGCGGAGAAAAAGCGTGAAACAGCTATCATGTAATATGCTAAGATATAGAGGGGAAAAAAGGATAAGATTTAATTTAAAAACAGAATTTCTCAACTAGAAAATAATTAAAGGGATGATTTTCAGAGTTTCATTGGGGACACAGGACAAATCAACACCAGAAAAAACAACTTTTGTAGCCGAATAAAAATAATTTATTCAGGATTAGTGAATATTTTTTCTTCAAATAAAGCCATTAAGAACCAGTTTTTTGTTTTTAATAATCTTTTATAAAGTAAATCGTAAAGAAATGTATTTTCTAATAAAGTAGAGAGTAACATTCTAATATATTTTTAAAAAATAATTTTATAAATCACGTTTATTTTTAAATTATTTTTTAATAAAAGAAATTGAAAAATGCAAAACAAAAAGTAGTTTTTGTTTTTAATTTTTTTAAAAAGTAATCGTAATGTTTTTTTTTTATAAAAGTTAAATCTTAATGTCTTAATTTTAAAAAAATAGTAAATCGTAATGTCTTTTAAAAAAAAAATTGAGATATTATGATTTTAAAAAATTAAAAGTAAATCGTAGTGTCTTATTTTTTAAAAAAGTAAATCGAAATTCTAAAATATTTTTTATTAACAGTTACTTAAAAAATAATTAAAAACAAAATAACTGCTTCATATTTTACATAATGCCTATTCAAAAATCCCTCTGTTTTTTCTACAAATATTTTCATTTTTTTTCCCGAAGAACTTAGGTCACTAGTGCCCACTCCACAAGAATTTCCTCGGGCAACCAGACTGTCAACAAGGTCCCACCCTTTTAGATCAACCAAATGCAGACGACAATTCTACTCCATCAGCTTCTTTTCTAGCGCTTCCCGCCTGTGAAACTCCCTTCCATATACTTGCTTTTCTGACGGTTATGACCTCCAAGAATTTAAATGCAAAGTCAATTCCCATCTCTTATCCACATCACCCAGTGTATCTTGTTCTTTTCCTTTCTCGTTACGTTCGTAACTGTCTTTCACTCCTGGTTCATATATCTTTCTCTAGCCCTTTCTCTTCTTCCACCTGTAGCCGGTTCGTCTTTGTTTTCACTCTTTTCCAGTCTAAAGCGTTAACTCTTATGTAGCCCCCTGCACAACAGTGGCGGTACCGCCTTGCTTGGAGTGAAATGAAAAAATAAGAGTTTTTTTGGTGCTGAGCTGTTCCGGTACTCAAGTCGGTGTTGTTGAACTGTCCTTTCCCAGTTTCAGTAAGGTGGGGGGGGGGGGGGGGGTAAACAAACCTTTTTCACAAGTTTCTTATCAAGTGATCATTAGAATAAAATCGATTTAAATACCATGACCTTTTATTGAACTTATTTATTGAAGTATGCGCTTCGACTTTAGTTTATTCTATAATTAATTCTGAATAAAAACAAGTTACTGTTATATATATATATATATATATATATATATATGGGATAGTTTAATTTGCTTGAAGCATTGTGCATATAAGGTGTATGGGTAGGTATTTGAAGGCTAACACAATAGTATAATAAAGGAAGGTAAAGAAGTTGTTGGATATTACCTATTTATTATTCATATTTCGAGATCAGAATGAGATTATATATATATATATATATATATATATATAATGTTTTTTTTTAATCATATCACCGCGAGCAAGGCGGTAACGCCACTGATGGGCAGGGGGCTACGTAAGAGTGAATAGATTGGAAAAGAGAAAGCCGGAAACCACATCCTAAACAGGGAACAAGAGATGAGCCTCTACACCTGTTCAATAGACGTGGGTGGTGTGTGAACCGGGCGATAGTTTAGTCTGTCTACTCCAATTGAAAAAAAAAAAAAGTGAAAAGATTGGAAAATATATATATATATATATATATATATATATATATATATATATATATATATATATCTCCACACAAACACATTCACAAGTATATATAATTAATATTTAGAAATCATAACAGAAGTATGTTATAATATCACTGCAAAAGTAACTATTTTGTTGGTGATATAACATTTATTTATGTTATAATTTCTAAATAAATATTAGCTCTACTTTGTATTGAGCACTTTTTTAAGGATAGTATTTCTTTGGATATGGATATTATTCCACCCATATAAGCTACGTACTTTCACGTGGTGCAATGGTTAGCAAGCTGGTCTCGCTGGACGAATTAAGAGTGAATAGTTGGTTCGATCCTCACTCTCGGCCTTGTGTCACATCTAATATACGCTAAGTAAATCAATTTTAAAAAAAAAAGGTTTGTTGCAAACATTTTGTTAAGTTTATTCTGAGATCTGTAATTCGGGGCCATGTCATATTAGGCGTTTGATAACAATGATAACCTACAGTCAGTTAAGTGGCATACGTGATACACGCTTGGGCGATCATGTATCGAAAGAGACATGACTGACTGGGCAGAAGATTATCCCGCAGTAGGTTGCCATTGCTTTCTGCGGTAGACTGGTTGCCGACCAAGGCTATAGAACCCAATCTGTCCTGCTATTTAACCCATAAGACGGATTAATACCTTTCCCAAGGGTATTTGCGCGAAAGTAAACCTTATAAATAAATAAATAAAAATAGCACAAATCTAAGGAAACTGAAGAATTCATCGGCCGAAAAGGGTGTTATACAATAAAATAGGTGCCAGTATAATATGTGGCGGCCTCTTCGGTCCGAGTTGTGGTGCAGTGGATATCGACTCGTCACGAGAAATCAAAGAGCCAGGTTCGAATTCCAGTTGAATTCGTTGCATTCACTTACGCGAAAATACCACTGAGAAAGATATTAATCCGACTCTTCCTTCCAGCTATGGGTTAAGCGATACACGCTTGGGCGATCATGTCTCGGAAGAGACATGACTGACTGGGCAGAAGATTATCCCGCAGTAGGTTGCCAAGGCTATATGTCCTGTTATTTGAGCAGAAGAGCAGGAAGAGATGTATTATATTTTTAAGTAGTAATTAGTGGGGGATCAGTTTATTACTTCATAATAATATAAAATTGATCCCCCACTTTATGCCTAGTAAAAGGCCTTAATCATGTTTCCGATTAATATATTCAGTCAGTCAGTTAAGTGTCATACGTGAAACACGCTTGGGCGATCATGTCTCTTTCGAGACATAACTGACTGGGCAGAAGATTATCCAGCAGTAGCTTGCCATTGCTTTCTGCGGTAGACTGGTTGCTGACCAAGGCTATAGAATCCAATCTGTCCTATTATTTAACCCATAACTGGAAGGAAGAGGCGGATTAATATATTTCCCAAGACTAAGAGTATTTGTGCGTAAGTGAATGCAATGAAGTCAACTGAAACACATATATCGGTACCATAAAATAAATAGAATGAAAGATCTTGGAAAAAAACAAACAAAAAAACAAAAAACAAACAAACAAACAAATGCAAAGAAAAAGCGAGTATGGAATTTAAGGACTTTGCATCATACAAAGATAATACTCCTTTGAATAATGGAAGCCGTTGGCTTTCGAAATGTCTTAGGCCGGAACTTAACTCAATCAAACAATGTATAGAAGAAAACTTGACAATTGCAGCCTACGAAACAGTAATTGTTTTTAATGTTTCTTGTTGAAACAGTTCTTGATTGAAATGAAGAATTATTTTTTTCTTTTTCGCGTAATGTTAGTGAATATTACAGAAGTAATGGTGTTCGAAGACAAGGCGAAAAAAACTTCACGGTGTTAAAATGTTTAAATACTTTTTTTTTAAAAATAAATTTCAAGATTTCTAATGCAAATAAAACAGGTATCAGTAATCATTTAAAAAAAAAAAATGAAAAAAGCGGACTGTAAAAATAGTTGTGATATGCAGGAAACAAAAAATAATCGATCGGTGATTTTTTTTTTTTTTTTTTTTTTTACTTCATTTCGTTTAAAATATCCATTTCGGGAAACCTCTTTGAATTCCTTCCTCGACAAAATTTAGGAAGTTAAATTCTTTCTGTTTTCAGAGTTCAGTCATGAAAGGGAATAAAACAAATTCCATCGAAAAGAAAATACTGATTTTTTTTCCAAAGTGTTATTTAGTTCTTAATGTCTGGCTATTTGCTTCAACATCCAATGTAATCGCAAAGCAGTGGTCCAATATGGCCTTATACAATTATAATGATTATATACAATACTAGTTTTTATAAACTTCACAATGAAAGATCTCTTTCTCTCTCTGTCTCTCTCTCTCTCTCTCTCTCTCTCGTGTGTGAGTGAGTGAGTGAGAGAGAGCGTGTATTTACGTGAATGGTGTTGAAAAGTTTTCAGCCCGACTAATGGGAAAAATTGCGCTAGTGTTCGGTTAGATTTTTGAAAGTGGCGCGGGCCAAGAACTTTTCAGCGTTTTCTCAGAAGATGGGATAGTGGGCATCTGAGTATAGCGATAGGTGCCTGAGGTTTCCAGGTATTTCCTTTAGCGGAAAAAAGAAAAAAGTTATTTTACTAATCTGTTTTTTCAAATATTAATTTAAAATCTCTCGAACCGGGGAACAATTTGAAAAAAAAAAATACAATTCCGTTAAATAAATTATGAAAGATTAAGAAATAAATAATTTTAGTTTAAATTGCATGTTAGGTTGATATTCGGAATATATAAATAGTAAGTGCTTTGCTATTATTATCGGCTGTTAATTTTATTTGTTCATTATTAAAAGGATTAATATAGTTTTGGTATGAATATGTTTCATATAGCCTCGTAACTACAGTTTTTTGGCGTTTTGAACAAAACAAAAACGCCCTTTGATTTAGAGATTTGAAAAAAGAATTATTCAATTTTACGAAGAAAAATTGATGTCGATAAGAAAATATGTGTGTGTGTTTTCTGTGAGTGTGAATTGATTGAAACGGAAGTTATTTTTGCTGCGTTTGCGGTTATAGAACCATTTTTTTAAAAAATAGAACAGTCTTGTTCCTATCAAAACAAAATATTTCTTTTTTTTTTTTTTTTTTTTTGTTGTACATGAATATACTACGAGAAGGGTGTGTTTACAAATGAGAACCCCACGATTAGGATATGCTGTTTATGGCTATTTTTTTCTTTTTTGTGGGAGAGGTGGAGAGAAAGGGAGAGAGAGAGAGAGAGAGAGAGAGAGAAAAGTTGAATAAGTAGGTATTAACTTAGCTCAAGTCTGGCACCGGGCTATAAAAATGGAGCACCCATTAAGAAAAGATTTTCACTATCATTGGCGTGCAGGACGAAATTTCTCAAACCGACGCTCTACGGCAGGCGCAGATGAAGGAGACGGAAAGAAGACAGCTGGAAGTGACTTAAAAAAAAAAAAACAACGACCAAAACCAAAACAATTCTTGACTGTTTGCGAGCTGAAGAGTAACAACAAACACAGAGTGGACTAAATTAAAAAAATATATCTACTAATTTCAGTTCTTTGGAATCAAGGGACATTTATATAGTGTGAAAAAAAAAAGAGAAAGAGAGGGAAATTAAAAAAAAAAAGAAAGATTGAAAACGGTAAATAAGTAAATTTAACATGGCCGACCGGAAACGCACGCTGATTGGCTGAGCTTATAAGTGTCTCGTAATGAGTCGTTCAGTAACTAGGGTACCGCGACAGTACTTAATCCGATCCACTTATGTCTGCAACACGCCTCTACGCCAAGTGCTAGGCGCCCTCTGGGACAAACAGGCAGCCGGATATGAACTGGAAAGTAAAAAAAAAAAACACCTCTTGCTCTACATACACACTTATATATATATATATATATATAAGCAATTGGAAGTCACGAGATTACATCAAGATAGTCCGCATGTTCTAAGTATGTCACTCTTATGCGGTGTTTCTCAACATTTTTTAATCTTCAGAGAGTACTTTAAGTTTTAATAATTAATCATGAAATTTTGAAAATATTAAATTTTGGTTTCTTCTTCTCAAAAAGGATTAACGGCATAGTTTTCATTTAAAGGGATTTATGAAAAATCATATGTGTGTGTGTGTGTGTGTGTGTATTTGGGCAACAATCTCTTTTATACAGGTTTCATTAAAAATGACAGACAAAATTTTAAAAAGTTTTTTGTATAATTTTTTATGTGTTCCGATATTTTTTCTTTTCAGAACTCAAATTATATTAGAATTGTCGAAAGCTTTTGTACTTTCTATATGCATAAACCTTCCACATGTTTATTTATAAGTAAAACAAAATTAATTATTGAATTAATTAATTATAGCCGAATACGCTCGAAAGTACAAAAGCTTTGGACAATTCTTATATAATTTGAGTTCTGAAAAGAAAAATAAATACGAACACATGAAAAATTATATAAAAAAGTTAATGATAATACTTTGTCTGTCAAATTCACTGAAACCTACACACACACACACACACACACACACACACATGTATATATATATATATATATATATATATATATATATATATATATATATATTAGTCATTCGTAGACAGATCTGTTTCGCTGTATCACAGTTCATCAGTACGGGCAGACATTCTATTGCTTTTTACCCAGGATTGAAACCCGACCGAATTGGCGTCAGTCGGCGATTCTAGCTATGGGCGCTCGGTAGAAGGAAGCAGATACATAAAGAGACCGGTCCTTTTCATGTACCGTGCCCCTTCAGGACGTAGGCGATCATGGATCTCCACAACTTCATGTCCCGTTGTAGCTTTTTTTGTCTTTTCGTTATTGCTCCAAAATCTGTTCCGCCATCTATTTACTGAAGCTCATTAAGTATGTGATGTTGTTTTTCTCTTGTCCTTATTAAAATCCCTTAAAGAAGGCAAAAGATAAAGGATTATCCACTCCTTAAAGATTAAGAGATTTATGGCGTCCAGTTTAAAATATCAAATGACAAATACGTGGCTTAAGCATGAAAGTCAAATTCAGGGCAGAAAATAGTGAGAGAGAGAGAGAGAGAGAGAGAGAGAGAGAGAGAGAGAGAGAGAGGATTTTCTAATTATATGATTAAGATAATTTAAAAAATCCGAATAATTTTTGTAAAAAAAAGTGACAGGTGTTGGAAGCGTCTGAACGTGCCACAAGAGGCGTTGGTTTAAAATTAAATACCCGTGTGGGTAGATTTCTGGCAGAAGGGAATCATGGAATGTTGACAAGTAAATGAGAAGGGAAAAAAATCAATGCGTTACATAGATTGCGAAGAAAAGCAAACAGCGTTTTCAACTGAAGAAGAGAAAAATATTTTCGGAACATGTCAGCAACGTGGAGGTTTAAAGAAAAAATGGGGACAAAAGAATGATCAACCGCTATTTAAATTAGTCCTCCCCTATGGCCTTGAATGCCAGACAGTCTCCTTCCAGATGAAGAAGAGACTTGAAGCAACAGAAACAGAGGAAAGAGGACTGAACTGTTACGAAATATCAGTCCTCCTATATGAATGCTTGACCATCTTCTCACTGGTGAAGAAGAGACTTGAAGCAACAGAAACAGAGGAAAGAGGACTGAACTGTTACGAAATATCAGTCCTCCTATATGAATGCTTGACCATCTTCTCACTGGTGAAGAAGAGACTTGAAGCAACAGAAACAGAGGAAAGAGGACTGAACTGTTACGAAATATCAATCCTCCTATATGAATGCTTGACCATCTTCTCACTGGTGAAGAAGAGACTTGAAGCAACAGAAACAGAGGAAAGAGGACTGAACTGTTACGAAATATCAGTCCTCCTATATGAATGCTTGACCATCTTCTCACTGGTGAAGAAGAGACTTGAAGCAACAGAAACAGAGGAAAGAGGACTGAACTGTTACGAAATATCAATCCTCCTATATGAATGCTTGACCATCTTCTCACTGGTGAAGAAGAGACTTGAAGCAACAGAAACAGAGGAAATAGGACTGAACTGTTACGAAATATCAGTCCTCCTATGTGGCAGTGAATGCTGAACAATCTCCTCACAGATGAAGAGACTTGAAGCAACAGAAACAAGGAAAAGAGGACTGAACTGTTACGTAATATCAGTCATCTTACATGGCAGTGAATGCTGGACAACTCCTCACTGATGAAGAGAATATTTGAAGCAACAGAGATGTGGTTCTAGAGAAGGAGTCTAAGGATACTATGGACTGAACAGCAAAAAGAAAGTTTTATAACGTAAAATAAAAAGATGCAAATTTCAAGTAAAATGGTAGCAAAAAAAAAAAACAAAAAACAAAAAAAAAAAACACTCCTGTACTAAAATCAGAAAGTTTCTAGGACACTTGATGAGGAAAGAGTGTTTGAAACTCACGGGACTTTTTTTTTTTTTTTTTTTTTTTTTTAATCATCTCACCCCAAGCAAGACATTCCACTGCCACTATTGCGCATGGGGCTACATAGGGGAAGGTAAAGAGAAGGAGTGGATAGACATAGGGAATGTCAGGAGAAAGGTGATAGATGAGTAAGGATAGCGAGGATGAGTGTCGGGCAGATGGGAAGAGTGTTTGATAGAATGGGAGCAGGTTAGTGTGTTAGGAGGTGTCTATTGACCTTACATTTAAACTCCTGGAGATTGTAGCCGTCGGGGAAGCAATCGTTTGGAAGAGAATTCCACAGTCGGGAAGTGCGAGGAAAGAAACTGTTGGAGTAGAAGTTACGGCTGCATTTTATCGATTTCACTGTAAAAGGGTGGGATCTAGTTGCTAATCTAGTATCTCGTGCAAATTCGGATTTAAGGCAGGAAGGGCATCTGGTAACCTACCCAGTGAACTGGTATAAATGAATGTCAAAGCTGGTGACTGGAAGGCATAGTGAGGGGACAAATATTGTTTAGCGCTACAAACGATGTGAAGTTGTGGAGAACCAAGACTGCCCATGGTCTGCACGGACAAGTCATCTAAAAAGATCGTCAGCCAAACTAATTGTGAGTCTTGGTTAGTTATCAGTTAGGACCGATTTAAGGGACGCCATCTTTGAAAACAGGAAAGAATGACACTTCAAAAAAAGACAAAAATCTGGGTGCGATTCTAAATCAGATAAGTTTAAAAATTCTAAACTATATATATATATATATATATATATATATATATATATATATAATAAATGAATTTATTATCTATTTTGTTATATCTATCGCCCGGTTCAAACTCCACCCACGTTTATTGAACAGGTGAAGAGGCTCATCCCTTGTTTCCTGTTTAGGATGTGGATTCCGGCTTTCTCTTTTCCAATCTTTTCACTCTTACGTAGCCCCCTGCACATCAGTGGCGTTACCGCCTTGCTCGGGGTGATATGATTAAAAAGATATATATATATTTATATATAATAAATGAATTTTTTTATATATATCTATATCTATGAAAGTAACGAGGGTGGACGTTGTGTAAGTATTTGTTAGATAGATAAATAGATAGATAGATAGATGCGACTTAGCGTCTGCATTTTGCCATCTAGCTCGACGGGAGTTGCGCTCAGATGTAGATCAAAATTTTAGAACGCTAACGACACCTTGAAATTTTTCAGAAAGCCAAAATTAGGGACAGAAGAATATATATTATCACCCCACAAAGTCAGGGATCAGTTTATGTATTGATTATGATACAGAATCGATCACCCCACTTTACATTATCTATATATGTTGTGCCTCCCCCTCCTACCCTAATCCAAAAGAGACATTCTACATTGTTATCTATATCTATAAAAGTGACGAGGGTGGACGTTGTGTAAGTATTTGCTATGGAAATTCATCATGTTTTTTATTCTTATTATTCCTTAAACTACCCGAGTGAAACCGGGCTAAACTGCTAGTATATATATATATATATATATATATATATATATATATATATATCACTGGATAAAAGCATTGGTTGGATCCAGTGCCTTGACCTAAAGATTTGTGAGTTCAATACCTGGCTATAGCAGTGGTGGGAAAAAAACAAAAACAAACAAACAAAACAAAACAAAAAAAAAAACGAGATAAGGAAAACATCCGGATGTAGCATGAGTCATGGAATGAGAACAATCTACCCCAGTGATCGAAATAAAGGGTTCAGTTCAAAAATCCAATCATCTGAAGAAGGTCGGAGTGTGCAACGACCGAAAGGTTGTGAATATGACAACAAAACTGTGGTCAACAGTCCATACAATGTAAATAGTGTAAGTAAATACAATAATTCATTTAAGAAATATAAACACATATTGAAGGTGAATATGGCAACAAAGATGAGGACAACAGTCCGAACAACGTAAATAGTGTAAATAATTGCAATACCTCATCTCAGAAATATAGACAGATATTGAAGGTGAATATGGCAACAAAGATGAGGACAACAGTCCGAACAATGTAAATATTGTAAATAATTACAATACCTCATCTGAGAAATATAGACAGATATTGAAGGTGAATATGGCAACAAAGATGAGGACAACAGTCAGAACAGTGTAAATAGTGTAAATAATTACAATACCTCATCTAAAAAATATATGATTCTTTCATATGATGAAAACAACTTTTTGTAGATATTATTGTAATATAGATATAATTTATTATCATTATTATTATTGTTATTGTTACAAATAACACACTGTGTTGTTCGTTTCTCTTCACTTTCTGGTATATATATATATATTTTATTTTTATATACTTCCGTATAGGTATTTAGGTTGGTAATCTCTGATATATGTGCGTTGTGGTGCTATGGATATCGGTTCGGAATGAGAAGTCGGAGAATAGAGTTCGAATTCCAGCTGAATTCATTGCACTTATGCGCAAATCCTCTTGGGAAAGGTATTAATCCGTCTCTTCTGCAATGAACCTGAATGGAATTTGAACCTGGTTCTCCAATATCTGATTCTGAGTAACCCCTTTGCTCTATCACCTTTCATGGGGTGAAATGATCAAAATTAATATAAAAATTAATTTAAAAGAAGATAACTACTGACATTGCCTTTAAACTTTTCAAGATCAAAGATGACTGGCATAGAAATGTATAATAATATGAGAAAAAGTAAAAATGTTATGTATAAGAGAGAACAACAAGTATCAAGAAGATTATGATTGACATTGCATTTAAATTTTTGAAGATCAAAGTTGATTGGGAATTAAGAAACCGAAAGAGAGTTCCACAAGCGAGAGAAAAAACTGCTAGCATAGAAATTTATAATAATATGAGAAAAAGTAAAAATGTTATGTATAAGAGAGAACAATTAAACAACAAGAATCAAGAAGACTAAAAATAATGACTGACATTGCATTTAAACTTTTGATGATCAAAATTGACTTGAAATTAAGAAGCTGGAAGAGAGATCTACAAGTGAGCAATGTGAGAAAATAAACTGTTGGCATAGAACTTACAGTTACATCTATTCATTTCAACTGTAAAATCACAAGACCTTGTTGCCAATCTAGTCAGTCAGTTAAGTGTCATACGTGATACACGCTTGGGCGATCATGTCTCGAAAGAAACATGACTGACTGGGCAGAATATTATCCCGCAGTAGGTTGCCATTGCTTTCTGCGGTAGACTGGTTGCCGACCAAGGCTATAGAACCCAATCTGTCCTGCTATTTAACCCATAACTGGAAGGAAGAGATGGATTAATACCTTTCCCAATGGTATTTGCGTGTAAGTAAATACAATGGATTCAACTGGAATTTGAACTCGGCTCCCTGGTTTCTCGTTCCGAGCTGATATCCACTGTACCACAACACACGTCTTCTAGTACTGTGTTTAATTTCATAGAGTCAAATTACCATAGAGGAACAAATGCAACGAACCTGGTTCTCCAATATCTGATTCTGAGTAACCCCTTTGCTCTATCACCTTTCATGGCGTGAAACGATCAAAAATTAAAAAAAAAATTAATTTAAAAGAAGATAACTACTGATATTGCATTTAAACTTTTGAAGATCAAAGATGACTGGAAATCAAGAAGCCGGAAGCGAGAGACGAAACTGCTAGCATAGGACATACGAGAAAAAGAAAAACAAAAAACAAAACAAAAATTAGGAATAAGATAAATGAAAGTAAATGTAACCCCCTAAAAAAAAAAAAAAAAAAAAACAGAACAAAACAAAACAAAACAAAAAAATTAGGAATAAGATAAATGAAAGTAAATGTAACCCCCTAAAAAAAAAAAAAAAAAAAAACAGAACAAAACAAAAAAATTAGGAATAAGATAAATGAAAGTAAATGTAACCCCCTAAAAAAAAAAAAAAAAAAAAAACAGAACAAAACAAAAAAATTAGGAATAAGATAAATGAAAGTAAATGTAACCCCCTAAAAAAAAAAAAAAAAAAAAAAAAAAAAACAGAACAAAACAAAAAAATTAGGAATAAGATAAATGAAAGTAAATGTAACCCCCTAAAAAAAAAAAAAAAAAAAAAAAAAGAAACAAACAAACAAACAAAACAGCAACCACAAAACCGCAAAAATACGGGTTGACTTACCGGAAAGTTAAGTTAGTCCGTGACCAACGTGATTCTGCAAGGATGTATCGTTTCGTACGATGGGTATCCCAGTCACTGAGAGCAGGTCTGTCTGGATTCCCACACCGGGGCTTTTCCATCATCTCCATGGTACGGTGATCGAATATTCCTGTCACGGGGAGGTCGGCAAACATCTGGAATCGTTTGATCGATTCCGTCTTAACGCTCTCCGACATTAGATTCTCGGCCTCCTGGCTCGGCCCACTTACATAACCAAAAGTGGTGAGATAATTCTACAAAAAAGAGAGGAAATAAAAAAAAGAAATATTATTATTGTTATAGAAGATTAAGATAATGTTGTATATTTGGGCAACAAACTCTCTTTTATGCAGGGTTCATTAAAAAAATCACAGACAAGGTATTATGGGTTTTTGTATGCAATTTTTCATGTGATCTTATGATTTTTTTTTCTTTTGAGAACATAAGTTATATAAAAAGTGTCTAAATGTTTTGTTTAACTGTGTGGTTTCGGCTATACTTTTAGCCATTTTCAAGGATGAATCTTATTCTACATGTAACATAATGTATGTAGTGTTATGTATGTTGTAGAATAGTGGTATGTGTTATGTACCGAACATGGTCAGCATATTGTTAGCGTGTTCGTAGTTGATATTATTAAGTGTTGTTCTTTTTTTTTTTCTTAATAAAGCCTCCATTGTTTTTAGATTTTTTAAAAATGTGGATGATATGATATTTGTCAAGTATTTTGTGGATAGGGAATGGTAGGCCTCTGTGTATGTTTAAATGAGATCGAGTTGAGCTCCGTTCATAATACCTTGTCTGTTATTTTTAATGAAACCTATATATAACAAAATTCAACCTTTGAAAAAAGTAATATTTGACTAATAGAATAATTTAAGAACACAATTAAAACGTGCTTAATAGAAGCACACAGATATATATATAAGTAGAAGGATCATATTTCCCTTTGTTGTTAAAACAAATACAAAGATATCTCGTTTAAAAAACGGAGGAGATTAAGGCGTCTTTCGGATAACACTTCGTCAGAAAATTAATCGTCGGTGGTATAAAACAAAGAAGTTGATACGAAAAATTAGTATCAACGACCGATGTTAAAAAAAAAAAAAAAAAAAAAAAAAAAAAAAAACCTTATGAGTACTAAATATTATCTGGGTTAAGCAGTAATTTCCCCGAAGAAGGCCAACCTGAATTTCATCTCCCTTTGTCTACACAGGGCAGGACGTTGCATATTAATAATAAGAGACTCCAAGATATCTAAATGAAGTCTCATCCTATCCCTGTGTATGATAGAAAGAAATCGGGAGACTAATTCGTCCTGCACTCGACAGAATTTAAAATTTAAAAGGTGTTCGCTAATCGCTGACTCATGAGTCTGCGAACACTCAAACACACACACACACACACACACACAATATGCAAAACAATATAATGTACCAAGCTACTATAAAATCAACAGATAGCGACAAAAACATATACATAGGTGTAACTGAAAGACCCTGGAAGCAGAGAAACTACGCACGCAAAACAACCATTACAAATTGCAAATACGCAGACATCACTATGCTTTCCAAACATATATGGGAAAATTAAAAAAACAAACAAAAACAAATTGCACCAACAATATGATTGAAATTAAGGAAACATCATCCCGTAATGATAAATAAATTTAAAGATTATTCATTAATAAAATAGCTTCACAAACCAACACAAATTAATAAACAGACGATCAGAACTTAAACAGCAAAACAAATTCCTACTACATCACTAAACAAATCAAAAACTAAGAATTACTACCTTTTAAAATACTTAATGGAAAATATAAATACATGAAAATACTTAATGGAAAATATAAATACATGAATAAATACATGAACTAAATACATGAATAAATGCATGAATAAATGCATGAATAAATACATGAATAAATACATGAATAAATGCATGAATAAATGCATGAATAAATACATGAATAAATACATGAATAAATGCATGAATAAATACATGAATAAATACATGAATAAATACATGAATAAATACATGAATAAATACATGAACTAAATACAACGAAGGTAATGTAACATACTTTAAAGAAAGCCAACACATTGAACTAAAGAAAAATACTGCGTCAAAGCATAAACAGACTCTGCAAGTATCTAAATCCTAAATTTATACTAAGATAAACTTTAAGAAAAACGAATAACAGACAGAATCTAATTCCGTTAACATCCGTCGCACTAAGGCGTTGGATAAGAGGGGGGAAAAAAAGAAATCCGCGGAATAAAGACAAGACATACGATACTCCGCAGTAAAGAAAAAAACCCCAAACGGAACCAACCACAAAAAAAAAAAAAAAAAAGAACAAAAAGTGTTCGATACAAATACAAACAAATGCAAAAGTACAATTGAAAAGCAAAAGTAAAGCAAAGACACATAAAGAATCTCAAGATAGCCAAAACCTACCGCGGTTTCACACAACGGCTCGTCAGGGCATTCACTTTCGCGGATTTATACCTTAGAAATGGCATGAATCCATCTCTTCTCCCTCCAGCAGTGATTTCTTTTTACGCAATGACAAATATATATATATATATTTGTCATTGCGTAAAAAGAAATCACTGTAAGCGTGTCAGTTAAATGCCATGCGGGATACATGCTGGAGGGAGAAGAGATGGATTCATGCCATTTCTAAGGTATAAATCCGCGAAAGTGAATGCAACGAATTCAGCTGGAATTCGAACTCGGCTCCCGAATTTCTCATTCCGGGTCAACAACGCGCATCTATGTATACTTGTAAACGTGTCAGTCAGACAGCTAAGTGCCATACGTGATACACGCTTGGGTGATCACGTCTCGGAAGAGATATGACTGACTTGGGCAGAAGATTATCTTACAGTAGGTTGCAATTACTTTCTGCTGTAGACTTGCTGCCGACCAAGGCTAGAGAACCCAATCCGTTCTGTTATTTAACCCATAACTGGAAGGAAGAGACGGATTAATACCTTTCCCAAGGGTATTTGTGCGTAAGTGAATGCAAAGAATTCAATTGGAATTCGAACTCGGCTCCCCGATTTTTCGTTCCGAGCCGATATCCACTGCACCACAATGCATACTTGCATATAATATCCCCCGCCACAGACGTTTTGCCTTTAATTTCCGTTCAACATTCCACTTATTAAACACAATGAAATACAAGAATGTTCCAGAAACGATGAAATGACATTCTGTTAGCTAGGTCATCGGCATAACCCACCTCCGCATCGCCAGTACCTCTGGTCCTCAGAGGGAAAACTAGCAGATAGTGACTTTCAGTTTAATTTTTACACATACTCTACTCGGTGGCACGGGTGGGTTAGGGGAGAGGCATTCCCCGTCACTGTCCGGGTAGGGAAACCCTTCCGACTACTCTCTCACACAGTTTAGCCGGTAGGCCAATGCCTTTGACCGGGCTGTGGTCGTCCTATTGCAGACACGACTTCTTGGAGCCATGTGTGAGAGTTGGATGAAAGCCATGGACCAGTGGAGTATTGTGCCAAGCCGCGACCATTTTCGGTGGTATCGGCCAAGCGGACATCAGCCTGTCGCCTGCTTGAGTCTCAAACGCCAGTGGTTTCACCAGTGAGCGGAGGAACGGTGTAACCTTTACATCCCCGGCGCAAAAGAAACTGGTAAATCATTGCACTATGTTGCTTCGAATGTCCCCATAATAGGGGCTGGTGATCACAACAGTGGGTAGTGATGTTAGCGCCAACTGAATAAACTAAACTGCTCGCTTGGTGTCAGCATTTGCCTTATGCCAGACTAGAAAGAACCCATAATTCGTTTCTAGTGAGATATGTGCGTTGTGGTGCAATGGAACGAGAAACCGGAGAGCCGAGTTCGAATTCCAATTGAATTCATTGCATTCACTTACGTGCAAATATCTTTGGGAAAGGTATTAATCTCTCTTTTCCTTTCAGGTAAGGGTTAAATAACAGGACTGATTTGGTTCTGTAGCCTTGGGAAAGTCTTCTGCCCAGTCAGTCATGTCTCTTTCGAGACATGATCGCCCAAGCGTGTATCATGTATGGCACTTAACTGACAGACTGTCTGTAGTGTACGAGCGGAAATGAAAGAATTAAAATCGTGATGACCATTGTTTAGTCATTATCTGAAATTCGTAATGACTTAGTATTTTTCTTTCAGGGGCGAAAGAGAGTCATAACAGTCATCCGAGTGTTTATAATCTGATGTCTTCTACCATTTTCTTTCTTTTTTTTTTTCTTTAGCAGTCAGGAGTGAATCATAAATTCGGAGTGTATTGGTTAAGGAGTGGCTTAGGTCAGCCAGTCGACGGATAAGAAGTTACTGTTTCAAATCCAAGCTCTATGAGTGACTCAAAAATCAACCTAATTGGTCGATGCGTTTTAGTGACGGCGGTATAAGGCGAGATGTGTCACAATGTCCTTTTAATGTGGCTCTTCCCGGCCATATAGCCAGGCCAATTTTTTTTTCAATTGGAGTAGATAAACTAAACTATCGCCCGGTTCACACTCCACCCACATCTATTGAACAGGTGTAGAGGCTCATCCCTTGTTCCCTGTTTAGGATGTGGTTTCCGGCTTTCTCTTTTCCAATCTTTTCACTCTTTTCTTTTTTTTTTCTCTCTTTTTTTTTTCTTTTTTTTTTCAATTGGAGTAGATAGACTAAACTATCGCCCGGTTCGCACTCCACCCACATCTATTGAACAGATGAAGAGGCTCATCCCTTGTTCCTTGTTTAGGATGTGGTTTCCGGCTTTCTCTTTTCCAATCTTTTCACTCTCTTTCCTATTTTTTTCCTCAGTTGGAGTAGATAGACTAAACTATCGCCCGGTTCACACTCCACCCACATCTATTGAACAGGTGTAGAGGCTCATCCCTTGTTCCCTGTTTAGGATGTGGTTCCTGACTTTCTCTTTTCCAATCTTTTCATTCTTACGTAGCCCCCTGCGCTTCAGTGGCATTACCGCCTTGCTTGGGGTGATATGATTAAAAAAGACAACAACATTCTCTTCATATCTCATTCTTTGATGATATGATTAAAAAAAAAAATCTGTCTGTCTTTCCCCAGTCGTGATTCTACCCTTAGGCGGAACCATGACTGGGTTAGTGCCCTCTGCTTTCGAGCAGAGAGCGCTCTCCACCTGAAGGCAGAGAGCTGATAGTGTCATAGTAGCAGAGGCAAACGCGTTTTAGTAACTGATTGTCTGTCTTCAAAATTTGTCACAATGTCTTGCAGCGATGAGTTGGGATCAAATACAGGTCGAATATGGATCACAATCCGACAGAAGAATAAGATAAAGAAGAAATAGGAAACGTTTATCAATCGAACATGTTTCGTTTTAATCATATCATCAAAGAATGAGATATGAAGAGAATGTTGTTGTCTTTTTTAATCATATCACCCCAAGCAAGGCGGTAATGCCACTGAAGCGCAGGGGTCTACGTAAGAATGAAAAGATTGGAAAAGAGAAAGTCGGGAACCACATCCTAAACAGAGAACAAGGGATGAGCCTCTACACCTGTTCAATAGACGTGGGTGGAGGGTGAACCGGGCGATAGTTTAGTCTATCTACTCCAATTGAGGAAAAAAAAGAAAAAGAAAGAGAGTGAAAAGATTGAAAAAGAGAAAGCCGGAAACCACACCCCAAACAGGGAACAAGGGATGAGCCTCTACACCTGTTCAATAGACGTGGGTGGAGTGTGAACCGGGCGATAGTTTAGTCTATCTACTCCAATTGAGGAAAAAAAAGAAAAAGAAAGAGAGTGAAAAGATTGGAAAAGAGAAAGCCGGAAACCACACCCCAAACAGGGAACAAGGGATGAGCCTCTACACCTGTTCAATAGACGTGGGTGGAGTGTGAACCGGGTGATAGTTTAGTCTATCTACTCCAATTGGATAAATTGTCACCTAATTTACGCAAAAATGAAAATAACACTGACATCTCATTTTAACATTTGTTTATACTTATGAGATGAGATAGTAGCTATATATTAATACCGTAGCACCTAAGTGTATCACATTCTAGAAAGAGATATGAACACACACACACGTAAGAGATTAAACATAGGAACGCTGGTCGACGTACACAAACACGCATGATAAATGAATAAAAAGTGTCAAACAGGAAATATAAAACGAAAACAGAATTACTATGAACTGTGATAGATAGATAGATAGATAGATAGATAGATAGATAGATAGATAGATAGATAGAAAATGAAGAGACTAAGATAGATAGATAGATAGATATGAACTGTGATAGATGGATAGATTGAGGTAGTTTCCATGTTCAGACATGAGTTTTTTTTAAATAATTTTAAATTAAACAACTAAAATAAAAGGCTTCAAGAATGTTTTAATTCCAAGTTAATTTATTAAATTTAATATTTCCAAAAAGCAAAAAACTTTACTGCATTTCAAAACAAACTTAAATTGACTGGAAAGAGTTTTGTCTTGACATCGCTAAAAAATCGCTGCTTTTAGCACCATTTTTAGCCATCTGTTAACACAATGTAAATATCTTTAATAATTTTTGTTTTTAAAATAAAATATACTTTTCTGAAATTGTATTTGAGGAATATTAGCTGATTTAAAGTTTAATCAATCTGATTGAAAAGATATATTACTTTCAATTAAAATATCGTACAACGGTACGTGTTTATTTTAGATGTTGAGAGCTTGACTAACAGATGGAAGTTTATCAAAATTTTTTCTACAGTGAACAAATGTGTAAAAATTACTTCAGAAGCATAACACGAGCACCTTTTTTTATATAATTATATATACTCTGCTATCTTGAAAATTTATGAAAATGCGAGTGGGACCGTGCCGTCAAAAATTCCAACAAAATATATTTATATCAATATGCTAAATTTCAATAGAGTATGTGCGTGCGTATATATATATATCTCAGCATGCGGGAATCCAAAGAACTATCCTGTATATACAGTGGTAGGATAACTCTAAGAGAGCTCTAAATGTATATGTATATAAATACATATAGAGCAAATATAAGAAAAATTAAGGCAGACACGTTATTTCATGGCAAATCGGCAGTTTAGGCCTATTTCAGGCGAACCATCATCAGCTTCCGTCTTCATTGTACAAAGGATTCGTGTAAAATCCTTTGTACAATAAAGACGGAAGCTGATGATGGTTCGCCTAAAATAGGCTTAAACTTTCGATTTACCATAAAATAACGTATCTGCTTTAATTTTTCTTGTATATATATATATATATATATATATATATATATATATATTATATTTTAGAACATGTACATAATTATTCTATATATATCCGTTGCAAAGGTACGTTCGTTTCGACATTGAAACTCCAATGTCTCATCAGGCGGTGTGTAAAGTAATGGAAATCCTCCTATATATATATATATATATATATATATATATATATATATATATATATATGTTCTTTACTACTCAACGACATAATTATTGCAAATAAATAAAATACGGAACTTATAAAGATCTAAACCTACGGCAAGAGCTTTCATAACTTGTAGTAAAGAGAATGAACTGTGCTGACCTGCCTCGCTATTGTCTGTCTGTCTGTCTGTCTGTCTGTCTCCTCATGAGCGTGACAGGAGGTAAATATATATTAATACAAATGAATACTCAACGGTCTTTAGTACAACAGAGAGGATTCACCGTAACCTAATGTTTTGCAGAATTTGTTTTCTTTGGTTTGAAATTTACTATAGTTACCGTTCGTATTTCGTGATAATATCGTATATGGATGTCTGTATTTACAAAAATCAGCACGCTTACACACACACACAAAATACTTTATAAAATATTGGATGGGTGTCGATGAATTTCATGAAGCTTCCGTATTTACTATTAGTAAAAATAATTTTTACTTAGCAATATCATCTTACCGGTACAATTTAATACAGGTATTTAAAAGATTTAAAACTTTATGAACTATTCCTATATGGTGATTTTCTAAGCGCACCTTAGATGTAGTACAAGGCCGAAAGTATGGGACACCCAGTGAGGATCGATCTCACTACTCAATTGTAATGATTCTAGCGAGACAAGCTTGCTAACCATTGCACCACCTCGAGGTGCCCAAAATTTTAAAAATATGAAACCAATTCTTGTAAAAATTTATTAATTGTTTGTAAAGACAATAGTGTCCATAATATATCTTATTCATAATAACAATGAAAAGCTTTTTAATTAAAAATATCTTAGTTTTAATGCTTTTTTTATATTACGTTTCAGATATTTTTGTTAATGGGGGTGGTCCAGTCTTACAAAAAAAAAAAAAATTTAAATTAATCGATACAAAAATTAATTTATCAAAATTTCATCAAATTAAATTTAATTAAATAAGTGTGCGTGTGTATATGTGTGTGTGTCTTTAACAAAGATTTTCACACAAAGAAATATTTCTTAAATAATTAATTTGAGAATAAACCCTGAAAGTCTCATTAAAATCCGACAATTATGTCATTTTTGCAAGAATTTTCAAATCAGACTTCACCACAAAAAAGCTAAAATTTTAAATACTAATATTTGGTTCTCACGCTGACGCAAGATAAAACATGATTTTTAAGCAAAATTTCGAACGTTCTAAAAAGGATAAAAAAATATAATTTAATAATTAAACAAATCCTTTGATCCTTCCCTGTAATAGCAAAGATCGTGACGATAGAACTTGACGGTGGTATGTTCATTTTTTTAATCGTTTTCACCACAAGCAAGGCGGTACCGCCACTGATGTCGAGGGGGCTACATAAGAGTAAAAGTTTAGAAGAGAGTAAAGAGAAAGGTACAGGGGGTGTCAGAGAAAGGGCAAGAGAAGAATGGAAACACAGGTATGAAGACAGTTGCAAAGGTAGACAGAAAGGAAAAGAACAAGATACACGGTGAGATGTAGAAAGAACTGGAGTCAAGTGAATAAGAGATAGGAATTGACATTGCATTTAAATTCCTGAAGGGTGTAGCTGTCAGGAAAGCAAGTACATGGAAAGGAGTTCCACAGGTAGGAAGTGCGAGAAAAGAAGCTGTGGAGTAGAATTGTCGCCTGCATTTGGTTGATCTAACTGCAAATGGGTTGGATCTTATTGCCAGTCTTGTTGCACGAGTAAATTCTTGTGGTGGGGTCACCAGTGACTTAAGTTCGTCGGAGCAGAAGCCATGAAAATATTTGTAGAATAGACAGAGTGAAACCACATCCCGCCGGTGAGAAAGTGGTTGAAGTCGAGCCGCATCACATTGCAGATTCTCCTTTGGAGCCTGTCGAGAATACTGAGATGAGCAGCAGGATGCTCCTGACCATAGATGACAGCAGTATTCTATTTATTTTTTTAGAGAATCTGTGGAGGTGCTTCTGCTATTTATCTTGAGGTTCTTGACAAAATCCAAAGGAGGATATTCAACGTAGCTGATCTTGACTTGGCAGCTCGCCTTCAGTCACTTTCTCACCGACGGGATGTGGCTTCCCTCGGTCTTTTCATGGCTTCTGCTCCGACGAGCTACTTTCTCTGGTGCCCCGACTACATGAATATATTCGTGCTACTAGACTGACACCAAGGTCCCACCCTTTTACCGTCAAAACAGCCAACTATGACCGCCACATCTACTCCAATACTTTTATTTCTAGCATTTACCGCCTGTAAAACTCCCGTATACATGCTTCCCTGATGACTACAATCTCCAATATTTTAAATGCAACGCCATTTGACGTCTTCTATTTCCCCAAATCTCATCAATCTCATCCTTTCTTCGACATCCCCTGTACCTTGTTTTTTTTCTCTCTCTCTTTCTGTAACCCCATGCGCAACAGTGGCAATCCTGACTTTTTTTTTTTTTATACATGACCCTATAATTTGAGAACCTAAGTTACTTATACCTTGTAAGTCAAAAAGATTTCTCACTTTTGGAAAAAAATTTTTAAAAATTTCCGTTAGTCACCCTAAAAATGATCGCTTGAAAATGGGTCATAGTTTAAATGTAATCCCAACACACGGGAAATTCTGTTTCGAGAAAATGTTAAAGTAATTATATTACAATAATATTTCGCTTTACTTTTGTTTTTATCACTGTAAAATTAAAAATAAATGTTAAGGAACAGCAATTTTTTTATTCTTCTTTCTTCACACACACACACACACATTATATATATATATATATGACAAACAGCTCCGATGAGTGAGCACATTGTAACTATATCCTCATGAAACTTCGAAGTCGACATGAATCTGCTCTATTAAGGAGATAAATGCTTTGTACCTATCAACGCTCTATGTAGACTCCGATATCGAGCACTTTACGATAAAAAAATCTGCTTGCCAAAATACATTTTATCAGTAATAACCACTGAAAAATAACAACCTTGCTGTTAAATACTATTAAAATTGAACAAATATATATATATATATATAACTTTTAATATATATATATATATATATATAACTTTTAATACTATTAAAATTGAACAAATATATATATATATATATATATATATATATAACTTTTGTTGTTCCTGTTTTTCGATGTTCTTTACAAGCCAAAGGCAAGCTGCATCCTGTTCTTGCGAAAAAATAAAGTCAGGGAGTGGCGATTTGAGAATGATGGTGTCACATGGAGGTCAGTTAAGTAGATGAGGAGGAGGAATGTGAGGAGTGGCCGAAAGGTTTGTACGCCTAAGATTAGAGAACCTGGCGGAAGTCGATTCGGAAATGGACAGGACTCATTATCCAGGCCACTTATGCTTCTCAGTCAAGATATTTCAACGCGTATTGTTCGCACTGATAGTAGTCGCCGCGTTCGTTCCAAACGCGAGTGCAATATGGAATAGTCATGCCGGTCGACTTGCTCTAGAAAATACGTGCGCCTGTTTAACCCCCAAAACTTTTTTTCTCTTGTTTGTGAAAAAAACTGATTTTTTTTTCTCCATATAGTTCGTCTATAATGCGACCCTAACTTCCGAAAGTCCTCTGGTCGAAAGCCTGAGGGTTTTGAAGCGCGTGGAACCACCTCTTAATTGTCGTTCTCAGGTCCGGGGCGGTAGCATTTGTCTGGGTTCCAGCTAAGGAACATTGTGACCACCCACCAAACAAAATAAAAAACACTATGAAAGTATAAAAATTCATTTTATGGCAGCAACACATTTTTATCTATAAAATAAATAAATAAATAAATAAATAAATGACTAACACCACATATTGATAGTGAAATTACCAATACTACATTTGTAAAGCAAAATGACCAACAATACATTTTCCCCCACTGGAGCGAGTTGTGACACAAGGTCAGTTTTTAACGTGGAGAACCTGAACGCGTACGCTCAGGCCATTGGTCAAAGATTACCAAGCCCATGCTTATGCGATAACTGGGTACAAAACTGGTCATTGCTAGTCAAAGATGGTCAAAAGATAGTCTAATCTGGTTATTGCTTCCAAACCAGGCCGATCAAGTGTAGTATCTGAGAACAGATACTACACTTGATATTTACCCTACTCCCCCACTGGAGCGAGTTGTGACACAAGATCAGTTTTTAATGCGGGGAACCTGAACGCGTACGCTCAGGCCATTGGTCAAAGATTACCCAGCCCACGCTTTTGCAGTCACTGGATACAATGCTGGTCTTAGCTGTTCATAGCTTGTCAAAGCTGGTCATTGCTTGTCAAAAGCTATTAACTGGTCATTGCTTTCCGGCCGGCGATCAAGTAGTGAGTATCTGAGAACAGATACTATACTTGATATTTACCCTACTCTCCCACTTGAGTGAGTTGTGACACAAGGTCAGTTTTTAACGTGAGGAACCTAAGCGCGTACGCTCAGGACATTGGTCAAACATTACCCAGCCCCCGCTTATGTGGTAACTGGGTACAAAGCTGGTTTTAGCTGTTCATAGCTTGTCAAAAGCTAGTCTTAGCTGGTCATTGCTTCCCTGCCAACGAGCAGGAAGTGAGTACCTGAGAAGAGATACTACACTTTGATCCTGACCGACGGGCCGCGTTCAACAATACATATAATTTGTACTTCAAAACATACTATTGCGCTCAAATTACATTTAGTTGAAGTCTCAAAATTGTGTTCAAAATATTTAGATTTTCTTAACACACTATGACTTCAATTAAATGCATTAAATAACCCACAGAGGTGTTGATATGTCGCTAAACAAAATCAAGCAACCAACCTAGCTTCTGAGCAGTACTACTGGGACTACCGTTGTCAAATATTGCCGTATTGAGCATAATCCCAGATATACTTTATAGTAAATAAATAGCCTATCAATCTGTTTTGTACAAAGCTATCCCCAAAATGTCGTGAAAACCATAAATATCTGATATGAAAATTTAGACATTGTAGTTTTGTTTGAATATGCGTTGTGTTGCAATGGTTAGCGGCTCGAGACGAGTTCGAATTTCAGTTGAATTCGTTGCATTCACTTTCTCGCAAATACCTTTGGGAAAGATATTGAACCATTTCGTCTCCCTCCAGCTATGGGTAAAATAGCAATACAGACTTGATTCTATAGCCTTGGTTGGCAACCAGTCTACCGCAGAGATAAATGGCAACCTACTGAGGGAAAATCTTCTTCCCAGTCAGTGATGTCTCATTCGAGACATGATCGCTCAAGCGTGTATCACGTATGGCATTTAACTTACTGATATTTGTCATACAAACATTTACGTTCATCACTTAAAAATCAAACAAACAAAAACAAAAACAAAAACAAAAACAACAACAAGCCTAGAGAACGGAAAGTACGACACAGATCCGAAGGTGAATCGGCACGGCCAAAGACGCGTTCCAGAAGCTGAGTAGAGTATTAAGAGACAGGAAAATTTCGCTTGAAACAAAGAAGAGAGTACTGGATTGCTATGTCATGTCAGTTCTTCAAAATGGCAGTGAATGCTGGACAATCTCCTCTGAAATGAAAGAGCGGCTTGAAGCAACCGAAATGTGGTTCTACAGAAGGATGCTGAGGATACCATGGACTGAACATGCGAGCAACAATGAGGTTTTGGAGAAGATGGGATAAAAAAAGGAAGCTAATACTTAAAATCAGGAAAAGACGGATTAGTTACGGGAACATGTAATGAGGAAGGAGGGTTTGAAGAATCTGATACTCACAGTTCAGATAGAGGGAAAGAGAGACAGGAGGAAAGCAGCGGGTAACATTCGTGAGCAAGTGGATGGCAGAGTTTGAGTGGGGTAACAGGTAAAAGAGCAGTAAGAGAGAGGAAGATATGGAAGGCCATGAAGGGACACGGCACATGGAAGAAGATAGTGTGACCGCCTGTTCTTAAACCTCGCACTATACATGTGTGCATACTGTTAAACAAACATAGTTTGTTTATTTTTTTTTTTAATCGGTATTTATTTTCCTTCGCTGGATTTAATCAGAAATACCTAATCAACGCCTGTAATTTCTTTGTAAACCTTTTACTCAGTGGCTGTGGACATATGGGAGCCTGAATCATTATCTGACAATAGACGAAAATTAGGCTTTTTCGGATAGGGAGACAGCAGAATTCGGTCACAGCAGCGAACAAAAGCCTTTTTTATTCATCGCAATACAAAAAAAAAAATAAAAAAATAAAAAATAAAAAAAATGGGACCATTTTATTTAACATGTCCTTCTAGCTCCTACTTTTTCTTTCTTTAATCATATCACCGCGAGCAAGGCGGTAATGCCACCGATGTGCAGGGGGCTACGTAAGAGTGAAAAGATTAGCAAAGAGAAAACCAGAAACCACATCCTAAACAGGGAACAAGGGATGAGCCTCTACACCTGTTCAATAGACATGGGTGGAGTGTGAACCGGGCGATAGTTTAGTCTATCTACTCCAATTCTATGTGCCGTGTCCCTTCAGGACGTAGGCAATCATGGCCTTCCATATCTCCCTATCCCTCGTGGCTCTTAGCACGCTTTCCCCCGTTACCCAACTCAAACTCCGCTCTGCAGTTCACTTGCTCAAACCCATCAAGTATGTTACTCGCTTCATTCCCCTGTCTCTCTTTCTCTCTGACCTGTGAGTATCAGATTCTCCAAGCCCTCCTTCCTCATTACATGTCTCCGTAACTAAATCTGTCTTTTCCTGATTTTAAGTAAACCTCATTGTTGCTCATATGTTCAGTTCATGGTTTCCTCAGCATCCTTCTGTAGAACCACATTTCTGTTACTTCAAGCCTCTCTTTCATCTTTGAGAAGATTGTCCAGCATTCAGTGCCATATTAAAGGACAGACATCACATAACAACCCAGCACTCTTTGTTTCTAGTGAAAGTTTCCTGTCTCTTAATACTCTACTCAGCTTCTGGAATTCGTCCTTAGCCGTGCCAATTCGCCTTCGGATCTCAGTGTTGCACTTTCCCTCCTCCGTCAGAACACTTTGTGATGATCATAGTTTTTCGATAATTTTCCTTGTTCCATCCAAAAAACATGACCCACTACCTTCCCCATTTGGCCGTTAACTGCTATCCATTCGCACAAATTCGTTATAAAAGGTCATTATTTGCTGACCCACCCAACACTTCCGATTTTTTTTTTTTTTTTTGCCTGTAACATATCTCGGGAGTATTAATTTCCCTAAGCCTTCTTTCCTTATAAGGTGTCTAAGAAATTTCAGTTGTCACTTTCTGATTGAAACGATGTTTCATTGTTCTATTTTCTTGCAGTGTTCCTCGTTATTGAGATCTTCTGGTCATATCATTTTGGCGATAACATTCTGATAGTTCACCATTAGAAATGCAATTCTAGCGTTCCAATTGTCTTTATGTGTAAGGAAATTGTCCAGCATTCACCGCCATAAACGCGATGAGGCATTTGATTATAATTCAGCACGTTTTTTTTATATAATGGTATTTTATTTAGGATCAGAGAAGAGGGGAAAGACAGAGAGAGAATAGGGAAAAGCAGAGAAAGGAAGAGAGAAAAAGGGAAGGCAGAGAGAAAGAAAGATAGAGAAGAGGCGAAAGGCAGAGAGAGAGAGAGAGAGAGAGAGAGAGCGGGGAAAGGGGCAGACTGGGAGAGAGAGAGAGAGAAGCGGGGAAAGGCAGACCGGGAGAGAGAGAGAGAGAGAGAAGCGGGGAAAGGCAGACCGGGAGAGAGAGAGAGAGAGAAGCGGGGAAAGGCAGACCGGGAGAGAGAGAAGAGGGTAAAGGCAGACCGAGAGAGAGAGAAAAGGGTAAAGGCAGACCGAGAGAGAGAGAGAGAGAGAGAGAGAGAAGAAGGGAAAGGCTAGACCGAGAGAGAGAGAGAGAGAGAGAGAGAGAGAAGAAGGAAGGTAGACCGAGAGAGAGAGAGAGAGAGGGGAAAGGAAAGGCTAGACCGAGAGAGAGAGAGAGAAGAGGGGAAAGGCTAGACCGAGAGAGAGAGAGAGAAGAGGGGAAAGGCTAGACCGAGAGAGAGAGAGAAGAGGGGAAAGGCTAGACCGAGTGAGAGAGAGAGAGAGAGAGAAGAGGGGAAGGGCTAGACAGAGAGAGAGAGAGAGAGAGAGAAGAGGGGAAAGGCTAGACCGAGAGAGAGAAGGCTAGACCGAGAGAGAGAGAGAGAAGAGGGGAAAGGCTAGACCGAGTGAGAGAGAGAGAGAGAAGAGGGGAAAGGCTAGACCGGGTGAGAGAGAGAGAGAGAGAGAGACAAAGAAAGAAATGAAGAACAAGAAACAAAGGGATTGCCAAAAACTAAATCGCTTTACTGACAGAATAGAGAGAGAGAGAGATTTATATGCATAATGTGTAAAACGCATTGCTAATGATTTTAGGAATGTATAACGAATCAGGACGCAAAGGATTGTCTTTGGTTAGAAATTAATGCAAGCATTACTGATGGAATACGGCTATTATATGCCTCAAGCAATGTCATTGAAAACCGAAATGATAAGAAAAGAATAGAGATTGTCAAAGGTCAAGAATTAATGTTCTTGTTTGGCGTAGAAAGACAAGAGTGAAATAAATATTTTAAGAGTTAGCCCCCTTTGTTTTATTTTTTTCTCTCTTTAAGAGGAAAAAAAATCACAAAAAAAATTATAGCATAACGAAAATTCGTTGAACAAGGTTTGACATAAGGCCATAATAATGGAGATCCTAACGAAGAAATAACTTTTAGATGAGTAAATTGCAATCATTGGGCCCGCGCTGTCAAAAATATATCGATTATTTTTATTTATATGCCATATAAAAAAATGACGGCAACATATTGATGTACCTACGATTGAATAACTTACATTAAGAACCCAGCCCACCCCGGGCGTGACAGGATAGAACCTATACAAATTTGTACATGTTCTAAACTATATCATTTATAATAAATATTCACAGTTCTATATTATATATCGAACACTGTTTTAAATTAATATTTTAGACGTAATTTTTTCTTCCTTCCTTATTCACTCGTATATATATATATATATATATATAGTTCCTTTATAATGTATTCAGTTTTCTTTGAATTTTTAACCTGTGTTTACATTCCGATCTGTTAATAATTTCAAGTCCATTTAGAATTTGTTTAAGTTGTTCAGAGTTGGTAATTCTTTTGAATGCGTTATGCATTTTTTGTGGTGCGTTGTGGTGCAGTGGATATCGGCTCGGAACAAAAAATCGGGGAGCCGAGTTCGAATTCCAGTTGAATCCATTGTATTCACTTTACGCGCAAATACCCTTGGGAAAGGTATTAATCCGTCTCTTCCTTCCAGTTATGGGTTAAATAGCAGGACAGAGTGGGTTCTATAGCCTTGGTCGGCAACGAGTCTACTGCAGAAAGCAATGGCAACCTACTACGGGATAATCTTCTGCCCAGTCAGACATGTCTCTTTCGAGACATGATCGCCCAAGCGTGTATCACGTATGGCACTTAACTGACTGATTTTAATGTATTTCGTATTTCCGTTTCCGGAAACAAGAAATAAATAACATATTAAAAAACCTACCAACTCTGAACAACTTAAACAAATTTTAAATAGACTAAAGAAATTATTAACAGATCGGAATGTAAACACAGGTTTAATATATATATATATATATATATAGAGAGAGAGAGAGAGAGATAGATAGATCGATAGATAATTATTATAATTATGGCGTACTGCAACTTGATGGCTATAAAGTTGCAGTAATCTATTATAATTGTCATATATATATATATATATATATATATATATATATATATATATATATATATATAGTCTAATTTTCTTTTGAGCCCTTTTTAAAGTAAATATTTAACTGTGGAATACAATCTGATTATTAACCATTAGTCATAATATGTAAAATACACAACAGTCTTTACTCTTTATTATAAGAAAGTATATATAAACAGTTTTAAAACAACGTGAAATTAATCATTTATCATTTTATAAAGAAATAAATTTGAAACTAAATATTTTTAATTCAGAAAACTTAGAAAAAACTTTTCACAATTTACAGAACCCCCACCAAAAACAAAACCAAAAAACAACTTTTATTTCCAAATATACCTCTTTATGAAATGATAAATTATATATCTTCACTGAATCATGAAAATGTGTGAACCAGGTAAGAGGAAATATTTATTATTTACCATATAAAGTTCGAATCAATATGTTTTACTTTTGCCAAACATCCCAAAGCAAACAAAAAAAAAAAAATTCAATCGATTTGAACTTTATAAAATAATAAATAATAGAGATTTTTTATAAGTTTATTTAAAAAAATGGTTTTATAATTATTTCTTTATAAATGAGTAAATATAAACATTTTTTAATTTTATTAACTGGTTCGCATTTTTATAATGTTGTAAATATAAAATTATTCTTGTAAATAAACAATCTAAATAAATAATGATTTATATTATTGTTTTAAATTATTAGGAACAAAAAAACTGTATAAATTAACTTTCATATGTTTTTAATGTTTATTAAAATTCTAATAATCCTTTTTTTTTTTCAATAAACATTCTCGAATGAGTGAAAGTAGAACAAAATAATGAGGGTGTAGAAAAAAAAAACGTTTTTTTGAGAATTTTTTTCTTTTTTTTTTGTGGAGACGAAAGTTAAACATGACCAATAATTTGATAAAGTATTAATTCTGTTCCATAAAAGTTGTTCCATTTAGCATGTTTGTTTTGGTGGTACATCAACTTCTTATGGGTCATTTAATGCAGAATTTTTTTTTTTTTTTTTTTTGGCGGGGGGAGCATTCGTAATTTCTTTTGCAAAAATGTATTGCTGATAATATTTTTTTCTTTTTAGTTACAAAAATATTTTTCCATTTTCGATCCAGAAATTTATTGTGCATAATTTTTTTTTTTTACTATAACAACGTATTGCCGGTGTTTTTAGTCTGAAGTTTCTTTGATAATTTTTATAGTGCTTTGACCCCAGGTTGGAGGATAACTATTTGCCCATATATGGAACTAACAGGATTTAGCATATGAATCATACATGCAAATTTAACAATCATTATGGGACAAAGTTTGTAAATTAACGTTAACTAATATTATTATTAATTGGTAAATGAAATAAAATTTATATCCCATAATGGTTATTACATAAAGTATATAAAATATATAAGACAGTTATATACATACACACACACACACATATATATATATATAATATAATATAATATATATAATATAATATATATTATATATATATATATATATATATATATATATATATATATATATATAAAATAAAATAAATAAATAATAATATAATAATATATAAAATAAAATATATAATAATATATATAAAATATAATATATAATAATAATAATATATTATTATATATATATATATATATAAATATAAATATATATATATATATATATATATATATATATATAATATATATATATAATATATATATATATATATATATATAATATAAATATAATATATAATATATATAAAATATATATATAATATATATAAAATATATATATATATATATAATATATATATATATATATATAATATATATATATAATATATATATATAATATATATATATATATATATATATATAATATAAATATAATATATAATATATATAAAATATATATAATATAAAATATATATATAATATATATATAATATATATAATATAAATAATAATAATATATATATTATATATATAATAATAATATATATATATTATATATATATAATAATAATAATAATATATATAATATAAATAATAATAATAATAATATATATAATATAAATAATATAATATATATATTATTATATATATAATATAATATATATTATATATAATATATATATATGTATATATATAAGAAACGAACAAAATATTAACAACGTTCAAAACATTAATTTAAAACAGTGCTCAATATAGAAATAGAACTATGAATATTTATTATAAATTATAATTTAGATCATGTTCAAATTACAATCTACTACACAGTGTACATTTTGTTTCGATGTTGAAGCGACAATGTCCCATCAGGTAGTAAACGCTATTTTTTGAAGGGAGATGGAAAATTTCGTTTTCTTATATTGGTGTGCTAGGTGAAGGGGGTAGGGAAAATGAGAAAGAAAGAAAAAGGGGGGGGGGTTGTAAAAGAGACATTATGGGAATAAAAATAAAAAAAAGGAAAACGGGAGAGAAAGAGAAAGAACTAAAAGAGATATAGTGAAAGGGTAAAAAAAAAAAGACACCAGGTTTAAATGTAGGAAATAAAGTCATATACAACCTTTGATGACCCGGCGTTTGAGTTTAACAAAGAGGAAGAAGTAAGAAAATGCATAGAGGGGAGAAGGAAGCGAGAGAAGATGGGCGAAGAAGAGAGAGAGGTGTGAGAGACAGCATAAACGCCGAAATGGTCGGGGTTTTTGACACTCTTGCCTGGAATTGGTAATGGATAAAAATATTTGTTTTAGTGAAGTATTTAAAACTAATTTAAAATTAAAAGAAATAATTTTTTTTTTGTTTTTGTTAAAGTAAAATTTCAATCTGAATTTTTTTTAAAGAAAACCATTAGTATTAGTAGACTGTAATTTGAACATGTTCTAAATCATTATATATATATATATATATATATATATATATTGGAGTAGATAGATCTATCTATCGCCCGGTTCACACTCCACCCACGTCTATTGAACAGGTTAAGAGGCTCATCCCTTCTTCCCTGTTTAGGATGTGGTTTCCGGCTTTCTCTTTTCCAATCTTTTCACTTTGTTGTTTGTTTTTCAATTGGAGTAGATAGATCTATCGCCCGGTTCACACTCCACCCACGTCTATTGAACAGGTTAAGAGGTTCATCCCTTGTTCCCTGTTTAGGATGTGGTTTCCGGCTTTCTCTCTTCTAATCTTTTCACTATTACGTAGCCCCCTGCACATCAGTGGCGTTACCGCCTTGCTCGGGGTGATACGATTAAAAATATATATATATATATATATATATATATATATATATATATATATATATATGTGTGTGTGTGTGTGAATTATAGTTTAAAACATGTAAAAATTACAATTTACTACAAAGTGTACATTTTGTTCTGATATCGAAAGAATAATGTCTCATCAGGTAATTAATAATGATGGTAATATTCATAGCTCTATTTCTATATTGAGCACTGTTTTAAATTAATGTTCTGAACGTTGTTAATATTTTCTTCGTTCTTTATTCACTTATATATATATATTAAACAGAAGAGAAAAAGTAAATAAAAAAAAATAGTAATTGGAGTAGATAGATCTATCTATCGCCCGGTTCACACTCCACCCACGTCTATTGAACAGGTAAGAGGCTCATCTCTTGTTCCCTGTTTAGGATGTCGTTTCCGGCTTTCTCTTTTCTAATCTTTTCACTATTACGTAGCCCCCTGCACATCAGTGGCGTTACCGCCTTACTCGGGGTGATACGATTTAAAAAAAAAAAAAAAAAAGAGTAGAATATATTACGCCTGCACAATAATAGTTGCTATATTTATTATAGGAAATATACATGCAAATGTGACATTCATTATGGGACAGAGGTTGTAAACTAATAAAATTACATAAAATACTTGGTTTGTTCTATAACAGTTGTTACATTTAGAATATGAAATATACATGCAAATGTAACGGAGGTCGGTAATTAATATAAAGGAGAAAAAATTCGAGATAAGAGAGTGATAGATGATAAAGAGAGATAGAAAGATCGAGAGATATTGACCTGAGTGTACGAACGGAAGGCGAAAGACCGTTTGCAACTTTACCAAGAGACTTTCGGGTGTCTGTCAAAGATGGTGCCAAATTGAAAACGATTCGGAAAATAAACGCTGTGATTAGTTTAACCAGGTCAAATAATGGGTTGATTGATAATTGGATAAAAACTGATAGAAAATGCTTGCGAGATATCCTAGTTTTATAGATGAATGTGATAGGAGAGATAAAATGAAAGAATGAGAGAAAGGAGTGATAAAATGGAGGAACGAGAGAAAAAGAAAATGAAGGAACGAGAGAAAAAGAAAATGAAGGAACGAGAGAAAATGAAGAAACGAGAGAGAGAGAGAGAGAGAAAATGAAGGAACGAGAGAGAGAGAGAGAGATGAACGAACGAGAGAGAGAGAGAGAAAATGAACGAACGAGAGAGAGAGAAAATGAACGAACGGGAGAGAGAGAGAGAGAGAATATGAACGAACGAGAAAGAGAGAGAGAATATGAAGGAACGAGAGAGAGAGAGAAAATGAACGAGAGAGAGAGAGAAAATGAACGAACGAGAGAGAGAGAGAGAGAAAATGAACGAACGAGAGAGAAAAATGAAGGAACGAGAGAGAGGAGAGAAAAGTGAAGGAACGAGAGAGAGAGGAGAGAAAAGTGAAGGAACGAGAGAGAGAGGAGAGAAAAGTGAAGGAACGAGAGAGAGAGGAGAGAAAAGTGAAGGAACGAGAGAGAGAGGAGAGAAAAGTGAAGGAACGAGAGAGAGGAGAGAAAAAGTGAAGGAACGAGAGAGAGGAGAGAAAAAGTGAAGGAACGAGAGAGAGGAGAGAAAAAGTGAAGGAACGAGAGAGAGGAGAGAAAAAGTGAAGGAACGAGAGAGAGGAGAGTGAAGGAACGAGAGAGAGGAGAGAAAAAGTGAAGGAACGAGAGAGAGAGAGAGAGAGAAAAAGTAAGAAGGAACGAGAGAGAGAGAGAGGAGAGAAAAAGTGAAGGAACGAGAGAGAGAGAGAGAGGAGAGAAAAAGTGAAGGAACGAGAGAGAGAAGAGAGAAAATTGAAGGAACGAGAGAGAGAAGAGAGAAAAAGTGAAGGAACGAGAGAGAGGGGAGAGAAAAAAGTGAAGGAACGAGAGAGAGGAGAGAGAAAAAAGTGAAGGAACGAGAGAGAGGGGAGAGAAAAAAGTGAAGGAACGAGAGAGAGAGAGAGAGAAAAAAATGAAAGAACGAGAGAGAGGAAAGAAAAAATGAAAAAACGAGAAAAGGGAGAGAAAAAAAATAAGGGAACGAGAAAAGGTGAACAATGAACGAATGAAATAAGGAAAAATGAACGAACGTGAGCAACAAAACATGAACGAAGGTTAAAAATATAGAACAATGAAGGAACAAGAAAAGGAAAAAAAAATAGAAATTGGCAATTAATTTCGTGATAATTACTTTGATTTGGTGTGGATTTAATAACAGTCGGAGTAAGACACGAGGTGTCACGGCTAATAGTGAGCTCGTTAAATAATAAAACAATTTAAGATAATGAAAATGCAAAAGCTATAATAATTGCAATAAAGTATTTAAGACAATTGACTTCTTGATAAAAAAAAACAAAAAACAATAACTATAGCAAACAACCCAAAGAGAAGTTCAAAACAAAAATGTCAAACAGTCGCCATATTGCCAAGGTTTGGATGAATCTCATCCTTTCTCGAGTGAACGTGATTTTGTGTACAGTGTGGAGAAAAAGCCATGAGGTTAAAACATATCCACTTATATCTCCTCTCTCTCCTCTCTAAATCTCTTAATGAATTCATATACGTTTTTGTTTGAATAATCGACACACCACCAACCTAACACCTACATTTTCCCGACCGAAGCTCCAAACAGACACATTTAAGACATGAAATTTTTCTCAACCCCAGCACGAAACATACTCATTGAGAAATATGAATGGGACGCACATATCCCACTGTAAAAAGCCACAGAAGTTCTTATCAACCCTTGATAACAGTAACTATGAATATTTTTTAATCAATTCACCCCAACCAAGGCGATGATTCCACTAAGACGCAAGAAGCTACTTGGCATATAAGAGCATGCGAAGGAACCAGAAACCAAGAGATAAACATCTTTATGTGCCGTGTCTTTTCAGGATGTAGGCGATCATAGATCTCCACTTGTCCATGTTCCTTACTGCTGTTAACAGTTTTGCTTTCGGCATCTCTTCCAAACCTGCTCCGCATTCTACTTGTCAAAACCCATCAAATATGTCTCGTGTTGTTTTCGCCTGTTTTTCTTTCCTTCTATTCATCCCGTGAGTATTAGATTCTCTAAGCCCTCCTTCCTCATGACGCGTCCCAGAACCTCCAGCTGCTTATTTCTGATGTTAAGGTTTTTCGTTTGCATCCTCTCCAAAACTTTGTCTTTGTTCACATATCATGTCCATGGTATCCTCAGCATCCTTCTGTAAAACCACATTTCTGTTATTTCGAATCTCTTCATCTTTGTGGAGATTGTCCAGCCTCCGTTGTCATATAGGAGAACAGGTATCACATAAGAGTCCACTACTTTTTTTTCTTCTTTGTTTCCAACGAAATCTTCCTGTCTCTCACTACTCTGGTTAGCTTTTGAAATGCGTCCTTGGCAATCCTAATGCGCTTTGGATCTCGGTATCGCACTTTCCGTCCTCTGTCAGAACACTTCCCAGGTATTTAAATTTCTGTGCCTGCTTGATTTTAGTATGTCCGACCTCTACTCTTATTAAAAAGACCGGTGAAGTGTGTAAACCGGACGAAGAGCAAAGGTAGAGTTGTTAGATACTAAACTACAGAGAGTAATCCGGGCGAATAAAGGTCATTTCTTTTTTTGCCACAGAAAAATGAATACAAACCGGTAGCATATATATATATATATATATATATATATATATATATATATATATATGCTACCGGTTTGTATTAATTCAATACTGCAGCTAATGGCTAACTGGGTAGAAGATTATCCCGCAGTAATTTGCCATTACTTTCTGTGTTATATATATATATATATATCCAGCTTTTCTGGATTATTTTGAATATTAACTGTTGCATCATTTGGGTCTGAGGAGCCGGTTTGCCTGCGAAATACGTATTACCCATGAGATTGTAGAATATCTAAATTTTTTCTAGAATATATATATATATATATATGCGGTTTCCGGTTTTCTCTTTTCTAATCTTCTCACTTTGTTTTCTTTTTTTTTCAATTGGAGTAGATAGACTAAACTATCGCCCGGTTCACACTCCACCCACACCTATTGAACAGGTGAAGAGGCTCATCCCTTGTTTCCTGTTTAGGATGCGGTTTCCGGTTTTCTCTTTTCTAATCTTCTCACTCTTATGTAGCCCCCTGCACATCAGTGGCGTTACCGCCTTGCTTGGGGTGATATGATTAAATATATATATATATATATATATAATAAACGAAAATGTCCAATCACTATTTATTAATTTGCTACTTCATCTTTGATTGGCCACGTTATTTCCGACAACACAATGCTCAGCTTAAAATAGCAAGATACAAAGAAAAAAAAAAATACTAAATGAAAATTAGCGAAAATAATAGATAAACAAACATCAATATTTCTCCTTCTCCTGAGCGAACACTTATCTGCTGATTATTCATCATTTACAATCACCACCCGCCCTACATACCCCCAATAAAACCCAGCGCTTTATTCTGCTATTCCCTTGTTCAATCGGCCCACACCGCAGCTACCTTACCCCGCACAACTGCAACCATTACTTTCAGTCCACGTCTGAGCTAATCAAAATCGATAACATGATTCCTCTATCGTTAACAATGGTCGAGTTACTTCCTGGGTCACTTGGGTCTGGTCCCAGAATAATGTTTCATTGATTGGCCAAGGGATGGCGCCACTAGTCTGGCCCTTGATTGACCTTGCCACAAACGTCACGGCAAAATGGAGTCTTTTTTCAACGTAGCGGACGGCTAAAACAAAAATAGAGGGAGCGTGTTTTAGACCGTTTTTCACCGTGTGTCTGATGCTTTATTGCCGCTCATGATATTTTGCTAGGGTTCTGTTGCTTGTTTCCTTCTTTTTGTTTCTTCTGTGAAAGTAACGTTGTGCTTGAAAATGAATTTCATTTTGTTTATATAAGTCAGTTAAGTGCGATAAAGTAATACACGCTTAGGCGATCATGTCTCGAAAGAGACATGGCTAACTGGGGAGAAGATTTTCCCGCAGTAGGTTAGCATTACATTCTGCGGTAGACTGGTTGCCAACCAAGGCTACAGATTACAATCTGTCCTATTTAATCCATAGCTGAAGAGAGAAGAGATGGATTAATATGAGTATTTGGGTGTTGTAGTGCAGTGGATGTGCGTTGTGGTCCAGTGGATATCGGCTCGGAACGAGAAGCGGGGAGCCGAGTTCGAATTGAATTCGAGTTGAATCCATTACGCGCAAATACCCTTGGGAAAGGTATTAATCCGTCTGCTTCCTTCCAGTTATGGGTTAAATAGCAGGACAGATTGGGTTCTATAGCCTTGGTCGGCAACCAGTCTACCGCAGAAAGCAATGGCAACCTACTGCGGGATAATCTTCTGCCCAGTCAGTCATGTCTCTTTCGAGACATGATCGCCCAATGACTGACTGACTGAGTGCAGTGGATATCAGTTCAGATGCATTCACTTACTCGCATACATATATATATATATATATATATATATATATTAATTATAGTAATTACAATACCAATAGTAACAGAACTAACTCTGCCGAAACTAGTATTAATTAAGCTATAATTTAAATCGTCTTGTACAACCCACAGAGAAGGAACTCGGAGGGAAAAGAAGGGGAAGTAAAAAAAGAAACGAACAAAGTACATGAACAAAAAGTCAAACACTCGTCAGAAAGAAAAAACCCTAAGACGAAAAGCCTAACACTAAAGAGCTCAATATTAAAGTAGAGCAACAAAGAAAGAAAATTTACCCTGACGAGCCGTAGGGTGAAACCTAGGTAGATTTGTTGATTTACTTTATATATATATATATATATATATATATATATATATATATATATAGATAGATAGGTAGATAGATAGGTAGATAGATAGATAGGTAGATAGATAATTAGATTTGGTTCATAATTAGACTCGTAGTTGTATTAAAAAACGTTCAATACATTTATATCGTAAAACTTTTGAATATTTTTTTCATTTGAAAATGAGTTGTTTCCGCAACCTAGGTTTCAACCTTTCGGTATCTTCAGATGATTTATAATAACTGATTTTCTGTTTTTCAAACGTATAATTATTTTTTAATTTTGCGAACGTGCAAATGGAATTTTTAAGCAACCGAAAATTTTCAAACTTAGGTAGCAATTACTTAAGGATCTTAAAACACTTTCATCCATGTTTGTATGATCCTAATATATATTCATAGGAGTGATTCCATCTGGATAATATTTCTGATCATTCATTCAGTTGCATATACAGTAGTGAGCATACAGATCAGAACGATGTTAAGAAAAGGTTTAAATGTGAAATACATTTTTATTTTAAAGCTTCATAGAACATTTTATCAAGGAAAAAAAAAGGGATATAAAATTTTTAAGGCATGCTAAATTCATGGATGAATGTATTGAATATCGGATAGAGCGTACGTAAATGCCTGACGACTGCGTTTACCATGAAAGATTGCAGCCTCTAGGTGTTAACTTCAATGTTCACTTTTATATATATATATTTCATAACACAAAGTTCCACTAATACTTTTTAGATTCTCTTACCTGGCACATTTTTTGTGTCGGGTAGGGACCCAAATCATCTCTCAGTTGCGTCTCTGTCCTCGAAGACAGAGTGCGGCTTAGTTGAGGCTCCGCCCGCGAGGGCAGGGTCGCAACTGAGAGAAATTACACTGAAAGATGCCCGGTCCCGGGGAACAGTGTCCCGCGGCCGCGCCACCCATTGCACCAGAGGGGTGGACCAGGTGCTCGTCACCGAGGTCAGCTCAACGGGCGGTTGAGGAAACTGGGGAATTTTTGTCCCTCTGCCCGTCCGTACACAGTTGGGTCCCCACCTTAAAAAAGGCCTTGTGTCACATATTGCTCCAGTGGGGGAGTAGGGTAAATATCCCAACACTTTCCAACTAGTCTTTTTATTTGAAATAGAATATTGTTCACAAAAGGCTTCAGTAAAAGTCCGTACTGCATTAGGTATGTGCTCACTGATCAAATTTAGTCCAACATTGTGGACACACACACACGTTAATGCTGTGAAAAAGTATCTAGGAAGTTGGTGCCGCTCTTTAAGAGCCACTCACAGTAGAGGGTTACTAATGCATGCTTCGCATTTGTGGCCTTGTACCAAAGATAATATTAGAGCCAGTTTTTTGCCTCGAGTACCCTTGCGAAGGGTATTAATCCGTCTCTTCCCTCCAGTTTTAGGTTAAATAACAAGACAGATTGGGTTCTATAGCTTTGGTCGGCAACCAGTCTACCGCTGAAAGCAATGGCAACCTACTGCAGGATAATCTTCTGCCCAGTCAGTCATGTCTCGAAAGAGACATGATCGCCCAAGCGTGTATCACGTATGGCACGTAACTGACTGATCCTTAGACGGGCTAATTCGAGATTGTAGTAAGACGAGTGCGTAACCTGCTGGACATTAACTGTGAAAGTTCAATCGGCGCTCGCTACTGACTTTAGCCAACTTTGCCATCTCTTATCCACGTGCTGAGAACGACAGCGAGTTACGCCACCCAACGCCACGACTTGGAACAAAGATTGCTTTGCGCTAATTTCGGCTCTTGTTTTCCAGTAACACCATCAGCCAACCCACCTCCGCTTATGGCAACTTACTAAACTACGCTTAGTTCTGCCATTAAGTATGGGGGCACCCTTCCTCAGTGAGGACCAAACTCTCAACTCAGTCGTAATTGATCTAGCGATAGAGGCTTGTTAATCATTACACCACGTCGAAGTGCCATCTCCGATTATGACTCACTACTCAAAGATATCTCATAGTCATCGCTTTTGTTTTTCTTGGGTACCTACCCACCCGTATCTCCTGACGTTAATCATTACCATGAAAAGCAACTCCTACCCGTTCTTCACCCGACCATAGCCTATCCGCGTGATGCACCCTTCTGGCAAGATAAAATGGGTACGCGTGCCAGATTCAGACAAGATTTCTCTGAGCTTGGATATATGTTCTTTGTTTTTCTTTTTTTTTTCCCCTACTTTTTTTTTCTTAACGGGATTAAGGTAGCGGGGGGGGGGGGGAATACGGTTCCCTTAATTTAGCCCTAATATAAAGATTTCAAATAACAACAACAATAATAATAATAACAATCATCATCATCAATCCACCAGACACAGATGGTGCATAGGTCAGCAACTTCTTTGCTGTTTCTGTAAAAAACTGTTTTTTTTTGGGGGGGGGAGGGGAGTTTCGGGGCAGGGTTGTTAGCCCTGCACCTTACCCCCAAACCTGGAGGACCGGTGGACCATGCTTGGTCCTTACATTTACAGCACCTGGTATTCCCAAATGGTCACTCTTAAGTACTGACGAGGCTCGATGTTGCTTAACTTCGGTGATCGGACGGAAACCGGTGTATTCAACACGATATAGCCGTAGACTAACAACAATAATAATAGAATCGAAATAAAATAAGCACAACAAAAATATATAAAGATATCCCTATACAACTCTCGTCAGCATCCACCTTGCATGTTTATAAATATGCTATTCGTCTGTGCACCGAATATTACTGCCATCACTGGTCTGGTGTCCCTGCTGTATATTTCGAGATTTTAGACAAAGTAAAAAGAATGGTCTGTAATGTTATCGGTCTCAACCTGGCATCTCGGTTTCAGTCTTTCCTCGCCAACATGACGTGGCTTCCCTCTGTGTTTTCTATAAATATTTTCATGCATGGCAATTGTTCCAATGAGCTCTCCTTCTTGGTACATTGACTGCATCAGTGGTTCTCTTGGGCGGCCTATTTAACATTACTGGGGTTCCACGGTAATATTTTAGTGGGCCATAGAGCAAGTTCACTTCGGAACAGTTGTTACAGCTGAGAATTAAGAATTTCTACAGTGATGTACGCCATATTCAGTCAGTCAGTTAAATGCCATGTGTGATACACGCTTGGGTGATCATGTCTCAAAAGAGACATGACTGACTGGGCAGAAGATTATCCCGCAATAGGTTGCCATTACTTTATGCGGTAGACTTGTTGCCAACCAAGAACCCAATCTATCCTATTATTTAACCCATAACTGGAGCGAAGAGCCGGATTAATACTTTCCCCATGGGGTATTTGCGCGTAAGTGAATACAAGGAATTCAACTGGAATTCGAAATCGGCTCTCCAGTTTCTCGTTCGAAGACGATATCCACTGCACCACAACGCACACCGCCGTTACAGCTGAGAATTAGAATTTCTACAGTGATGTACGCCATATTCAGTCATATCCCACAGTAGGTTGCTATTGCTTACTTAGGTAGACTGGTTGCCGACCAAGGCTATAGAACCCAATCTGTCCTGTTATTTAACCCATAACTGGAAGGAATAGACGGATTAATACCTTTCCCAAGGGTATTTGCGCGTAAGTGAATGCAATGAATTCGGTTGGAATTCGAACTCGGCCCTCCGATTTCTCGTTCCGAGCCGATATTCAATGCACCACAACGCACATAAAATACTGAAAATAATAATTGAAAAAAAAACAAAAAACAAAAAACCTCTAAAACTAGCAGGCATTTCTTTTACTTCAACGGATGTTTTGATTGAAAAGGTTGAACAAACCTGAGAAGGGTATATAAAAGAAATGATATATATATATATATATAGTATTTACGCTCTCACACCTGGGAGAGTGGGGGACTTTGTAAACAGTAGCTACTCCGGCATTTACGCACCGCTCATTCGATAATGAATTGGGGCACCTAGCTATTGGGCGTGTCTAAAATATCGTCCATTGTAATCTTTGTAGCATCTCATATATCTCATCTTCAAATATGGATATATGAATTTATATATATATATATATATATATATATGACAGGCTTTGTAAAGAAATTTCCGAAATTAAAGTTAGTGAACATCTAAAGTGTGAAATTTATTAACGACGCCTTTCTTCAAAGTGCGTACGACCTGTATGTAGTTATCGCTAACTAACATATAAATTTATGACTCTTTAAAAATATATTTACTTTATATATATATATATATATATATATATAAGACACACATACAAAAAAGTAACCGTACTGATGTGCTGTGATACAGCGAAACGGATCTGTCTGTGGGTGACTATAGTATTTACGCTCTCACACCCTGATTGAGCACGCTGGAGGAATGGGAGACTTTGTAAACAGTAGCTACTCCGGCATTTACGCACCGCTCATTCGATAATGAATTGGAGCACTCTCGCTATTGGGCGTGTTTATACGCGCTAAAAAGCCTGCCTTCTTCTACTGGACGCTCGTGGCCTAGGAGTAGAATCGCCGACTGACGCCGATTCGGTCGGGTTTCAATCCTGGGTCAGGAAGTGACCGGAGTCTAAGCCGTACTGATGAGCTGTGATACAGCGAAACAGATCTGTCTGCGGATGACTATATATATATTTGAAGTGATTTGTTTGAACATTATTTTTGATCGATACTCGTATTTAAGTAGATATTCTTATTTTTAATCAAACAGTATTATATATTTATTTCTACTGGCCTGATTATTTACGATAAATGTTTGTTTCGAAGATGTGTGTTATTCGACAGGATTCGAACCTGCGACCGCTATCCACATAGGAGAAGCCACCAAGTGATCTGGCGCGTCTTAAACCTCTCGACCACCAATTCCCAAAAATTAAGAGTAAAAGTGGTTCCTGGGTATATAAAAAAAATGGTTTGAAAACTACTGAATTAATATGAATTTAAGCGTGCTACTCGACTGGTAATTAGGTCACACCGCTTTACTGTTGAATTAGTTTGATGCTACCGCAGGTTCTATTATAATAGTTTCTTCTCACGCTTGAGGAACCCTCGGCTTTTTTTTTATTCCTTTTTGAAAATTTAAATCTAACATCAGTCGAAATCTTTTGTTTTCTTGAACGTCCCTGTTCTTTTATTGTCCTTTCTCCCCACTAAAGTTTTATTCTCTTTCACAACCCAGCAACCCCTTGTACCTCAGTGGCATTATCGTCTTGCTTGAAGTTAAAAAAGTTATATATCAATCTCTCCCACTCTCTTTACCGTTTCTCTTCCGATCTTATCTGAAAGAGGCAACACTAACTCTACACTTGATTTCCTCTGTCCTGAATATTAACAGTTATCAGGGTAGAACCTATGCCAATGACAGTGATTCAAAGATGGAATAAAAATAGTCTTGAACAGAAAAGAAATCAACATGCTTAACCAAGTGCTGTAAAAAATAGGTCTCAAGATAAACCTTTCCAAAAATAGAGACTATGATCTGGATTTGGATTGAAAGCATTGAGGGTATAAAACCCGAATCATAGTCATTCAGGATGTGGAGATAATAAATAGTAAGCGCTTGAAATATCTCGGTGTACGGTGAGTTTCGAAGAGCAGGTTAGATAAGGCCGAAACTACCTCTATGTATGGATCAGTTATAACAAATGAAATATAGGAGATGAGGAAATCGGACATTGGGTGAAACTATCCTCAGCTCAGTAGTCTGAGCTGAGGATAGTTTCACCCAGCATCGAAAGTTGAAAAAAAAAAAAAAAAAAAAAAAAAAAAGAAATTAAAGAGTTCTTTTATGTACCGTATCCTTTCAGGACGTAGGCGATCATGGCCCTCCACGTCTCCCTATCCCTGGTAGCTCTTAGCACACTTTCTCCTGTAACACCACGCAACTCCATGTTCTGTCATCCATCTGCTCAGGCCCTTCAAGTACGTTATTCGCTGCTTTCTTGTCTCTTTATCTATCTGGCCTATATTACAATTAGTATGTAAACTTACCTCTCACTTTGTGGCCACGGCCGATTCTGTACATTTATATTCCAGAGAATGTAAATAAATCTAAAAGACATGCCTCTGTAGCTAATCAGTATTTGATTGATTGATTCGTTTTCTGTTTGTTTTCTTTTATGTAAATCAGGGGGCATCAATTCTATACTACAATCAATATATAAACTGATC